>JACTOM010000278.1:522646-924513 GCA_015832385.1 Elymnias hypermnestra
TCGTCAACAATTTCGAGAGCTGAGTTCTCAACGATGACTGGGTGAGGCGGTACATGGATATTAGACATAATTTTCGTCTTATCCATGTTCATTTTCAGGCCCACCTGTTGAGAAACTCTGCTGAGGTCATCGAGCATTGTATTGAGATCTTCGAGAGTCTCTGCCATAATGACTACGTCATCGGCAAACCGTAGATGAGTGATGTACTCGCCGTTGATGTTGATGCCCAGTCCGTTCCACTCCAGAAGCTGAAAAAGGTCTTCCAGCGCCGCAGTGAAGAGCTAAGTATACAATAGCCCTTCTTCACTATATAGCGTTACAAGCCATTAAAACAAAATGTCTTCTATCTTTTACGAATGCATGTTTTGAACAGCCCCAATTAGCCCAGATTTACATTTGTCACGAAATGAAGGAAAACGGACGAAAACATCGAACATAAGTCAATTAAAAAGAACTGGTTGATTTTCCCAAGTAAGTCGTACTGTTTAGGTTAACTTTCAGGCCGTTTTAGCGACAATTGTTTAAAGTTATTATAATTAAACTTTAAGTGATATTAAAATAATTTGCATTTCAAACAACTGAGAGCGTAGTATTGTAACTAGTAGTTACATGAAGAACACCATTTTAAGCTTTCTTATAAGCAACGTATTGGCTTATTTAAACAAGGATATTGCGATAGTTTGTGAGCATTGATGGATGTACGGATAATTTGTCACGCAAAATCTACTGAACGAAATCGGTTCAGTAATTTTCGCCTGAAAATTAATCTTTTCAATGATATTATATACTTATCTCAAATTACCAAATATATAACTGATTATTTCGCGTGCGTAACTACACCAAGCTCTTATTAAATACTGAAAATCTATAATTAAAAAACGGCTTGCTACAAAAGAGGCGCGCAGACTAATATGGGGTGTGTTATATAAACATTACACAATAAAATAATTGTTGAGCTTAAGTATTTTAAAGATTATTGTTACGAGGTATTCGGCGAAAGCGTAATTCAAAAGTTTTACTAATAAGACTAAAACAGAAGTAGAAAATGTCATTGACAAAAAATATTTTGGTTTAAATGTCATTTACTACTGAGCAGATTAGTTTTAAAAACCCACCCAGGGTTTCCTTGACATCGGGAGTAACTGCGAGTTAAGTATATATGAGGGATTTAATAGTATGTTACCTAATTTTTTTGCAAAATGCCCCGAATGCTGGGCATATTTATAATACTAATCCTTAACATAACCTTTAATATTAATTAAAATGGTGTAGTTACAAAAGATATTTTCATTAAAAAAGTTGGGATATAGAATTATTATTTAAAAAAAAAAAAGCTATGGAGCGAAATTTTTGCTCCCGGATTACGTAGTTTCCTCAGAACTCTTTATTTCACGTAAAACCACACTAATATTGTAAACTTTTTAAATATCGTCTGTGTATCTTTAAGATTATAAAACATGATGACCAATTATTTATATAGACTATAGATAATACAGCCAATAATGTCTTCACTATTGTCATTTAAGTATTTCGCCCGATACTTTATTAGTCTTAATAGAAAGTATAATTGATACGAACTGATTTCATAACAAACGTAACATTACTATCGTTACATAACTGAAAATAAGAAAGATATTTGAAAGTAACTATAGTTCTATTTAATGTGCCAAATCATTATTGAATGCACGCGAGCACGAGCTAGGCCCGAACGGCAAAAAAATTGCCTTTCAACCAATTTCTCTTTGGAAGCTTGTGATTCGATAGTTGTGTATTTCTTATTAACAAAGGAATGAAACAAAATTTTAAAAACCCAATACGCCACGCACGTACACAGTAATGAATGTGCATAGAAATACTTTATACTTATGTCCAAATGCTGGGCTATTATTATTATTATTTATTGTTTTACATATATGTGTAACTATCTCACAATGCACCGAATAGTTTTCTTTCTTTAAAATATGCTTAAAGGTGACAGCAGATTGACCAAATTTAATAATAGTCTTTTAATACTATTTGTTTTGTTCCGGCGATTGGTCTCAATTTAGTCATCTTCGGTGTAGATTTCTCTCTGTGTTACGTAATGTTATCATTATGAAAGTGCACGTATTTTTCTGTTACTTTCGCGTTATGTTTTAAACACACATTCAAAAGTACAAACGAAGAACTTCTGGCAATCCATTATTAAACGGTTATAAAAAACCACATTTTTAATGTGGTTTCTTATTATGTGGCTATTAATATAATCCGACCTAATGAAAAAATTATTAAACAATGTATGTAAACTTTTCACATTTGAGCTATTCTGAACATGAAAATATTAGTTCTACTTCTATCATCATATATTTGCATCATGTACAGCAATATTTTGTCTATACGCACCAGAAATTTTTTATAGCGCGTGACTGTGATCTTACCTTATGGTAAATAATGGTAAATTCTAAGATTGAAGCTTGCTGGTAATTGGCGATACACCTTATATGGTTTAATATAAATATACAGTAAAATGAACGGTATAGCAACAGTCTATTAACATCCCACTGCTTTATTAGAGCATAGACCCACCACGCTGCTCCACTTCCGGTGGGCAGGCATAGAACATAAGCGCACTCTCTATTCCTTCACTCTCATAGTCCGATATGACGGCAATCCGACACAACCAGTGAGGGATCAGGCGCAGGACCGACGGCTTAACGTGCTCTCCGAGGCACCGGGGTGGATCACACCGCCAACTTCCCAACTCCGGGCAATTATTGAGAAAATCTAAATAGAAAACTCAATATCGATTGTTAAATTCGCCTGACCCGGGACTCGAACCCAGGACCCTAATGACTGTGGCCGAAAATGCTAACCACCAGAGCAATAAGACAGTCACAGTATGGTATTGGCACACATATCTGTTTGGCGGTGTGTTTGCTATATTTCAGTTTTATGTTACATAATTTATCAATTTGTACTTTAGTACAAATAATTTACATAATAAAAGTAAAAGACTTACTGTAATTAATACACGACTTAATTATGTAAGGAAAATTATCTTCTTATTACATCTTTATCTTCATCCATTTATCTCATAACTAAATTTCAGCTACGTCGATTGTTTAATTAAGGATATAGATAGATTATAATGGATAATAGCTTTGGCATAATTTGGTGACTTTTATTAGTCTACTTGATACCTTTCTCACACAAGTTCCACGGGAAAACAGTTATGTTCCATATTCAAAGTCTTAGGTGTATTACTTATAAAAGTTCGATTAATGCTATAAACAATGGAATGTTATAGAATGAATAGCATTTATCGTTAGATTAAGGTTGTTCACATATTAAAACTGTAACAGTGAAAATAGGTCTATAACTTTACGACTTTTTTTTTATTTCTTAGAAATCATATGCATTTTTCTCGGTTATATTTATAGGAACATATTTTTGTAAATAATATTTAAGTTTAACAGTAATTTTATCACATTTTAGTGGTATTAATAATGCACACAATTTAGCTCTTGTATCATGAGTGGCATTAATAAATGAATAACAAATTGGGTTAGTTTTTAATATATTATGGCAAATATAATGAAAATTAAAGTGAATATGTATGATTATGACTTTAATATAATTCTCTTAAATTAAATTATTATAAAATATTTAGTATATTTGTCGACGAGATTTATGTCTACCTACCGCTAGATTATAACATTCACGAGAAACTTGCGTTTCTCGATTCAAAGCTAAAGGTATAATTTTGATGACAAATAAATTATTTTTAATAAGATCATAGCCCTAATTGTTGACAGCATCATTACAGTTACGCGACATTCGTCACATTATACATACATAATATCTACGAATGGCTATCCATTTTATATATAATGACACATTACTTTTACTTCTCATTAGTTAATTTATTGATAGATTTAGATCAGATATAGATGAGCAAAAGTTACATCGAGAAGCCATATAAATATATAAACTTCAAGTTAAGTTTAGATATTTAAAATTAGGAATAATGTTCACATACATGTTGCTCATAGAAAAACTGCACGTTTCTTGTTATCTTTCATATTGTATATTTTGCATTCCAAATTTAATCCAAGTAAAATTTCATAAAAAAAATCTTTCATTGCTGTTACTTTCTTCTAAATAAATTCAAAAGGTATTTAACGATTTCTAAAATGGATGGACGTATCAACACTAAGAGTCCCTGATATCGTATAAAAAATGTTATATATACCAGTATCGGTGTTTATAGAATAATTTACACGACATTTATACATTGATCGTATCCAAGAAACTGTTTAAATTTGCTTAGGTTAAAAGCGCGAACATTAGCCAATGCAAGTAATAAAGTTCTATGTGCCTGTTCTGTGACCGCAAAACGACTAAACTGTGTTACTATGAAAACTTGCTAAAACGTATTAGTTCCTCTTCAATTATTACCATTATCGCTGTCTACTTTCAAATTCAAATCTAAACTAATATTATAAAGACATTTGCGTTTTTGTATGTTTGTAACGTTTTCGCACAAAAATCACTGAAACGATTTCAAATTTTTTTTCACCATTAGAAAGCTGCATTTTCACTGGGCGAAATTACTTTCTCAAATAAAAAGGGATACACGTTAGATATATATTCGTTGTAAAGTAAAATAAATGTGAGTGTGTATCTAATAGGAAGTAATTAAAAAGTCAGTGAAAAAAACTTTTATGTTAACGAAAGTAAATCTTTAGACCGACTAACTAGACTCTCCATTGCCATGAGATCGATATCTACGCGGGTGAAACCACAGGGCATTGCTAGTGTATATATATTATTTTGACGAGCCCGCTGGCGCAGTGGTGCGAGTACTCGCTTTGCTAGCAGTTCTGTCGAGTTCGATCCCCGGTAGGGTGAATTTAGGAAATGGCATTATCTAATTTCTCTGAGTCTGGACTACCAGCAAAGATGTATTACCTACCAAGAGATTTGAGTTCCGGTACGATGATGTGTAGAAACCATAAGAGGTGAATTGCCTCTTAACAGATTAGTGAGCTTTCCATCTTAGAATGTATCATCACTTATCATCAGGTTTGATCACAGTCAAGCGCTGTCAGCAATTAAAAAACCCCACCAAGTAACGTACCAACAATAAAATACGTCATAGCGTATTATTTATCCCGCTACTCAATTCCCATGATATATATCAAATAACAATGGTCATCTTTAACAAATAAAACCCATCTAGATTTGTATATTATGTATTACACTTTTCTATTACACTGCTTCTTTACTAGTTCAAGTTATTATAATACTCGCTCACTTAATTTTTAATTATTAAGAATAACTTGTTAACCCTCGTTTGGATATAAAATATTTTCGTTAATTGTTATTCATCAGTAAAATAGCAAATAACGGATATATTAGTTGGTTATCCCATACTTAGTATAAATACATTCGAATGCGTCACAGACGTTTTGATGAGAATGCCCGCTTCGATTCCCGGCAAGGAAATTGCATTTTTCGAATTGTCCGTGTTTTTAATTTGTCTCAACTGGTGGGAAGGTTACATTGCCAGCATAGACATGCCGCCAAATAAAAATGGTAACGATGATCCAGTACAAGGATGTATTGATACCATAAGAGGAAAATTTTAGGCTTCACCATCACTTACCATCGGTTAAGACAATAATACAAAACAAAATTGTGTATATATTTGAAGTAACTTTTACAGCTTAAACTAAATCATCAAAACATAACAGCAGCTCTCTCTTCCTTATTACACCATTTGAATTCCTTTCATTACATCACATCAAAACTCACAAAAGATATGAGCAGCAAAAAGCCAAAGTAAAAGGTAATAAGAAATCTTATTTCTAATAATGTTCTTATATATTACGTTAATCATCATTTCGTATTATATTAAGAGTTTTTAATATTCTGTTAATGGTATTGTATCGTGTGATAAATCATGGAAAAGCTGTAGATCGAACCCCAGTTTATAAATGTTGTATATAGACCAAGTCTCCAGTTTTCAAACAGGAAAGAAGAGAAAAAGAACCCAACGGAAGTCAAAATATCTTAACGCTACGTAAACATTCCAAAAGTGATACTGAAAAATTGAACTTAACATGTTATGATTTTCCACGGTGATTAAATGAATATGCATTGTTTATGACTTATTAGTTTCCAGACGCCTGTGATTTCACTTAACGATAATTAATAAAATAATCGTAATAGGTGCATCAAAATGCAAGATGATTATTTTTAATTAACTAAAGAAAATGTTATAATATCACAGCTCATTAAATATCATCGCACTAATAACGTCAGTCAGTATGACATCTCCAAATAACGACACCAATTGTAGCTAATTAGAGATCCCCAATCAGTTCAGAATACGACCCAGTGCCCTTTATATTAAAAAAGTAAAACCAGTTTGGAAAAAAAATATAAGACACTGTTTTAGAAATAAATTATGTATTACTATACTAACATGTGTACTAATAACATGTGTTTTAATCATCGTCATGTCTAACAGATATCTATAGTCAAATCTTGATAAGAGAGAAATCTCTTTAATAGAGAGTAATTGCCTAGTCACGTCATACTAGCCTCTATATAAATATGTCGTGAGATTATATACATATATTTAAGTGAGCATAGCCTCTATACAAATTTTAAGACAGAAAGATACCTCGGCAAGAATCCTCAAATGTTGGTGCTTGGACCTCTATAACAGAGACTGACACATATCTACTAAGTATTAGGAGACCGCTTCCGAAAACGAAGACAGGCGATAGTACTAATGACACCTTTGAGAATGCGACGGCAAAATCGATTCTGATTTACAAAATCATACATTTTCGTTTTATTAAGTTATACTAACATGATGGAGTGTACATTATGTTTACGTGAAAATGTTAAAAGTGCAAGTTGACTGTTATACGTAGGGGCTATCAATTAATTCATAAATGAATACAAACACAAGGAGGCATGCAAAGGATAATGAATATAAATCAACGATGACATATAAGATTACACGAAACCCTTGTCAGATATTTAAATTTGAAGATGATTTTAATAACGCGCTATTTACAATGTCACATGGCAGTATTCATGTATTATTCAAACAAACTTTTGCAATCGATACGTTTATATTGATAATGTTATTTTATTGTTTGTCACCTTGAAAATATGTTTCGAGGTGTATATGGCACAAGGTGACTTATGTATAAAGATACGTAAGAACTTGGAGAATATTTTGAACATCTTACGAAATTGCGTTAATTTTTTAAATTGATTATACAATCGAATTAGCAAAATGATTATATTTAATATTTAAGTTACAGAATTATTTTCATAAGACGGAAATAGTAGAATCTGTTAGTTGAACTTAGTCGTTATGTGATGAGGACAGTCTCCCGAGTTTTAGCGTAACTTGACATTTTAGAAGGTTCATTCTATTGGTTGAACGGACTGAATACATGGTCCTGTAGAACATCACCACAACATTTTGGTCTGAGTCTGGAGATCTGGAGGCTTCGACCGTGGCTAGTTACTACTCTACCAGCAAAGACCCATTGCCCAGCAAGCAATTTGCGTTCGGATACGATATTTTACAGAAAGTATAAAAATTTTCCTCTTAACAGGATAACGCGCTTCCATTTTAGATTGTATCAAAAGCCACATTAATGTAGCCTTTCTAATTCGATTCAGCTTAAGAACACTTCATAACAAGACTTGCAAGCCCGACACTCCACCCGGTTGCACTGTAATGGGCTAAATGGCACAACACGTTTCGAAAAATATATTTACTGTCAAAATCTCATTTCACATATAATAAATAGTGGCTGCTGATATTTTTTTATCTCCTAAAGGTTATAGTGTAGTAATTCGGGTTTATCGTTTATTCAGTTGACTAAAAAACCACATCACTGTGTCAATGAGACCGTATAATAACCTAAGTTAAAATATATTTTACTTCTTACAAAGACCCGGACTAAAAAAATTAGGGCAATAGTACCGCTAAAATAAAAAAGTCAGTAATTCAACAGTTGACTGCACTAGAATAATACACAATGTAAACTACACAATGTAAATTTTTCTTAAAAAATTAACCGTTACTTTACTGCATCGTTTTATATTTACAACAAATTTCGCTTATAGAACGTTTTGTATGGTTTGAAAGGAAAATAACGCTAAATTAACAATAAAATAAGTACCGTTACTAACTACTGCTAAGAATGAACTCATATTTGTAGATCCAAACCAAACTCTAATCAATATTCTAATAAAAGCAAAATAGAGAATAGATATTTTTCTTAGATGTGAAAAGGAAATCTTTACGTAGATACTTTGTAATTAATGCAGTATTTGGCATTTGTTACTGTAATGAAATACACCATATAAGTTAAAATGAATAATAAATATATGTTCATTACTGTCGCGCTCTGGGCCTTAGCAAGTTACTTTCGATTAGGAATGGTGTTCACGAAAGGTTTTTTATATGTAGTTTAAGAAATTCGTGCTAAACAACGTAGGATATGATTTAAAAAAATATATTTTTTGTTTTATTATCTACTCAACTTATAGTCAAGTGCTAAGATACACTGAATAGAACTTGCACCAATTGTAAATAAAACATAGTGGTCTTATTTTCAACAAAATAACATATTCGCAAATACAGAAATTAAAATGGAACATGTAAAATTGTATTTGTGAGGTTACACAGTATATAAATGTATCACGATGAAGCGTAAAACTAACATATATAGAAGTGGTATAAAATAGCCCAGTTGTAGTGGGTTACTGACTGCAGCTTGTAGTTGAACTATCTAGATATAGGGGGTTGGATATAAAAGGGCTGGCTTTACATATAACCTCATATAACGAGCAACGCTTTGGTAGTTTTATTAGTTTAGCAAATCTCTATGACTGACGGGATTAAATAAGTATCAGGAGAACAGTAAGTACGTTTGACGGTTTATATCTTAAAAAAATCCATTTCCTGGCATCCGTTTATGCTTATTAAGTCAAAACGAGTGCCGATGCAAACCATTATAAGATAATCTTTGTTATTATACATTGATTCTTTCAAGAACAACGTTATTGAATTTTAGATATCAAATTATATTAAAAAAAAACAGTTGTAATTATTGCTAGCAGGCTACATAACATTAGGAATTAATTAAAACTTACAGTTTTCTACTATAAACTCCCAGAAAACAATGAATTTAAAATCTTTTTGACAAATTATACTAAAATCATACAAAAATATTTACGACGATAAAAGCCCGAGAGTGATTGAATTGCTCTAACTTAACAAAATAATATTGTTATGATGATGAAAAGTGTACCCAATTGAATTTGTTGTAGGATCTTCTCAGAACACGGGACGCGAAATTAGACATTAAACGTCATCGCCGCAATGGGATTTATATATAAAAAGAATAACTGCATTTGACTATTGAAAAGTGTTGCAAACTTTTCTTTCAGGACTGTATCGAACCCGAAACACTGTTAGTACAGTAGAGCGCAGAATTCTACCTTAGAGAGGACAATTTAAACAGTTTAAATGGAAACGTACGCAGCAACACTATATACATAATCACAATTCGAGTGCACGAGCCGACGCCGAGCTGGGAGCTAATGCGATTTTGATTGGCGCCGCTCAAACACTTTCACTTGTGTTCGTGACTTAAGCTCAACACACACTGGAAAACTTTAATATAAATATTATTTATTTCGAAATGCTTAAACAATCGGCCCCTGTATGCGCAAACACATGTGCAGTCTCTATTCCTTCACGATTATAGTCCGATGGGACGACAATTCAACACGATCAGAAAGAGATTAGTCACAGAACCGACGGGTTACCGTGCTCTCCAAGACACGGGGGTGGAGCACATCTCCAGATTTCCAACTTCGGGCAAATACAGAGAATTTCTAAAAAGCAACCTCAATATGAATTTTTGAATTCGTCCGACCCGGGATTCGAACACAGGACCTCATGTCTGTAGTCAAACTAGCTGACCACTAAACCAATGAGGCAGTTAGTTCGAAACTCTTGCTGTATAAAGATTAATACTTAATAAACTAAACGCATGTATATACTATTGGAGAAATTTTACTTTTCTACTTAAAAACAAATCTCTAAACTCTAAAGTAGGCTGGAAGCAATAGGTTTAAAGATTTGGTTGTCAATGAACAAAAATTTTGCCGGTAGAAATATAATCGTAATATGATGAATCCATAACGAATACAGTTTAAATGGCGAGATATGTAATGCCACACTTGATTTCTACGCACCCTTGGGCTTTGACTCAAAGTCAAGAGTACCTAATATCAAATATCGGAGAAATTTTCACTTGCTGTCTGACGTGGTTACACAGAAATAGAAATTAGCCTCTAATATCAAAAAGCCTTGGGATTCGTGTCTCGTAAGGGAATAAATATAAAATATTATTAACAAAGAAACTATACAATCACTCGTCACTTAAAAAAATGAATAACTCCGACTTACTTATTGCAATTTCATCAATTAAAATTATTAGCAATACAGAAAGTAATGTATAGAGAAAATATTCTTGTCATTGTATATAATAGTGTATGAATTTCAATTTTTTAAATACTAAAATAATTCAAACTTTGCCAATGTTTTATGTCAAAAACATTACTTATATGCATCAACATTTTAATGCAAAGAAATATTTAAAAACGTTCATATCGGACAAGAACGTCTCAAACATATAAAACAAAAGGTTGACGTTCTTGGTAATACTTTAAAATAATTTCTTTCGTCTTAAAGGGGCCACCAATTTTGTTGTCATTTTATCAAAATAAATACATATATCCAACACAATACGATTTAATATTTTAAATATTCTGTCATTGTCCTAAAATAATTGGTTTTAGAAATTCGTAAGGACCAAAAGACAAGAATGTTTTAGTACAATTGAATAAATAATTTCTCCATTTTATATATTTAAGACTAATAAAGCATATGTAATTATAATAAAGCTAACTTGTATACGATTTGGCGAGAGCTGTTGTTGTATCATATATTGTTTTATAAATAAATAGTATATATAATGGTGTCTGGATTTTGACCTAACCAAATTATTTTCCTTTATTAAATTTATGATTTTTATTTTCAATGAGAATTTAAACATCATAATTTACAAAGCACGTGTTACGACGAATGATATTGTAACAATTTGAGCATGCAAACTTGCAATGGAAACTTGATAAAATCTATTCAAATATAATTTCTTGACATAGACAAGCAATAAAGGCCAACGGAAATATAGTGCTCCCGTCGTCAAATCAATAGAGTGTAATGGATGTTTAGTGTATCCTTGAAGTTTATTTGCGCTCTCAGACTACACCGGCGACACGGAGACGCGTAAAAATGTCTCTTTTTATATAAATAAATTGTATTTCATACTACGACACACAAACGGCACTTAGAAACCCGCAGAAATGATAAATTATTTAACAGTAACAGAGCCTAGCTTCAGTCATTCTGACTGCAGCTTGTTCGTTATGGTATTGGCTCCACCACGGAAGTACCATGGGTTGACAAAGCACCATCAAGAAATTATGAAAATTGTTTGGTTAAATGAATGTGGGATCCTAAAACAAATTAGGTTCGGTATAGAAAGTGTAAGCTAAGTATTTTAGCTATTTTACCCGGTAATGCATTGTCAGTTCCACTCAAACAGCAAGTGTCTATGTGCGACGGGACTAACTTAACAGCACGTTATCTGTGTGCACCGTTGCCGTTTTATTTCTACATATGAAAATTAGATAATTTTTTCAACGGCAGTACGTAATGTCACGTACAAATCCTATTATCTCTTACCCTACCAAGGAGTTTTAAAATAAAACTACAAATAACTAAAACGAAGTGATAACCTTATGTTTATAATCAATTTTAAAAGACTCCATTATATGGTCTGAGAATAAAACAGTGCACTTGACTAATACTACGTTATAAGTGTGATTAAGTTTATTTGTTGGCATAAAAAATATCCTAAATAACATTAAAAGATTGTGCATCATATTTCAATTTTGTAACAACATTATTACCAATAAAATATAATGCATTTTCATTTTTCTCTTAGAAATACTTTCAGGTACATTTGGCCATCTTTATAATTAGACGAAAATAATATTGTCAACAAGCCGAATCGCGACAAAAATTATGTGTGCTCTGTCTCTTAACTTTCGAATAGTGGTTATGCATAGCACGAGCGTGTTTTACGACGCAATAAACAACGCTGTGTCGAGCTTCTAAGATCGCAATATTAAGAGCTATACACTCTCCGATAACTATTTGTAGCTATTTGCCCATAAATTCGAAGATTCCCGTCGACTACGACCTGACTATCGTTAGTTGAAACTTCATAAATCATTTCTTAAGCTCCGGTAAGATGTATTAGACAGAAGATATATACTCTACAGTAAGAAGACATGTAGACGTCCGTGTAGACATAATTGACATGAACTTGAGATATGTAATATTATTATTTAAAGAATGGCACAATCAAGCTTTAACACGGTCAGTCGTAAACACAATAAAATAAATTTGGTATCACAAATAAACCGACAGATCAAAGAAACATTAGAAGCATTAAGTGTATCAAGTATATCTTTTCACCAATCGATAAGGCATTGCGTATCAATTGCACAATCGAGTTACGCTCTTTATTTGCTAAATATATCCAATTATATAAAGTTATAAGAACCAAAACGCCTGACAAACTTATTAGCAAAAAATTAGCAAATGCTCATCGTTACCATTACAAAACTTGGTCTTTCTTAACTTTACAAAATCAAAGATGTTGTTCTAAATATTACTATCCTTTTCTGTAACTGCGCCATAATTACAATCATAAATTATGTTCGGAATTATTATTGGAAATACATCTTTACATATTTTAAAAATGTCGCTACCGGATGTTCTTTTCTCGTAAACCGTAAACGTTGATATGTTGACACAATGTTGCATACCATATGAAATCATTTTTATATTATAATTATTGGACAATATTACCACGAATACAGGTAATTACAAGAGCTTATTGTTCTACTATTAGCCTTAATAGCTATTTTTTCGTGTCCCATTTGTCTGAATCTGGATTGGCCTTCCATTTTCCTCATCGTGTAAAATAACCCTTTTCAGCTATTGGGATAATTTTACAGTTCTTCGCACTCTATCCTACAATGTATAAAGGCTGCCTTTCAAAAAGTATTAATTGATATATTTTTATTTTAAAATAAAATTATTTATACGTTCAAAAATAGTAAATATAAAAGAAGAAAAAAATACCTCGATTTCTTTTACATAATTATATACTTTTCTGGGATTCAAAATAATGACGGAAAATCCTTCAAAACAGGAATGTTTAAATATATTCCCTCTTATCAAATAAAAAGCTAACTGAAACTTGTTTGATAAATAATCAAACAAATTAATACACATAAAATGTAGACTGAAGTGATAAAGTCAATTTATGGGCGCCCAACTTTTAAGTTACTAAATAGAGTAATTAATATACAGAATTTAATTAGATATCAATCACCCTTACCTTTAGTAATATCAATCAAGCTCATTGTTTTCGAGTTTATCTAATAAGTTGTAGTGTTTCTTTTAGACTATTAAATTTAATGATTTATCATTATTTATCTTTAAGTAAGAAAGCAAGACTTTATTATACGTGTAACATTAAGGTACAAATATTTTTTAATACTTAACTAAATATATACTGTCATATGTACAGGTTTGTCTACGCTACGGAAGACGTTGGTTTTTAGCTATAAGACCGCCCAAATGAATTTCAAATCTATTTTATGTTAAGTTATCGTATTTTTCCTTTGGTTACTTTTTGTGGTGTTCGATACATCTATCTTTCTATCTATACCACCAACGCGTAAGACTTGAATCATAAAAAACAAGAAGAGGCGAACACTGGCTGCAAGGTCAAAAGAAAGTTAACCAAGAGATTGTATTAAAACTGCATGAACAATGACACAGGGCTGGAAAGGATACATAGTCGACCTCCAGACTGCGTCCCGTCAGGACAAGGTCGTCCCGCCCTTGCATCTACCGTCCGCCCTTCGTAGTTAGAGCAAAACCGATTGCCGTGAAATAATAACGCACGCAATCCTATCATCTAGTTTATTTACAACTTGCATACTACTAATATTTAATTTGCACTCTAACTACGATAGTATTTAAAAAAAAACCTTTGCAACATAAACTATTTCGTTGCTTACATATCAGAAGACCTTGACGGGAGAAAAAACGCCCAACCATCTAGCTGTCTTCTTACTGCGCAATTGGGAGTTTTGCAACATAAGTTGCATTAACATTAAACATGCGCGCATTGAGAACAATTAGCGCGTAGAAAGCTGCTATGCATACATAATTCTTAGTACCAGTAACGTTTCATACACGTTGATAAATTATAATATAAAAAGGTTTAATTATCAGTCTTTATATATAAAAATAGGGGACAAGAGAGTGAGTAGACGTAAGAGTGTGACCCCGCATCAGGATACATACAGCATCAGAGGAAAAATTATCATGATAATTGTTTTATAAGATGAAGAAACTTTATAAAATATCCAAGCTGTTTTGATATATTTCTGGGTAATATAAACATCAGTCTAATATAATAGGTAGAATTGTGGCGATACTAATTTTTTGGATAATATATTATCCCGCAGATAATATTGAAGAAATAAGTTTTATGTTCTGACGAAAGTGAAAAGCAATTTCGTGACTTTTGCGTTCTCTTGTTTGCTAAAATCGAAATAGAAGCCTAAATTTCTATCTTATCTAGACATCATTACTCCTACTTTATATAGATGCAAATAATAAGTTTTACTCTGAAATTAAGTTGTAAAAAATTTTCTTCTGTTAGGTTCAATTTCATTTTATATCCCTTTTCAACAAGCTCGAAAGTTAAAGGCGCTATTACCATAAAACTTTTAGTTATTACGAAACGTTTTATCGGTCTGACAAAAACTTGCAGCGAATGTCCATACCTTTTTAGGACCCATGTGGTGATTCGTTAATTTGAATTTAAATTCACTTACTAAAATTTGACCTCGCTTGCTACGAATATCCTCACCAATATGTGACTTGAGGAAAAATGCTTAAGCAGCACGATTTCTTTTTCTGTGGTTGAATACGAAGAGATCGTGATGCGGTTACAAACTTTAACCTCATTAAGAGTCATCAAAAAGAAAAAGTTTGGAAAAGTTACATCAACTGATTTTAGAATGGAACTAAATAAAAATAATTTACCTAACAGCAAGCGATTTTCAACGCAACAATCCGAAACTGATCTGTGATAATTCGATTTCGTACTATCATACAAATACTTTCACAATTCGTACGAAACGGTATTGCTCTCTTGCCAGATCAGAGATGGAGTGTTGGAGTGAAGTCACGACATGGAAAGGACCAAGAGGAAAGAAAGGTGTTGGAGACCCATGTTAAGATGGGAAGATGAAATAAAATAAATTACAGGGTAAGACTGGCTGCATGTCGCCCGAGACAGAAATAAATGGGCATCTTTGAAGAAGACCTTCACACATTAAATATGAATAAAATAATAATAATGAAGGAGATTGGTACGCATTTAGAATGTATAACTTTTTATTGTTGAATGCTTAATTTTGCACAGCCAGAAATAAAAGGCTTTTTAGTTTTTATTTTATTTATTGTTAAATGATCAAACATGCATAAAAGTTTCGTTGGGACAATGATCTAATGTAATATCCTGCATTATATGGGTTCAAGCTTTTTTGATTAATAGAAATAAAGTGTTATAGAAACGCTATAGCACTTTATTTATAAAAAAAAATACAGTATTAAGAAAAAATGTTAAGTTTTAATTAAAACTTAAGGTAAACCATTTTTGCCATTTCAATTTCGCCATGATAACACTGTTGATTTGCATTTTTTTCTAGTTTTTATTGAAACAGAAAACCATGCGTCAAAAATGCTGTCCATTGAACTTGACATATATTCCATAATTTAATTAGTGACACAAAACTTCTCCGTACAATGTGTTTTGTAAAAAAAAAACCGTCTGTGTAATGTTTCTTATTGATTTATTGTATTGTTAATGGATATTTTTAATATGAATAATCTGCACACCTTTATATAAACTACATATGTGGGAAGTATCATATTCTTCAGTCCGCGTCATTTTCTTAAAAAGGGGAAGAAAGTATTTGCTTTACGTATACATAGATTAATATATGTAATGCATAGCTTAAATGTAAATATGAGAGAAGAAAGAGAAAGATTATTAAGTAACGAAACAACACGAGCGTTCCGAATGAATGTAATAATACGATTGAAGAATCGTATAATAAAATCAACACATCACTAACAAACAATACGATAAACAGATAACATTTCGCAACGGCGTACGCTCTTGCGCAAATCGCGCGTGACGTCACCGCTCAGTTCCGCCTTCACTTTCGCGCACACTTTCACCGACCGGACCGGCGTGTCGATGTTACTGTCATTCGAATTGATGACCAGCCAAAATCGAATCGATAATTTATTCAACGCAATTCCAGGTCAAACGTGCCTAATACTAATTACGCGGCGTACATTTCAAGAACCAAATGTTTGGAATAGTTTTGTTTCGCTATTCTATAGATCGATGTACAGTAAGTTTGTATACAAATAGAAACAAGTAATAAAAAAAACTTTAAGTCAATTCCCATGCCATCTAACTAAGACGAACTTATTAGATAGAAAAAAGCCTTAAAATCTTGGAATGTGAGCTTTCGGAAGATGCTGTACAATTTATTGCAAATACGAATGAAATTTAATCCAATTCCTAATTAAAAGTGAAATAATATCAAGTGTCATCCACTTCCACTTTTAAAAAATTACTTGAAATAGAGCGGATAAGTAAAATGGTATTTTATTTGAGGATTAGGGATTGAAGAAGATGTAATGTGTTTAATGTGGACTGTCCAATCGGTATTAATACATATTGAAGTCCATAACATAAAAACATTTAGTTTTATTTCAATTTTACAACGGAAATTTTATAAAATGTATAAATTAAAACTTGAAAAATATGTATCGGAACTTGAGTGGATGCATAAAGTAATATTGTAACAACGATTAAAAATTTGAATGAAATTTTATACAGAGAATGTGAACTAATTAGTAGGAGTTTAAAAACGCTAACAAATATCACATGTATCTTAACTGATGACACAACAAAAAATACTTATTATAAATATATATTTATACACATAAAGATGTTTCTTATGCCTCTGTATAAAGACAGTTGACTTAAAGTACGAAATTACAATTTTCCTCACCTAAAAGATTTCAAAATAGCGTATCTTATTTTTGTAGCCACAAAAGCCTCTTTATAATTAAATCATGTCCACTCACTTCTTTAGTTTCAGTTCTAATTGGGTTCGTGTTAAGTGGGCTCTTGAAACTAGGTCTACACGGAATTGATGAAAAAGCTCTTGCCTTTCATTTAAAAGTGAAAACAAATGTACGTAAGCAATTAAATGTCATTGTAATTTCGACTTATCCCACGGCTCATTGTTACAAAAGAGTATATGAAAAATTTAAGCATTAACTCAAATACCAATTCTAAAGGTTTCTATTTTTTTAAATCTGTTATAAGAAATGGACAAATACACAGCTACTTCATATCTTTCCTCTATGTATAAATGCGTACTTTTCTTTCACTTCGTTCGTTAGACTTTAATTTTCCAAACACTGATTGGAATTCTAACAATTTATCTACGAGAAATACACATAAAATAAAGGTTTATTAATATTGAATAAATAGGTACAGGTGAATAAACTACATAGTGCCTAGATACAACTCCTTATTATACATTGCTTTTCATTGTACGATCTAAATAAATTTAAACTTATATATAGTGAAACTATAAGTAAAAGACAAAAAGGGGATAATAACATGCAACGGACGGCCACGTAGAGACATGTGATCTCCTCCTCACAACTTCTGGATTTGAAAAGATTATTTAAAAACAAACCATATAAAAAATGAAGTGAGATCCACGATTTTCAGAATTATTATTGAAAGACACCTGTAAATATTTTACGTGAGCTTGCAATAGATGGCGCTTTTAAAAAGCATTTTATTAACGATTGAATATTTGAATTTTGACGGCCTCGCTGGCGCAGTGGTGCGAGTATTCGCTTTGCTAGCGGAGGTCCCGGGTTCGATCCCCGGTAGGACGAATTTAGGAAATTGTATTTTCTAATTTGTCTGAGTCTAGACTGGTGGGAGGCTTCGGCCGTGGCTAGTTACCACCCTACCAGCAAAAACGTAACGCCAAACAAACAGATTTGTGTTCCGGTACGATGCTGTGTAGAAACCGTAAGGGGTATATCGCCTCTTAACAGATTAGCGCGCTTTCATCTTAGACTGTATCGTCACTTACCATCAGGTGAGATCACAGTCAAGCGCTAATCTGTCAGCAAAAGAAAAAAAAAACAAGCATATACATAAAGTGGCAAACAATAAAATAATCGAACCTCGATAACTAGAAAACCTCCTATATCACATGAAATGTGATCCTTCAAACCCCGAAAACTCAATGCTTAAAGTGGATATGTCGAAATAAAGCGAGTCTCTATAAGCAAATTCATAACTTATTTTTCTTCTGTAACTCGAAAAATATATTGGATCTCTGTATCTCGACCATAGGAACGCGTGGCGACACTTCACCACGTCGACAATTAGCTAGATCTGACGATAAGATCCTTGATATTAGAATAATGACAGAATCACCTAGTGTAAATGTGTACGTACATCTAAATTTACTAAAATTGTTTTGAACTTTCGGTTTAAAAATATAGTATCATAGATTGAATATTGTACGATGAATGATTGCAAAAGCGTTTGGAGGGTCTTTTCAAAATCTTTTATACAGTTTCAATAAAAAACACGTTATTGCCTAGTTGACAAATAGCAAGTGCGCTAATTTTCAATTCCCATTATTAAGTCCACATTTTGCCTATATATGTCATGTTTAAAATCTTCAATTGCTAATAACATAATTTTTTACTTTTCCACTTAAGTTGAAATACATTTCCTAAACTTGTACTAGATGACACGTCATGTCTAGACTTCATACTTAAACTCATTATTTAATTTCATTTTGCGAAAAATCAGCGCCATCTATTAAACGACCGTGGAAAAGGATTTTTTTCTATGCAATGGCGTTTAAGAATTTTATGCATAAAATTTAATTTATTTTTTTAAATATTGCTTGTTTCATATAAACATAATTTCAATATTTTTTATTGCTAAGTCAAAGCAACTTATAATATTTAAACACCATTACGGAATGTTCATTAATTAATTAAGAAAAATTGAGATAAAGATTTATTTCAGTGCAGCGATTAATGCTAGATTTTGATAATCTAGCAAACATTGAAAAGCATTCGTTAATGCAAATAAAGTGTACAAAATATTACGAAAATCGCAATGAGAAATCCTCACTTGCTAAATCCGTACAGATTCTATTGAAATTTTAAATTTGAGTGAAAAGCGCAAGGTTACACAATAACAATTGCGACCGATAATAACTAATTGAAATGTCTTCCAAAACCTTTACTCCAGGTTTAAATATTTATGCAAGGATGTCCTAGATGTAACGACAATTTATATAGATTCAAGATTTGAAAATAATATTTAATAATTTAATTATAACTGACGTCTATCATTCTGTTAGTACTTTTTCGCAAAATTTTCTACACGTTAAGAAAATATACAAACATTATAATGTAATGGCATGAAGGCGCAAACTACCGAAACAGATTGGACAATAATCGGTTAACTAGGCCCCGAAGCATTCAAACGAGTCAGGCAGTATTGTAAGCTCTTTACTATATGGTCACAGTTTCAATTGAAAAGTGACAAACCATTGAAGAACAATACCCCTTTCAATATCTCCAACGAAAATATAACTGAATTCAACTTAACCTTGTAACAAATAGACAAAGAGACAGCGACGAAATATGATGCCCTTTTTGGGTACCACAATGCAAAAACATGTTTAAAAAAACATACACATAATCATGTGTGGTTTTTCTCTATTCACACATAAAGTAATGGACGTCTGGTACGACAATTATACGTGTAAATACAAGTACTATAATAAAAGGTAAGTAATGGTTGTTAGTATAGCATATACCTCCTTACTTATAGAAGAAAGTTTTAAAGCACAGACTCTTCACAGTGTTCCACTGCAGATTTTTAGGCTTTTTTTTATTGCTGGCAGTATAGCGCTTGATTGTGTTCTCACCTCATGGTAAGTAATGATACAGTCTAAGATGGAAGCGCGCTAATCTGGTAAGAGGCGATATACTTCATATGGTTTCTACACAGCATCGTGCCGGAGCACAAATCTCTTTGTTTAGCGGTACGTGTTTGCTGGTAGGGTTGCAACTAGCCACGGCCCAGCCCTCCACCAGTCCAGACAGACAGTAAAATATGATTTTCTAAATTCGCCCTACCGGAGATCTAACCCGAGGCCTCTGCTAGCAAAGCGAGTACTCATACCACTGCGCCAGATAGGCCGCCTGGCTACACATATCCAAAGTTACTCTCGGGATAACCAAATGCTTGCCTTCAAAATTTTGTTTGCCTTCACAGAAGGGCACAATGATGATAAGAAAAAAACAATTATACCCGTTAGTTTCATTTTTATAAAGATAACCTTAACGCTGCCTGCCCAGAATTCGAACCCGCTATTTCTCTAAACGTGGATCCACGCGTCTCACCACTAAGAACATCATAGCTTGACTACTATAATGTTTACCTGAAACTTCTAGACGTAACATACTAACAGTAGAGTTTAGAACGAATTTCCTCTATAGTTTACTTCAACTAATATTAAGCGGAATTAGTTGCCGCTGTCACTTTAACGGATGGACCTCTATGGCTGCACATAAGGTCTCCTAATGACGCCTGCAAGGTCAGACCTTGCGCCGGCTGACTCCAGCGGCTAACCGGTTGATGTCGTCGGTCCACCTTGTGAGAGGTCTATATTGCGCCTTCGGGTGGAAAGATCACTTCAGTACTTTCAAGCCCCAACATCCATCGGTAATACTACGGACTATGGGCCCCGCCCATTGCTACTTCAGCCTCACGATTTGTATGGCTATGTAGGTAACTTTGTTCACGTAGAGACTCCAAGCAGAGCCCTCTCCATCGTCCGCTGTGTTATTGAGCTTTCGCACGAGGCCTAAAGTAAGCGATCATGTTTCGGATCCAAATTCGAAAAAAAAATCTGAACGCGATATTTTTACTTTAATAGGTAGAAAACACACACGTTGATTTCTTTTCAATCTACAAACTCATTAACAATAAAAAATTATGCTGTCTACATCACCAACGATCTAAACTGCAACAGTGAAGTTATCTCGTAATAATAATTCAACCTTTTGAGTCGCTGTAATAACTAAGAACATATTCTAGAGGTCGTCTTCTCAACTATACTGTTTCCACGGACGTTTTCTCCAATAGCCGCAGTAACGGGCCCGAGTTTGAAACAATCAATTATATAGACAAACGTCTTCCCACACTTTCTAACGCTATTGTAATGGAGTGAAACAATCATATCTCCCGCGGATTTATTGTCATAGCTCGTCGGGTGTAATCACGACATTATTTTTCTTCAGCGACCGGGATTTCTGTCGACTTTCATTTATGATGCGCACGACCTTGGATACTAGACATATTTGGGACGAATCATCACTTGAGCAATGCCGTGACGAAGCATGAAATGCACTGATGAGACTCGTAAAGGTGAATAAGTTCTTCTGCACAATACATGGACTTCGTAATGATTGAATGACATCATTTTTGACCGCTTTGTTATAAAATTGGGGTAGAGCAATAATCAAGCTAAATCATGCGCAAATCATTGCGCAAAACAAAAATGTTATCAAAATGGTTATAATCGAGGTACCCCTGTATGAGCAAGGATATGTTTTCTGTCTTAACTGAGTCACACTTTACGTAGAAAAAATTACGACAAAATAATTATAGATAACTAAAGTTTAATATAAATTTATATTATAGAATTGAATACAACATAAAACAATAAACTTCCACTTGATTCACGTGTGCACTAATATAGGAACAGTTTTTTTAACCGTCTTCAAAAAAAAGAGGAGGTTATTAATTCGTCTGTTTTTTTTTTATGTTCGTTACCTCATAACTTTCGACTAAGTGAACGGATTTTGATGATATTTTTTATATGAAAGGTGGTGCTTGTCGTAGGGTCCCATTTAAAAAAAATTCCGTTCTGATGATGGCATCCATCAGAAAACCGGATAAGTCTTAAATTTGTATTAAGCATGTGCTCAACAAATGGACGAATCAGTGATTCTTTTTTTGATGATAGTTTAGTTAGGTTTTGATCATGGGATCCATGACAAAGTAACGGAACTCTTCAATTCTTAGGAGCAAATTCACGATACTCGGCAGAATCTTTTATAAGATCTCCGGATATTAGAGTCACCTACCGTAAATTCCGTATGGTCAAGTGATTGTCGTAGTTAAATTAGTGGAACTCCTCAACGACTTAAAGTAAGGGCGCGATTTTTGGCAGAATATCTAATTGTCTGTAATCAAATAGCAATGAGCTTACGTTTGTTGCTGCATTGCAATATTTATATGGTGTATTACGTGGTGGTAGCCGGAGAGGGCGGGGAGCGGGGGGACACTTGCGTATTAGTGTTGTGCTATTTCATGTTATTGTTGTGATTGCCATATAAAACACTGGTGATAGCGGGGTGGCAAAATAACTAATCTGTAACGTATATGTATTAGGTTGCGGGTTCGATCCCGGGTGTGACGATACCATAGTAAATTTAACTTTGTAAAGTTGTTTCATTTAAAGGGTGCTGTCTCATATGAGCAACACGTTTTTAAGGTGTACACATATTGAAATAAATTTGTTAGTTTACTTCAGATTCGCTAAAAATAAATAAAAATTTTAACAAAAAAGAACCGCCTTCGAAACAAACTCTTACAAATATATTGATATGCTCTAAAAAGTAAAAAATAATTGCGCATTCTTTTTTAGAGTTCTTTGTATTCTTATATTTGGAGTCGGTGTCAGCCTACATATACAAGCTATAGTTGAAAGTAGCGCCGGAGTTGCCAAGTGGACACGCGGGACACACCTGCCTTCGCTGACGTCGACTCCGAATATAAGAATACGAAGAACTCTACAAAAGAATACGCAATTTTTTTACGTTTTAGAGCACACATTTGTAAGAGTTGGTTTTGAAGGTGGTTCTTTTTTTAACATTTCTCTTATTTATTGCATTAATATTTTGTAACGAAATTGTCTTTGAAGCCAAATAAATAATTGTTAAAAGCGTGTAATTGAAATACTAATAAAAAGACTTTACTATAGTATGGATATCGCAGTATTTATAACTAAAAAGTAGACATTCTAATTTAAAAAATTAAACTTGCTCGCTCAACATTTAAGTTTAAAAATATAAAAGTAGTTTGAAGTAGCGGAAACAACTAGTTGTCAGCGACAACGATTAAAATTTTTGCTATTATAGTGAACACCAAAAAACAAATCGGACCGCCCGTTGTGCTTTCCAATACGATCACAAAAAATACAAAAGAGTATTTTCACAACAAAAAGCACATCAAATATTAGCAACTAGCAATCCCCGTAAAACGGTGCACATTGTAGTAACTGATCAACTTTCGTAAAATTCAATATGATAGCTGGTGTATAGTGTATTCATGCCTGTATTTACTATTTTTTTTTTATTACTGACAGTTTAGCGCTTGACTGTGTGCACATCTAATAGTAAGGGTAATATAGTCTAAGATGGAAGCGCGCTAATCTGGTAAGAAGCGTTATACCCCTTATGGTTTCTACACACCATCGTACCGGAATACAAATCTCATTTTTGGCGGTACGTCTTTGCTGGTAGGGTAGTTCTTTCGAGTTATTTTACGGGTAAACATGTCATGTTCAACTGCTTTTTGTATATTTAAGTCGAAAATATGTACTTTTAATAATTGTCAAATTATCTTACAGTAATTGGTCATTACAGTATTTTCGTATAAAATATTGGTTTGTTTATGCTTTTATATTAAAAATCTAAATAAAAAAAATCATATCAAAATCAGATTAATTTAACTTATCATTTAAGTACATACGTATATTGCAGAGCGAATTGTTGTTTGTTGCTGAGTGCATGTTAAGAATAGGAACTTCGGCTATTTAATTAAGTTTTTAGTCGTATCATAGTCGTATTCATCTAAGCGTGTATTTAACAATTTTTTTAGGTTAAAGTTACTAAGCTTGGTAATTCTACTTTTCAGCAAATAATGTCTACTGGCGAACATGCTAAGTACTCCTGGTATGGCAGCTTTAGTTATCCTTTTAGGATACTAAAACTACCAAAAAACTATATTTAAAAAAAATTAATTGTAATTTATAGGTTTTTTTGTAAATATTTGATATCCGCTTGCCCATAACTGCTCTACCCGTAAGACATAATTGATTCGATAAGTGCATAAAATACATTCTTAAGAATCAACGTCCCCAACATATGAGTCCTAATTGCAGTAGTTTTTAAAGTATATAATCCTAATTTTGTAAGACAGTATTTAAAGAAAAATATTACTGTTCTACCGTTTGTAAAATGATATGTTTTTACAAACAATATAATAGCTAGATAAATGGGGTGATATAATCATCAAATCTGATAAAAAAATCTAAAATCTAGTTGATCTTTTATATGTAGAAGTCGTCATTGGATTATTTAGTTTCAATTCGAAGATAAATACCTTTTCATTCAACCACTCTAGATGATTTTTTTTTATTGTAGTGGCCCTACATGTTAAAAGTTTTCTTTTAAATATAAATTCATTATTCCAATTGAATAAGTCATATTCGTATTGTCAAAAAAATATACAGTACCCTCTAACTGGAAGCTAAGGTAACTATTTTAAGTCTTTCTTTCATTACATATTAAAGATGGCAAAGGTAATGATTTGATACAATTTAATGAAAATTAAAATGATCCTTAAATCATTATCGTCGACTTAAAAAATATTTTAAAATTTAATAAAAGAAGTTAATATATATTATCACGCCTCATTCGCTTCGGGGTACTCAGAGACCACGTGCTTCCACTTGCCACGATCCTTGCATATCTCCTTCGCTTCTTTCATTCTCATTAAAGCTTTCATACAAATTCGTCGGTTTCATACAAGTACTCTTGACCTGGCCTTCATTTAAAATGTCCTGGATTTGGTTCAGGAACGTTCGCTTTGGTCTTCCCCTTCATACTATACCTTTCTCAATTTTAGTCACAACTATTCTTATCTTCTATTCAATCACACTATTTCTTACTTTGTCTGTGGCCCGCTTTTCGCCCCCATTAGGAACGTGACGTGATGGATTGCGAATCTCATCGCTATCATTTTTGGATGTTATTATTATTTTATCCATTGTGTTCTCACGAGAAGCAAGGAAACAGGTCCATTCTGGCAGAGCCCTGCATGGGTTTACCCGGTCTCAGGGCCACCGCTTGCGACTAGGCAAAGCCCCTAGCCCTGAGTCCCTCGGCACGGTACACCTTGGACTGGCAGGAATGGGTAGGAAAATGGAATAAATGGGGGAAACGAGTTAAAAGACAGGAAGGACAAAACTTTTCAAGGAAGAGGAAGGAAAATATAAGGTAGTAGGATATTACTGACTCGGAAGACCTAAGAAGATTCAGTAATAGCTCGGGGAGCTGGGATCCACGTGTATACACACACTATGACTATCGGAGAGATAGAGATGTGTACCCATCAGTTAATGACATATGACATTTGTGACTGTTATTGCTATAATGTCTTCGTTACTTTAAAATATAAGTTAAACCAATGTTTTAAGACTTAAGTTCATCTACAAGAAATTGTATCAAATTATTATTAACCTTGCCCTCTTTATTACACATAATGACTTTGAGAACTTTGTGCTAGATGGCTCTAGTAGGCGTAATTAGTATATAGCTCCTTAAACTTAAATTTTCGTGGTTTATTAACATATTAACTATTTGAACGGGTACATATCACGATGGCGATTTTTAATTTTTAATTTTGCCGATATTTGGACCCAGTTGCATGGATCGTGGTCACGACGATACTGCTGTGGTCGGTTGTGTCAAGCTGTCAAGGGCAGAATGAATCTGTCTACCCTACGTCTACGCCTACGGTTTTAAGCTGGCTGATACGTGGAATCCAGTGGTGAAGCTATGCCAAATGAACAAACGATGCAATTTATCTAAATTAAAACGTGACGTTGTGAGTGTAGTATGCCGACAAATGGATGTGGGTGCCGTGAAAAATAAAAGAATCAGACGTAGGGTAGACAGATTCTGCCCTTGACAGCTTGACACAACCGACCACAGCAGTATCGTCGTGACCACGATCCATGCAACTGGGTCGAAATATCGGCAAAATTAAAAATTAAAAATCGCCATCGTGATATGTACCCGTTCAAATAGTCAATATAGCTCCTTAAATTATCTTTTATTACCCTCGGGCTAGCTTTCAGTTATTTGATTTGATGGTTTGTAATGATAATGATTAAAATCGTCGTGTTGTCTAAATTATTAATAGGATTTTTTTTATATTAATGATTTTTATACAGCATCATAACAAAATGCAATTTTTCCCGTGACGATACATCTTTACTAATATAATTTGGCAAGGATTTAATACTCATTCAGTTAATTGTCATTCATATTCAGTGCAAATCAAAACACATAAAATTATACAATTTCTGAATTTGCCCGGCTGGCAATAGAAATCGGGAGCCTAATAAGCGAGACATGAAAGCGATTGAATATAATAAAATTGTTTTCTGCATGTGGTTATATGACTGAATTCCCCTAAAATGGCTGGACCGATTCTGATGATATTCCTGTTACCTTATACTGTTGTTCTTGTTACCTTGCATTAAGATTGTATAAAATCCTATACATCTACTTTTAGACTGTTTTTTTCTATATATTTTTTCATGCATAATAGTTTCAATATAAACTACTTTAAGTTATAGTAATCAAATAGCCGTAAACACAGAAAAAAATATCACTCACCTTGCATATTGTCGAGTAGATACGTCAACAGCTTTGAGGTACCATTGTTGTCATTGTAAATGGAGAGCATTTCTTTGCTCAACGGGTTTCCCTGTAAACCCAGGAGCTGCAGGTGAAAAAGCTTCCCGAGATCATAAGGTAATACCCTCAGGTAATTATTGTGTAGGTGTAATTCTCTGAAATAAAAATAATAAAAGAGTATGAATTGATGCTATCAAATGTTATTAAACATATATTATACTTTTTTTTTAATTTCTGACAGATTTGCGTTTGACTATAATCTCACCTGGTGGTAAGTGAAAGATGGAAGTGCGGTACCTTAATAGGAGGTGATTTACCCATTTTGGTTATATTAATTATTTTTGCTGACACGTCAGTGCTTAACTGTGGTATGCTTGACACAGGTCTTGCTTGGCGGTATATCTTTGCTGGTAGGGTGGTAGCCAGCCACGGCCGAAGCCTCCCACTAGTTCAGAAAAATTTGAAAATGCAATATCCTAAATTTACCCAGCAGGGCATCACACCTGGGACCTCTGCAATTGAAAAGTATATTGGCCCAGCGAGGCAGTCCCATTATTTATCACTTATTACACAAAAAAGTCTTAAGCGACAAAATCACAATTATAGGAAAAAAGGTGAGACCACAGGGTATAAGCGCGCATTAAACAAACCTACTAATTACAGCTACAATATAAATAGTTGTAAACTTTATAGATTTTCAAACCAAACTGAAGTGCCAACTAAACTCTTTCACTCATTTATAATGTCCTTCACCAAAACAATTTGCGATTCATTTGAAATTTGGCATACTGACTCCTATCAAAATGTAGATAGTCACTAAATACTGATTTCCCATATGCCCTCGGTTAGGACCACCCAGGTGACACAATGAGTAAAAAGGTAAGGTAGCAGCCTATTTACGACTTGCTGGGCACAGGCCTCCTCAGTCACAGGAGAGAAGGATTTTAGAGCGTAAACCCACCACGCTGCTCCACTGCAGGTTGGCAGGCTACACTTACCCTAGAATATCTCCAGGAAAATGCAAGTGCCCTCATATTATTTTCCTTCACTGAAAAGAGCAATGATGGATTGAAAGGAACAATGAAGCCACCCAAGTTCTCTTTATAAAGAGAAACTTAGTGGTAGCTGCCCAGTATATCAACTCGCGATTTCTCTAAAAGAGAATCCGCGCATCTCAAGTCCACTTATGTCGTTAACACAGCACACACACACACAACTATAATTTTTTCACTATAATTTTTTTACCGTTCATGAAACACTTTCACTTAAGTTCAAATTGAATTCATTATACTTGAAGTGGATAATACTTGGTGTTTTGTTAATTAATAATTATATTTGAGTAAAATTGTACAGAGCCATCTGTCTGAAGGCTCACGAAAAGGAATTCTATGTTAAACGTTTAAGAAGTTTGTGCTAGATGGCGCTAGTATTGTAACAGATAGGAATTAACTTTAAAATATTTTTTTTATATACTTCAATTTCATGTTTAAGCAAGCTTTCAATCAACGTGTGACTAACTTTAATAAGAAAAGCTAATTGGAAAATCAATTAGGATAACTTTATATACAACTCGAATCTTTCTATCTAAATAAATATTTTTCTATACAACTAAAATTATATGAAATGGACCGTTTTTGACATTTCTTTTCGTGTGGATCCAGATGGATTCAATAAAGGTTTAGATTTATAATTGGATTAGACAAAAAACCGATTTCCAGAATTTATCCGTAAGTACGCGGAAAACAGCGCTGGGAACAGCTAGTAATATTGTAAATCAGATCACACTTTTTTGTAACAAATCCTTCCAACAAATTTCCTTCATCATTAATTTTTATTATTGGTACAATAGGTAACTTTTTTTTCTACTAGACCACTTCATCACCTATTAAATGCGTATATTTGTGTAGCAAACTTCATCGCAATATGTTCGGCGATTTTAGACTGAACGTTACTAATATTTTAATATTTTGCATTAGATTTTGTATTTACATATAATACTAATATTTTTATAGGCTGCAGCTGAAAATCAGCGTCTTGTGTTAGGCTGCCGGCCTGACGCACGGCAACCATGCTGAGCTGCAGACCTTTTCTGTATTTTTAAGTTTGTTTTATAGTTTTTAATTCATTGTATTGCTCTCTTTTAAATTGTGTGTTGTTATTAGTTTGCTTTGTTTATTTCTTATACCTGTAAAATGCAGAATAAAGATCTTTTCTTTCTTTCTTGCTAACATCGGTCTTTAACCGGCTCTAGCAGAGCCGGTTAAAGATCGATATGCCGCTTAAACATAGGGATGCAACATTACGCCAATTGGGCCGTTATAAATTTTACTAAAGCGGATATACATTGTGTATATAATTCAAACAATACTATAGCTTCTATCCTTTTTAAAAACAAGAGATCGAAAATGATTAAAATCCACCTGAAATCAAGTTTATAAATCTAATGAATAAAACATGTAAGAAAAAACGTCAACATGTAATTTATTTTAAATTAAATCGTTTGTAACTGGTTTGCTTCGAAATAAATCTAGTCCATTTACGTATTCATTATTAATATTAAACAAATCCGATTTGAATTCGCAAACTGTTTACTAATAGAGACGCCTTATCATGACAAGCTTAGAGGTTAATGAACTGTGCAAAACATGCTGCTCGTTTGTTTTAGAGCGAATATCATACATTTTTAAACTGTTCAAGGTGATTTACCTACTATATTATCATAATGATCATAAACGTGATAATGTAAAGCTTAATGAACTCAGATATGAAAGCCGATTAAGGAAGATTGCTAAAACAATTGTGATTTACACGAAATCTCGATTTTTTTTGTACAAATGGACGCTGGAAAGCAAACGCGTAGTATCCAGCAAATCTATAATTGTTTATTAGAACAACAAAGAAATACAAAACTATATGACAGTATTCTATGACTAGAGTATGGGTATAGAAGGGCCACAAATCTTATAAAGATATTGGTGCGGGCCACATTTCACCCAATAAACACTTTTTTTAGATAAAATATTTTTTTGCATTTTCAACCATATTTATCGTTACACTTATTTGTATATAGTGTAGTAGTTACTTGCAGACCGCCTTTTGCCGACACCTGGTGTAGAGTTATCATTTGTTGCTAAACAGATTTACTTTAGTATTATCGTAAAGTTTTGTTAAAACGATATTTTACAAGTTAATACGTGTATGGTTTCCAGTGTCGATATTGTGACCTTTATGTATGTCTGATAACACATGATCTCCGTTGTGTAAAATATATTTTGCAACAATTAAGGGAAATCCTTCAGAAATATTTCCCTATGAAAAAAATTCCTTTATATTTCCATAATTATTTTTATGTGAGAGATACGTGTTTCAGACTGTTTGTTCATAAAAACTGAATTCCAGCTTAATTACATTCAGCATGAAAAATAAATTAGTTGTATATGTGTTTACGATATCGTGAAATAAGGAGTTATTGTTTCTAGAAGCGAAATATGAGAAATATAATTTAGTAAAGATGTGTTCTGGTTGCGCACACGTGACAAAAAACGGACGCAATAATATAATTTTGTAACCTTTGCAAAGATTTTAGATTTTAAAAGATCTTTTTGAAGTCTCAACAATTATTTACAGATATAAATAAAACAATGTCAATTAAAATGTCAAATTAACTTAAAATTTTGTCTGTCAGTTTAAAAAAAAAACTAAGCGCTCCAGCAAAAAGTGGCAGTACTGGCGGGCTGGGCTATATACCCCACTAAAACCCAGTGACACCCTCATCATACTGAGATGAGGTGTCAGAGACTCCCTTGCACATTTGCGCTGATACTCCTGGATGAAACCGACTAAGAGGGTTCAAGGAGACAAAAGGTGTTCATAAAGCGGCCTCCGGCAACGCAGGCACCTCCATTAAATGGGAGGGTCACAATGAGACACATCGTTGTCGGGATATGGTCTCGTTGTGATCATGTACCATATAATTGAGTCGTACTACATAAACACATATGTAAAAGTGGCAGGTAACCATATATACTATTTCTTTCATCGATACATGTTCAACTTTAAAGAGATATTATATATCATTATCATTCATGTTAGTTAATAAAATATGGGAGCTATAAACTTAAACAAATTTGGTTACGAATAGAAAATGATAGTATCACCATAAGAGTAGTAATATATGTATAAAATATCATAGAATGATTGAATATTCGACAATATGGTAGCCTTAAGGTATATATAATAAAATTGTATAAGGTGAATGAACTCTTTACACACTATGTTTAATAATATAAATTAGCGTCCATTCTCCCAACTGAATACACAATATGCTCAGCTTGTTATTAAATGTTGTTAATGTAAATACTTTAAAACATCAACATTTGAACTTTATCTGAGTCAAGTACTTTCATAACAGAGCCCCAGCGCATTTAAACGATATAATATTTAAAATATATTTTCTTAAAATAATAAAATCTTTTAATGGCCCTCGTGATGGAATGGTTCAGTACTAGGTTCGATAACAGGGGTCCTGAATTGGATTTGCGGCAGGACAAAATTAGATGCAAAGGAATCTTCGGCCGTAGATGTTTACCACCCTACCTCTTACTAATTTGAGCGTTACATACTTGAAATTACAAAAAAGTCCACGTATATTTTTCAAGATCTAATGTAGTGAAACTGATGCTAAGATTCTTTTAATATGTTTATAATTTTGTAATTGCATTACGTTTTTAATCAATTAAAAGAAATCATGGTGCGAAAATATTCACTACTAAATTTTTTTTGGAAAATTTTATGTAATAAAAATGTGTAGATTTAGTAGCTACATACTTGAATTACATAAAAGTCTCCTAAAATGATTAAAACGAGTATATATAACAAGATCTAATGTAGTAAAACTTATGCTAAAGTTTCTTGTAAATTGTTATTTTGTATTTATATATTACAGTAAAATATATCACGGTGTCAAAATCTTCACTATCAAATTTTATGAGATTAGCTAATTCAATAACCTACGAAATAATGACTTTTATTTTATAGAGCGTGAGATTTAAAATCGAAAAAGAGGAGGTCTACACTCAGCGGAAAGATTTTTTTATGTAACTTTATCTACCGACAGATAAACTTAAAACTACGGGGCAAATGAAAATGAAGACCTCATTAATGAGCGGTTGTTAATCGAAATATCATTGGAAAAAGTCATCGGAATTGCATCAGAATTTAAACGCATGAGAGATTAAGAAAGTTGTGATGTCAAATTTGCAACAATTAATCCATTGTAGTTGTGTTATGCATTATTTTAAAATTAAGAAAAAAAATGTAATGGTGGAACTTACAAGAATCTCACAGCTAATTTGTCCCCAAACTAATTTTGTGAAGATAGAGTTTTCATAAACTTAATAGCTTAGAATAAGTGTTACTGCTAATAAAATGCCACTTCTCTGACCAATATGACTATTATGTAAAATAGATCATATCGAGAAGCGAATGTTTAGAGACATTAAAAGTTATTTGGCCAAGATCAACAAAACAAACAACTAAGAGGCTAATAGTATTAGATGGACCGGATCGGACTGTTTCTGGACAAATATATTTATAATCTTGAACATAAAACAATGTAAAAAGTTGATGACAAAACATAAAAGCATTCATACTTTGCATATACGATTTTCATGGCTCAAAGGTCTGCTTGTGACCATGAATATCGAACGTCAACATCGGAACGTCGGAATATAAACTATTAGAATAAAAACTTTTTAATAAATACCTTCTTAGTGAGCGTCTACAACGTGAATGAAATATTTTTGTCGAACGAACGAGGCAATGAAGGAAATCGTTTAGGGGATCTCATAATAAGTGAGTGAGTGTGCGATAAAAATCGAAATCCCTAATAAATGTAAAGTAAAAATTTGTTTGGCTTAGATGGACTAAAGTACCATTGGACTGTATACACTTATATAGTACCTTAGTTGTATCAGATCTCCCAGCTCCGTGGGCAGTGTGCGCAACTTGTTGTTAGACATATCAAGCGTGTGTAGATTAACCAATAGGTTGATGTCAGGCGGAATCCTCTGCAGTGAGTTGTCATTCAGGTACAACGCTGTCAGGTGCGTCAGTTGAAATAGTTGAGGCGCCAGCGCGCGCACACCTCCTGTTATCTGAAAACCGAATAGAAATATACTTACCAACCAGTAAGATACACCGTTCTATAAAAGAATAATAGCGGCCCAAGGATGTCCTACTGCTAGACATAGGTCGGTCCACTCATATTACACTACAGCAGGTTTTTTTTATATAATAGGTCCTATTTCGCTGAAGGTGACATAGGAGCAGCTGAGGGATGACGCTGTGAACTATCCTCCTCTTCGGCGCAGGTTGGGAGTTAGGAGGCGCAGGATTTCGCTTATCCTGCCTCCAACCTAAATTTTCCAATGAAAATTATCCAGAATTCCAGAGTATATGGCGTCTACCGATCCTCAGCTTCTTCACTAAAGGATGGGAAGGATATCGCTAGGCTACCGCTCGCTCACACTTCCGATTAGATTTTTGGTCTGACCTGGGTGCGTATAGGTGTTTCAAAACGTGAAAAAATTTTAAGGAACATTAAACATGTAAATTTATTTATATAAAGACTTAGTGACTTCTCTGAAAAACAATCCACGTGTGTCACTAGGCCATCATGGATTTTACTAGATCATTATCTCTTATGAATGAAAGGTCCTTTTTATCTGTCAATATCAGAAGCTTCATTTCATCAGCTTTCACCGAAAAGCTCTTAAATAGTATTAAAAAATCTTTGTCATATATAAAAATTGTGATAGAAGTTAAGATTTTTATATTAAAACTTTGTATTAAGATTTAAGATATTTTTAAAGTCGAACAACGGGTATAAAAAAATTTGCCCGGGACGGGTTGCTAAAGGCTGCAGCTGAAAATTGGCGCCATGTGCCATATTTATGCTAAGTGGGGGTTGCACAGCTTTTATACTTTTGTTTAAATGCTGTGTATTATTATAATTTTTTTACTTATATGTATAACTCTACTCAGAATCCACCGAATAAAGTTCTTTCTTAATAAACGATAAGTTATAACCGATAAAACTCCCAGTTGGACAAATGTAGGAAACCGTATTTTTGCATTGGAATTTCTGGGAGTATTAGGACGCGCCTAGATACCATCCTACCAGCAAAGGTACGAGGCTTTAAAGAAACTATATTAGGTAAGTCACTTCTTATTAGATTAGCACGCTTCCATTTGAGCCTGTATCATGATTTATCATCAGGTGAGTTCAGATTAAAACATTAACTGCTAGCAATAAATAACAAACTGTATAATTTTTCTTGGAAGAAATGATGAGGTGTATTTAACGCTTTTCCAGAATATCATATATCATACCTCAAGCGTTGTCCAGCCTCCGCGCCTACCAGATGCCCGCTCCGCGTCCGACATAATATGATACGTGCGCCCGCTAGCGCCCTCATGCTTGTCTTTGTTGCGAGACATTCTGTCACCTGAAATAAAAACAAGGCATCCTGATATTAATAATCAGCTCCTAATATTAGTTCACACTCAACCTATTCGATATATATATTATATAATTAATTAAGATATAATTTTCTTTTATTAAATTTTTCATTTTCAAATATATTACTTTAAAAGTTGTAGTGGAGACATTTGATATTGATACAATTTTTGCAAATGCTCTTTGCCCGAAATAAGGTATCAAATATGATATTACTCAATAATATTATTAAAAATAAAACGTTAATTTAACTAATATTAATGAAAATTTCTACGATACTACTGGCACTATCGATTTTAAAAGACACTTGTTTTATAATTTAAACAGCAATTTATTTATATATTAGTGCATTAATCACTGTATTTATTGTTAACCTACTTTTAAGAGTTAATATGAATACGCAAGTCCAATACCAATTTGAAATAAATGGTGATACTTAAAAAGACGTCTGCTATCTACTTACAAGTTAAACTATGCCATCAACATCGGTAATCGGACCTTAAATACAATATGAAATGTGCATCAGTTTCACAGAATTGTAACTAAACACATATAAGACGCGCATTCTTTCAAATTGCCATTTTTATGTTTACTACCCGTAGAACAAATACTAAGATATGTTGAAAATACTTTATTAAAAACAAATCAGATTTTTTACAAGTTAGCGCTTGACTGTGATTACATTTGATGATAAGTGATAACACAGAATAAGTTGGTAGAGCGCTAACCTCGTAAGCGGTTTTTTAAATCTTATGATTTCACTTACACAGTATCGTAACAGAACGCAATTTTTTTCTTAGCACCACCTCTTTGCTGGTTACCTCTTAGCCATAGGTGAAGCCACCCATCAGTAAGGAATCGGAGAAATAAAAAATTATGGTTCAGGCCTAATAAGACATTCGATATCGGGACATTGGTTTTGATATTTCGCTAAAATATCTATTAATTGAAGTGATTAGCATACAAAATTTAAGACGGTTTCTGAAGTATTAAGAAGAGAATTCTGCAATACATTTCTTTGAAATGAATTAAATTCCTTTAAAAATAATTTAATCTGAATGCTTATTATCATCATTAGGTACATTTCATGCTGAATTACATAATAATACGTGGAGCGAAGCAGTGGGCTTTCGATGACCCAATAATGATCTTTACAAGAGACAGATGCAATATCTTATACAAGAATAACATTTGTTACACAAATTTTTGCAACAGGAAACTATTATTAAGGGGAATATCTTATCTTAAGGGTCCTAAATATTTTAAAATATTTTTGGATCTTGTATCAGTAAAAGGTAGTTTTAAGGTTGAATACATAATCGATAATTATCATATAGGTTACATACGATAATGACATATTTTATTTGAAAGATACAATTAAGTTACAAAATAAGGTTTATAACAACTGAAAGATACATTAAATCAAATTGCAATTATATAGAAATAAAACCTTATTAATTTTCTAAAAACGATAAAACCATAACGTTGAAGAGATCATACAAAGTTATCACTTTTAAAGTTAAAAAATTATCAACGGAAAAAGAACAAGAAATAGTAAATAATTTATATTTTTAATAAATTTTTGATGTTTCTCACTATAACGCAATCTTGCTGCTTGCTCTGTTATTATATGACCCACTAACAGCCGCACAAAACCGAGTATAATGCCAAAATTATACTTGTAATATGCAAACCAGCATATTATTCTCAGTATGATGTGGTCACACTTTCGCGTAAAACCGCTAACCTCGCAACAATGTGCAAAATCATTTTAATTGTATAATTATTAATTATTTTGTTACAAAAAAAACATTATGATATAAAATTAATAGGACAAATTATACTCACAACGATTGTGATTATTTTGTCTGATTTGCATTTGCATCTTTGCATTTCAACTCCGTTTGGATAATTATCACCCTTAAATGTTTTACCCTATACAAATAAAGACTGCCTTATTGGTCTAGTGGTTAGCATATACAACTACAGATATGAGGTCCAGGGTTCGAGTCCCGGGTCGGGCTAAATCGAAATTGATATTGAGCTTTCTATTAAGATTTACTCAATATTTGTCCGAGGTTATGAAAAAATTTGGCGGTGTGATCCGCCCCTGTGCCTCGAAGAGCACGTTAAGCCGTCCGTCCTGCGCCTGATCTCCCGCCGGTCGTGTCGGATTGCCGTCACGTCGGACTATGACAGTGAAGGAATAGAGAGTACACATGTGTATCATGCCTGCCAATCTGCAGTGGAGCAGCATGGTGGATCTATGCTCTAAAATCTTATCTTACAGAAACTACATAATATTGAGTATGAAAATATAATTTGATTTGAAGTGTTAATTTTAAGTGTATTTCGGTTGGCTTGGAACCGTACATTTTGGGACAGCGTATACGATTTGTGAGGATTCCAATTATGAGAACATAAAGACAGAGGCGAGAGATCGATGAACACGAACAAATAAAAGTTTCACGATCTTTAGCCACCATAAAAACAAATCTGCAAGCGTACTTTAAATAAGAACTATATCTAACAAGCAGAGATAGTGCTTCTATAGTATTTGTAGTTACTCTAGGTCGACAATTATTGAAGATCGTAGTAGTTGTATTGTAAATTGGAAATGTGTTTTACAAACCAGGTTTAGCCATGAGAGTTTCACCAAAGAGAGACGGTTTGCATTGCCCGATTCTACAAGGTCTGTCGAAGGTAAAAGAAAATTCGCTTAAGTTGCTTTGTAAAAAAGAAACGAAAACTTCAAAACAGCGTAAAATGCCTAGATTAAAATTTTCTTCCTTTTCAGATAATCTTCTGCGATAACACGGTATAGAGGTCATCTAACTTTTCAACGTAAAATGCAGTCCACAGTATGTGCGGTTTCGCAAACACGAAAATCACAACGCTTCTCTTTAGTAAGTAGGCCAATTTCTAATCCATTCAAGTTGAGACCCAAAATCAGCGTTGTTGCCACACTCCTTTTGTATCGCTGCTGTGGGCTTCAAATATTGTGACAGGCCTTGACATATTGATTTAATACAGGTCATCGTTTTCTATGACCCTAAGTGATCGGGCAAGATGTCTTGTCTTGCGATAATGAATGCTGGTGTCAATACATCATATATAACGCGATGAGAATATGATTACAAATTACAGGAAGTTCGAAAATAATAATTTTGTAGAGTTAATGATAATCATATAAATTAAACGCTTATAGCTGACAATAATTTATTTTTATTATAGATAAGTAGGCTTAAAAAACACTTGAATAGTAAGTAGCCTGTCCGTTAGTAACAAATCTACCACCGGTTCGGAAAAAACCGGCTAGAAACTCAACGGTTACATAGGTTTACTATGTTACAATGTGTTTAGCTTTCATGTGCAACTGGAATAAGTCCAAATATCTTTGTCGCTTAAATAATCACATTATAATAGGCTTTCTGTAATAGAACGTTTGTAACATATTTCTTAAAACTAAAATTTCTATGTGGAGACCAACCCAACAATGATTCGGGTACCCGAGATCTTAATTGATATGTTGCACGTATTACTCTTTTTTGTAATATAAAGTAGCAAAGCGGCTCTCGGTAGCCCGCTTTTCGCCCCCATTAGGAACGTGACGTGATGGATTGCGGATCTCATCGCCGCCATTTTTGGATTTTAATAATATTACTATTGCGTTCCCACGAGTAGCAAGGGAACATAGGTCCATTCTGGCAGAGCCCCGCATGCCAGAATAAGGCTAGCCTATTTTTNTATGTATGTATGTATGTATGTATGTATGTATGTATGTATGTATGTATGTATGTATGTATGTATGTATGTATGTATGTATGTATGTATGTATGTATGTATGTATGTATGTATGTATGTATGTATGTATGTATGTATGTATGTATGTATGTATGTATGTATGTATGTATGTATGTATGTATGTATGTATGTATGTATGTATGTATGTATGTATGTATGTATGTATGTATGTATGTATGTATGTATGTATGTATGTATGTATGTATGTATGTATGTATGTATGTATGTATGTATGTATGTATGTATGTATGTATGTATGTATGTATGTATGTATGTATGTATGTATGTATGTATGTATGTATGTATGTATGTATGTATGTATGTATGTATGTATGTATGTATGTATGTATGTATGTATGTATGTATGTATGTATGTATGTATGTATGTATGTATGTATGTATGTATGTATGTATGTATGTATGTATGTATGTATGTATGTATGTATGTATGTATGTATGTATGTATGTATGTATGTATGTATGTATGTATGTATGTATGTATGTATGTATGTATGTATGTATGTATGTATGTATGTATGTATGTATGTATGTATGTATGTATGTATGTATGTATGTATGTATGTATGTATGTATGTATGTATGTATGTATGTATGTATGTATGTATGTATGTATGTATGTATGTATGTATGTATGTATGTATGTATGTATGTATGTATGTATGTATGTATGTATGTATGTATGTATGTATGTATGTATGTATGTATGTATGTATGTATGTATGTATGTATGTATGTATGTATGTATGTATGTATGTATGTATGTATGTATGTATGTATGTATGTATGTATGTATGTATGTATGTATGTATGTATGTATGTATGTATGTATGTATGTATGTATGTATGTATGTATGTATGTATGTATGTATGTATGTATGTATGTATGTATGTATGTATGTATGTATGTATGTATGTATGTATGTATGTATGTATGTATGTATGTATGTATGTATGTATGTATGTATGTATGTATGTATGTATGTATGTATGTATGTATGTATGTATGTATGTATGTATGTATGTATGTATGTATGTATGTATGTATGTATGTATGTATGTATTATGGGAATGAGGCGTGATGCTATGTATGTATGTATGTATGTATGTATGTATGTATGTATGTATGTAATATAAAGATAATTACAATGTCCGCCGTCTTCCCCATAACAGTATGTAACAGATAATGCTATAAAAATAAACAAAATACACCATTTTAGCAGTTTCAACATCAGTGTATTGTCTTACCTTTCTAACAGCAAATGCAGCTGAACTAAGTTTGCTTGCCAGGGTTTTAATATGGGCACCCCACTGAAGCCCAGAGTCAAAGGTTATAAAAAGACTTAAGTTTCTTTAGTGAGCTTTTATCTATTTGGATTTGGATATTTTTATAGACTTTTTTTGCTGTTGGCAAAGCGAACTTTACACACTTAGTATTTGCCGAGTTTCATATTAAATTATTAACAGAGAACCAATGTGCGACATGTGACTGTACTATTTACATCGTCATAATTGTCTACATTTCTGTCTACTTTGAACAGCAACGAAGCGTCGTCAGCAAATAGGACCATATTATTTTTGACGTTCGCATGGTATACTTATGCGTAATCATTGATATATGTATATTAAGAACAAAAAAGGGCCAAGTATTGAACCTTGTGGAACACCCATTTTTACAGGTAATCCTAACGACTCAACACTGTTTACGAACACCTACCTTTTGGACTCAATTTTTTTAAGACAACAGCCTCAACTAATTCAGTACCCCACTCTTCACACCATAGTGACTAAGTTTAAGTATAAGAGTACTATGTTCTACACAATCAAAAGCCTTAGAAATGTCACAGAATATTACAAAGGCATTTAAGGATGTTTTGATGTGTCTCAAAAGAGACACGCCCGCAATAGTATTAAGACCTTTTCTAAATACGTTTTGCACAGGATGAAGGCTATATGCACTAAATTGTTCTAGTAGTGAGCGAGTACAATTTTATCAAATACTTTACTTAGGGTTGCCAACACAGAAATGGGACGATAGTTATTACGATCACATATATCACCCGATTTAAACAAGGGGACAACTCAGGGGCCAAAATTTCCTAAAAACTCGATTTATATGAAAATGAACTGTATACTTTTCTGTAACAAATGTTCTACAGATATTACTCAAAAACTTTATTACAAAACAGCTAATTGAAAAATCGTACTATAATTTGAAGGATAAAAAAGGCGTGGGAGTGAATAAATTGCTCTGATCTAAATAGAATAAATTAAAATATCATTCATTGTAAGGGCGACGATAAAAAAGTGACACCCGATCAAATTTGTTGTGGGTCCTCAGAACAGGACACGAAGGAACCCTCTTAAACTTAGATTTTAAATCGTTTTGTAATTTCTCACATACTACAAACAAATAAAAAAACAGTATTTGACCATTCAAAAGTATACCTATACCTATAACTCAATAACCTGTAAAGGTCAATTTATCTGTGATAGTTTTACTTTTTACACATCGCCACCTGTATTTTTAAATTCCACATATAAATGTTTCCCGGTAGTGAAAAGACGGAGGGTGAAATTCGGTTTTTAATTGAAAATTAAACATACACTTTAAAGTTAAATATTCCAGAAACAAATACACGAAGTAAATTAGTCCTTATAAAACATATGAAAGTCTTACTAAACGAAACCCTGCTGTATAAAATGAACAAGAGACGAAACGTCCAGAGGGGATACCTTAAAAGGGTTTTTCTTTAAATTAATGGCTAACGCTTTCTCTGTCTGATTGACATGACAGAATAGGACTTTCCCGTATCAAGGTTCTATAAGAAACGCGAATGTGCATGGCAAAACTTAGATTTAAAAAAATAAAGGTTCATGATTTACTACTTACTCTAAAAAGAAAAAAAACTAGTATCAACGTAATAAATGTAGTGTTTTTACTAATGCCAGTGATCGCCCAATTAACCATATTTATTTAATTGTTATTATAAGTTTGAACATCATTAAAGACTGTCTATTGTCAAAGACTAATCAAAAAATATATTACAACTCCAGCGGCAACCGGTTATCAAAGGCTATACCCAATTTGGTGCAATAATGTATTTAAATGAAAATGAGTCCCTACTTCTAGAAGTCACGGCAATTATGCGTGCTGGGCCGATTTCAATAATTATTTTTGTTATTCTGTTTGTTATAGTCAGGAGAAGGTTCGTATGAAAGAAAAAATTAACAAAGTTACGTAGAACATCAGATATTTTAAGTTAACATAGCAGCTATAGCAACTTTTCTAATGTAACCATCTTTTTAGTCCTTTTGACAATTTAACATTTTTTATATTAACCTTATGGAGTTTGGTATAATTGTCAGCAATTGACAAAAGAGTGTATATAATAGACGTGTGTATATCAAATATGTGTAATATCATTTCTTTTTTATGCATTATTTAAAAAAAAAATTGCATTGTGCTCTCCTTCTCTATATAAACTAAGTGTGGTAAATTTTTTACTCCTCACTTAGCCCTATTATCGTAAAACGCGGTACAAAATTTTTGCTACACATATTAATGTATAGATATATAAGAAATATCCTAAGCAGTAAAAAAATGTATTCTTTTGTTGGTTATCTATTATATAAAAAAATACTCAATTAGACTATTGCCATATTCACTGTAAAATTAACAATGTTATTGTTTTCCTTTCGTATTTTCCTTGACTATAATAAGAGGACTAATTGTACTCGACTCACTACTTATATATATTAATAAGAAATAAAGACTACTGTATTACTTTCTTATACACATAAAAATATTGGCGCTAGATAGTATACACGTAGTAACCCTGCAAATCCTAAACTATCCATCAAGACAGAAAAACTTTTTATAAAATAAAAATATATATATATACTAGCTGACCCACCAAACGTTGTTTTGCCATATAATTACTATTATCGCTATTAAAAATAGGAATTGGTGGTAGAATGGTGAAAATTTAGAGTTGTATGTATTTTTGTAGTATCACTAGTATCACAAAATAATTTCGTCCAAAAATTAAAAAAAAATTCTTTGCTGCCTTAAAATTCTTAAAATAAATTGTATATGCGCATTTTGTTCTCTTAAGAATTTATAGCACCACGGAAAAATTATGGATCTTAATATTTTTTTTATATGCTAGAGAAAATGAGCATGCGTTTCACTAGGTGTTAAACGGTGCCCATACAGGTTAGCATAGCAAGAAAAAACGCTAATGCATTTCTGGTAACCTGGTATATTGCGTAGTAACTGCTTTCTCAACTCAACCTCTTGGGTTAGGAATCGGCAAACTTTAAGGACGCAAAAGCCAAAAGTTACTATTAACGAAATTGGCATGACTTAACCACTAAAAATATTTTCTTTCAATATACATTTATTTGCTCTAGAATTATGTGAAATTAACGAGTCCGCATTTCAAAGCCTCATCAATCTAATGTCATAAAACCACTGTAGGGTCTTTTAAGGTTTTGATACAAAAATAAGTCAATTACGTCTACAAAACAGAAGAACCGAAATTTTGCAAAATACTTGCATGAGGTTTGAGTCAGAGGAAGCTGAATCCTACGTTAGTTGGATCGGATATTTACCACTTTGCTTTGAGGTTATAAGCCATTATGTATTGTCGTATATTACGAACAAAGTAACACAGTTTAATATTACAACCTACTCTTAAATAACTGTTAAAAAACCTATAACGCTAAACGTATCTTCTATTACATTAGATATTTAAATAAGGCTGTCTCAATCTGTAATTATAATATTGGCCTCCGTTTCACTTGCGTGAAATGGTCAAATGCGCATTCTTCATTCCATACTGTTTTCAATTGCACAGATACAACGTCCTTTTATATATGAATAAATTATATATAATAAACAATTTAGTGTTAACTGAAAAGTTAATTAAATACATATAGCATATATATGATTAATGAAACTTATGAGAAAATATGGAACGTACAAGCGGGATTTAGAAGTGGAGTGGGATGTACGGATCAGGTCTTTTCTTTACGCCGCATAAGTGAAAAATTTAATGTCCTTTTATAGATTTAGAAAAGGCCTATGATCGAGTGGTGAGGAATGAGCTGTGGTCCACGTTATCTACGTATGGAGTGAGTGGTTGTCTGATCCAAGCATTGAAGTCTCCCTATGAGGGTTCTAGTGCTTGTGTCAGAATAAACGGGACGTACACAGAGCGGTTTCCTGTCGAAAGAAGACTTCGACAGGGATGTGTTGCGTCACCATGGCTGTTCAACCTCTTCATGGATAAGTGTTTGATAGATTTAAAAGAAAGTATGTATGGGTTAAGAATGAATGAATTACTCATCAAATGTTTACTCTACGCTGATGATCAAGTTATACTTGCATCATATGCTAGTGAGCTACAGGAGATGGTAAACATTATGAATGAAGCTTTGTAAAGGAAAGGAAAAACGAAAGTTATGCTTTTTGAAAGAGATGAATCTTTGATGAATGGCAATGTTTTGATAGATGGGGAACAAGTGGAATAGGTAAAAGAATTTGTATATTTGGGATCTAAATTTACAAAAGATGGAACATGTGAAACTGATATTGAAAGGAGAGTGAATGCATGGAATACGGTAAATGGTGCTCTGCACACCTTTATGAATAGCCAGACGGTGTCTCAAAGAGCAATGTATGGTAGTGATAATTGGATACAGCAGGAGCAGAAGCAGAATCTCATAAATAAAAAAAGCGGTTGAGAAGTATGAGTGGATTGAAACTGAGTGACAAAATAAGAAATAGTGTGATAAGAGAACATTGTGGCATTAAAGCAGGTGTAGTGACTAAAATAGAGAAAGGTATACTTAGATAGTTTGGGCATGTAGAGAGAATGAATGAAAGAAGACTGACTAGAAGGATTTATGAGTCAAGAGTGAACGGGAAAGTGAATGTATGTATATATAGCACTTGTTATTTTTAACCGACTTCAAAAAAAGGAGGAGGTTACCTCATATCTCCCGACTGGGTGGACCGATCTTGATGATTTTTTTTTTAATGAAAGGTGGTGCTCGTCATAGGGTCCCATTTTCTTTTAAACCAGTTCTGATGATGGCATCCATGAGAAAACCGGATAAGTCCGAAATTTGCGTAAGCATGTGCGCTACAAATGGACAAATAACTCAAGATCACGCTAACCGATTTCGATGATTACTTTTTATTAGAAATATCACAAAACAACCCTTGAAGTATATCCTATACTTCAAGAGTTGTTTTGTGATAGTTTGGTAAGATTCTGATGATGGAATCCATAACCAAGTCACGGAACTCTTCAATTCTTAGGAGCTAATCAACGATACTCGGCAGAATCTTCCGTAAGATAGCCAGATATTTGAGTTGCCTACCGTAACTTCGGTATGGTCAAGTGCTAGTCGTAGTTAAATATGAAGATCAATGGAATTCCTCAACGGCTTACAGTAAGGGTGCGGTTTAAGGCAGATAATATAAGTGTCTGTAATCAAATAGCAATGAGCTTACGTTTGTTGTTGCATTGTAACACGTTTACTTCAGATTTTCTAAAAATCAAAAAATAAATAAAAATTTTAACAAAAAAAGAATCGCCTTCAAAACAGACTTACAACTATATCAATATGCTCTATAAAGTGAGATATAATTGCATATTCTTTTATAGTGTGTATTTGTAAGTGTGTTTTGAAAGTGGTTCTTTTTTTGTTCAAATTTTTATTTATTGTAATACTGAGTTGAAGTAAAATTGCCTGAATACTCATTTATTAGCTAATTTTTGTGAAACTAATATAGCAAAGGATTGTTATAATAATTGCAAAAATTAAAGATTCTCAAATTATTCTTATTCAAAGTCTTATTCCTAAAAATATGAATTTCAGACTTTTGCATTACTAGGTAACTGCTCTAGCCCTGTCCATAATTTAGAATCAAGACAGTGACTTAAAACTTGTGTTTCACTTGATATAATGTATTCATCCAGAAACTACTTCTAAACTACTTTAATTTTATACTTATCTTAAGAAATATCCTGTATGTCATCAAAATAGGTTTTATTTTTATAAATGTTGTGTTAACAATTAACTGTGATCTAATTTGAAGGTAAGTGACATATGAAACTAAGATTGTAAAAGATAATTAACCAAACTAACATTCCTGCAATACTTTGCTGGACCTAAATAATTTTCAGGGTGGTTCTATCTTTACTAGTATAGTGGCAACTAGTTGTAATGGAAGCCTCAAATTGTTTTATACCTAGACAAATTGGAACATACAATTTCTTTAATTTTCACTGCAAAGAAACCTGTATACCTGCTAGCAAGGCATAAGGTATTCACATTATGATACCTGTGCATCTGACAAAATTATTCTTGCCACAAATATTCTAGCTCCTTTTTCAAAAGGATTCAACAATCTATCCTATTGAAGTAGAAAAAAAACATGATCCTACATATTTATTCATATTTATGTAATGCACTTAATACAATATTAGAGCATATCAAAAGAACAACTTGGACTTTACTTGTCTGTTATCAATTACTATTAGTGCACACTCCCTCTATACAGAATTTAACTAGTTCAAAGTTTCAACTGGTAATAAAATAGGTTTTATTCATCCAGTTAAATACATTATTTTAAACTTGTAGTAGATGATATTTTTCAGATAGACATTAATTAATGAAATTTATTTCATGAAAATTGTTCAGTCCCATCTTTTGAAACCTCATTTAAAATGTTTGATGGTATGTTTGAAGAAGTTTTTAAATATTTTTTATATAATTTGTTTACAAATTTTAAATATTATATATCAAAATCAATAATGTCAAGGAAAGACTCATAAAATTAAAACTGTTATTTTTCTACTGAGTCCAATGTATATAAATAAAAAAATATTGCAATAGTAAATATTTTCTAATAGCATCAAAGGTGGTACAATAATATTGAGGTTTTCCCAAAAGTATTTAGTAGTGTGATTGACAAAACATTTTTAACAAATAATTACCTAAGTAATATTATAAAAAGTAGCACTAATTACTTTGAAAATTTTACATATTCGATAATCAACAGCTAAGGAAATGACTTTCAGGTTTTTGAATACTTAATAACTGTTATTCCTTCCTTCACAAAAAACTTTTGTTTTACATCATCTAAAATTAATAAATAGCAAGAAACTACTGCTCAACCTCTTCATTATAATGTTTAACTAAAAGAATATTCCTTGTCATGTAAATAGTTATTAAATTAATTTTAACTCAGGTTAGCTGTGATCTCATCTTATCTGATGGTGAGTATTACTGTAAAATAAAATACACCAAAATACACTAGCCTGACAAGATATAAATTGATGTATATAGTTTATACACAGTATTATACCAGATCACAATTTATTTTCTTGTAAAGATTCTTTTTTAAAAATTCATAGTAATTTACAGTATATTCAATGTAATGCTGTGACACATATAAGTGAAGTAGATATTTTAAAAAAGTTTAAATTTAAGAAAAATGTCCACTGTTTTTAAATGTACAACGTTTTACTGTTCCCTCTTAATTATCTACTGTTGAATTATTCACATTAATACTAATTATTAAACTTTTATTTTATCATATTGATAAATCAAGCTGAGCAAAATTAGTATATAACATCTAAATCTAAAAAATCAATATTTGTTTTATTCATCAATAATAACACATCAAAAAGTTCTACAGCAGAAATACTTGGTAAAAGACTTAGATGAGCACGAGTAAAATTTCTTCAATTCTCCAGATTTTTAATAATGAAATGATATTATTAAAATATGTATATAAAACAATATAAATTTTATTACATAGCAAAATATCTAAACCCCAATTTAAAAGCATACTATTATAGAATATATTATAGTTTAAATTAATAACAATAAAAACTTCATGTAACACAATCTTGATCACAATAAAATTGGGGCCAGTGTCACAAGACAACATCTGACATTGAGGTTGGATGTGAACACATTAGGCGCCTCCAGTCAATGTAAAATTACTTGACAGAAGATTTTGTAGACTATTATTTATTAGAAATGAAAATAAATGAACAATTTGATGAAATTCAAATTACACTTATCTACGAAAACACTGATAGTAACTATGTTGTGAATGCACTAGATCATACATAATGTTTTATCAGATGTACCTTTTTACCACTGGGAAGGTTCATTAGGGGTGTTAATAGTACTTGATTTATAGGACTGTCTTCGCTCGAGAAATATGGACAACGGGACCGTTCCATAACCTCCGACGTACGGGAGGTAAACCTAAAGATTGAAAGTAAATAATGATCATCATACGCTTCTAACAACTATACGAGACCAATTTTAACAAAAAAAAGCGGATTTAATTCATTATTATGCTGAAATAACCGTAAATGCGTATGATCTTTGTATACAGCTGACATGAAAGAGATGGGTCGACGCACAGTTGACGGTCTGCAAGCGCCAAATCATAATCAACAATTAAATCAAAATCTAAGGTCAAATGTTGTATTTTCTTTAAGCGACTTACCTTCATCTACTCCTAAAAAGTGTTAACTTTAATCCGGATTATAGTAACGGGATATAAATCACTGTAAACACACAACAGCACAATCTTGACAAACACCACATCAAACGTCCATTTACCGACTACAGCGACAATGAGATCGAGTGGCAAAATTTTGAACTTTCCATAATACTGTTCTCTTTCGCACGCTATGTTGCGTTCACAAATTGGTGTAAAATATACTTATTTCACATGTCCAATTTGTTCACATCCTCACAAAATTATAAAATATGCACTCGTAAAAAAGAAATATTATTTTATTTTATACGGAATTAATAAGGGTTAACTTACATGAAATATTTAACAATAAATAAAATCTTTGAACAGTGGACGTTGTCTTTACCAATAATTTAATAATATAAACCTCTATTAATTGAAACAAGACATTGTCTTATCTATTATAAAAATACATCCTGATTTCTGAGATAATATCAGAGAGACCATTTAAATGTAATATTTGGATTTAAACCTAACCCAAGATAGTCATTTATGATACTCCATTAACAATGCAAACCCGTTCCACGGCAAGGTACCTGTCAGGTTCAATTAAGGAGATCCTTGGCAGCACATAATCTGTCGGATGCACAGTTGAAGGTAGACCACTTCATGACCTGATTTTTGACATTATTTATTTTATTTATCTTTATTAAAAGGCATTTGTCCCAGTTTAAAGTTTAATAACATAAAAAACAAAATAAATGCAGAAAAAAACAACAGTTGAATTAAAATTAATAATAATAATAAATAAATTTCAAATTAGAATTACAATCAAAATTAAATCTAATGATAATAAAAATAGTAAATAAATCTAACGGTATAAAGCTTTCTCGTCAATTTATGTGTGTACTTGCATGGTGCATTTACTATTAATAAATAAACTTAAATGTATATTTTTAAAATCACAGCAGCTTTATTTGAAAAAAAAAAATATGTCGTTATTAGGGTCGAATTTTGTTTTCAATAGTCGGTTTTAAATAAATTGTACTAGCTCTTATTAACATTACCTGACCCCATGAACTGGATGGCGATGAAACAATAGATGAATAATCAATTCATTATCAGAAATCAGAATAAATAAGCGAATGACAATGTTTCAGTAAATAGTTGAATTTTGAAATGAATAACCATTCATTTGAAAACTCATGACTTTATAAAATATTATAATAAAAAAATAAAAATTTTGGAAGTTCAGTAATATATAAACAAAAATGGTTGAAGTAAGCAAATTTTTACTGGAGAATTCAGGCATCTGCCAACAAAGTTGTGCTGAAATAATACACCCTTGGACTAGCAGTTGTTTAAAAGCATCGCTAACAGTGCTGCGGCTATGTTTACGAGGCAATTTTTTGTTTTGGTTTCCATTATGTTGTCTCAGTTGCGTAAGTATACATTCTATAAAAAAAAAATATTATTTCCCCTATTTGTTTTGTTTTAATTTTTAGTATATACATACAAAAACCAGGTACTACTTTGTGTTAATCAATGTTTTACTGTCACTAGAGTATATAACCCCGGGTGTTTGTATTAACGTGAATACGTCTTGAAAATCATCCACAGGCATCCATAGAGACCTCCCTATAATAAAAACGAATAAAAAAATCGGGTTGACTGTCGGTGTTGTAACTACATATCTAACACCTCCATCCCAAATTAAATTGCACCACTGGGTAGTTAAAGGATAACATTTATTTTCTTACGTAAGTAAGGACTGTAACACATATTGTATGTAGAAACTATTAATTGTTTCGAGACGTATTCAAGTAAAACAAACGGCCGTTTCCTTAACACAACTACATCTTTTCTTTTGCTTCTATTTTTGTACATTACAATGTCTGTGCTTGTTAAGCATGTTTTGGCATACATCAATAGAGATTGTGTTTTGTAGAGATATGTTTGTATGTCGATTTAGGTTAACAATAATTTTGGCTACTATTGTTTTGGCAAGTTGTCTTAGGAAATTCGACTTTCTGAAATTTCAAGACGATACTTGTTATTGTAAAATATAATTAAGTCCTAAGACAGGCAAATACGTAAGTAGATGTTTTAAAGTATCTTTAAGGAAGCATATGTTAAATATAGTGTTTTAATTGTAAAACAACGAATCCAAAGCAGTGCTGCTGCTTAAAATCAGTACATTGTTATTATTATTATTTTGGCATATAGTAGTGCCAGAACAGCACTGCGCACTCTGCCAATGTCACGTAAGTATCAGTACATTATATCAATCGTTATATGATGTTGACGTTTGACAACCTTTTGACATGTTATATTAGTATGTAAGAGTAGATTTCTTTTTTGCAATGAGCTAGTACAAGAACATACTTCAAATGAGGCGAGCCGTACTGTACAAAGGGCTGTTTTAGTTTCAATTTTCGCCTTTTTTAGCAAATAATTCTAGATAAGAAGAATTTTACAATACTTTATTAAAGATACACTTTTAATTAACGTTATTATTTTTAAAATGAGCTTCTTTATACATACATATGTAGTATCACGCCTCATTCTCACAGGGGTAGGCAGAGACTACATCCTTTTACTTGCCACGATACTTGCATATCTCCTTCACTTCTTTCATTCTCATTAAACCTTTCATACAATTTCGTCGCTTCAGAGTACTTTAGATCTGGCCCTTATTTAAAATGTCCTGGATTTGGTCCAGAAACGTTCGCCTTGGTCTTCCCCTACCAACTTTCCCGTTCAATCTTGACTCATAAATCCTTCTACAGTCAGTCTACTTTCACTCATTCTCTCTACGTGCCTAAGCCATCTAAGCGTACCTTTCTCAATTTTAGTCACTACATCTTCTTTTATACCACAACGTTCTCTTATCATACTATTTCTTTCTTTGTCATTCAGTTTCAATCCACTCATGCTTCTCAACGCTCTAATCTCTACCGCATTTATTTTACTTGTGTGATTTTTCTGCTATACCCAACTTTCACTATCATACATAAGTGTTGGTACCAACAGTCTTGCATGCACAGCCAGTCTGGCCCTTTGAGACACCATCTTGAAAAGACGTGCAGAGTACCATTACTATATTCCCTCCATTCATTCTCCTTTTAATATCACTTTCACATGTTCTATCTTTTGTAAATTTAGATTCTAGGTATACAAATTCTTTCACATCTGCCACTTGTTCTACATCTATTAAAATATTACCATGCATCATAGATTCATCTCTTTCAAAAAGCATAAGCTTTCGTTGTGTTTACATTCACTTTCATTCCTTTCCTTTTCAAAGCTTCATTCATAACATTTACCATTTCCTGTAGCTCATTAGCAGATGATGCAAGTATTACATGATCATCAGCGTAGAGTAAACATTTGATGAGTAATTCATTCATTCTTAACCCTTACATACTTTCTTTTAAATCTGTCAAACAGTTATCCATGAATAGGTTGACGCAACACATTCCCGTATACTCCGTGTACGCCCCGTTTATTCCGACACAATCACTAGAACCCTCATAGAGAGACTTCAATGCTTGAATCAGATTACCGCTTACCCCAAACATAGATAACGTTGACTACAGCTCATTCTTCACCACTCGATCATAGATAGGTCTTTTCTAAATCTATGAACGCGCAATAAACTTTTTGCTGTTTAGCCAAACATTTTTCAGTTATGCAGCGTAAAGAAAAGACCTGATCCGTACATCCCATTCCTCTTCTACATCCCGCTTGTACGTCTCATATTTTCTCATCAGTTTCATTAATCACCCTTTCTATCAATATCTTTGCATACAATTTGCCGACGACATTAAGAAGGTTGATACCGCGGTAAGTTTTGCACTTCTACTGTGACCCTTTTCCTTTATATAGAGGGACAATGATGGCCTTGCTCCAATCCCTTGGGACTTGACATTTCTCCCAGCACATATTGAAAAAGCAGTACAGCTGGGCTGCCACAATACCGCGGCCAGCCTTCAACATCTCGACTGACATTCTGTCATACCCAGCAGCCTTACCTGATCTCATACCTTTTATCGCTTTTATAATCTCATCGATACTAATATCGCTATAATTTATCTTGCATACATTGCTATCCGCAGAAGTCATATTTACCTCTGCTTCATTTCTTTCAAACAAGCTTTCAAAATGATCCTTACTTCTCTTCAATATCCATTCTTCTCCTTTTATTAAACTTCCATCTAAACTTCTGATTTTAATTAGCTCCGAGGAGTAGATTTCCTTCGGGCAATTCATATTGATTTCCAGAAAAACTTTTTGTTTGACTGAAAATCATCAGAAAGTCTCCTATCATACATATCTTTGCATTCTTCTTTTTTCTTTCTCACAGCTTCTTTCACGATTACTTTCACCCTTTGGTATTAGACTCTTGCCTTTTTTACATCATCATTCGTTGCCTTTTGCATTCGGTGGTTAGCTTTTGTAGCCAACAAATCTGACCAAGCTTTATTGTTTTCACAGACGCCTGCTTGAACACTTTTGTCCATCCACAGATTCTTGTCCTTGCAACCATTCCTCCTTATAGACACTCCACATACATCAATAGCAGCACCAACCATTCCATCTTTTAATTAACTCCATAAACTTTCAACCTCATTCCCTTGTTCTTCACTCTTAAATCGCTCACACAAACTCTTAAGTTATTCTTCTCTAACATCCACTTTTAGCAATCTCTCCACTTTTATTCGTTCTAGAATACTCGAGGTTTCCTTTTTCCTATGGCGCTACCGATTAAAAAGACCACCGACTCGGGCGACAGCTTCTTTTATCTCTGCCTACACCAGACCAGTAAGCTGTGTAAGGGCTATGTTTCGTGGTATCACATCCTTTCCTCTTTGTCTCATTCATGCAGAGTACATCTATGCACCTATCATGCATCATCGGGCATACATCATAAATTTTTTCATTCATTCCTCCTCGTACAATCAAAGTAGCAAAGTGGCTCTCTGTGGGCCGCTTTTCGCCCTCATTAGGAACGTGATGTGATGGATTGCGAATCTCATCATCGCCATTTTTGGATTTTAATATTACCATCATTGCGTTCCCACGAGAAGCAAGAGAATATAGGTCCCTTCTGGCAAAGCCCCACATGCCAGAATAAGGCTAGCCTATTCTGGGATCGCCCGGTCCCAGGGCCATCGCTTGCGACAAGGCAATGCCCCTCGCCAGGAGTCCCTCGGCACGGTACACCTTGGACTGGTAGGAATGGGTAGGAAAATGGAATAAATAGGGGGAACGGGTCAAAAGATAGGAACTTTTCAAGGAAGGGAAAGGAAAATATAAGGTAGTAGGATATTAATGACTCGCAATACCTGAGAAGATTCAATAATAACTCGGGGAAGCCGGGTTCGCATACCCCTGTACCATACTATGACTATCGGAGAGATAGACAAAGATGTGTACCCCCAGACTATATGTATATTATTTATGTTATTGTAAATTTGATGTTCTCGTTGTTTTTAAATGTGCTTTAAATCAGAGTTTCAATTTATTTAGAAATATTTATACGCGCCTCTGCCATATATCACCGTTGCAATTTTTCGACATTCGTTCGAATGTTGTAACTTGTCTTCCCACTCACCTATACTCTATATAGAGTTTGCCGAAGTTTGGTATTCTACCAGGACAAAGTTCGACGTAGTACGAAATATAATTTTGAGGTATTTTATTTTGACGTTTTGTATTGGACAAATGTACGACAGCTAAGTCCTACTCGACATTAATATTGACAGTTAAAGTTTAATACCGTTCGAAGTTTGGTGTTGTTTGTGTGACAAATGATGATAATTAATAATTGGCAGTATAGTAGTTCTAAGTTCTAACCATTGTAGATTTTTGTCATAACATTGAATGAAATATTGAGGAAAATTCTTGAATTTCCTTTGACATCAATTGAACTCATTTGCAAAGTATCTGGTCTGGGTTTTTGTATTAGTCGTCTCGCAACCAACAACCTGCAGGCTATAAATTTTCAACTACATCATTTAGTTCGGGATTAGTATCGTAGCTTGGCGGTTGTTTAGTTTGTGACGGAAAACGTAGAAGCTTTTATTTCTAGTTTTTGCTATATATTCGTTATACGAGAAACAATAGTATTTTGAAATGGTGGAAGCTAGTAAGCACTGGTTCGATAAGGCTTGCAGTGCCTGTGAATGTCACACATTAATACACCCTTGGACTTACAAATGTAGTGATGCTACTAGTACAATGCTTGCAAGTTGTATTAAAGGAAGCTATAAGTTCTATGCTATGGTTTACCTTGTGAGTTATTTTGTATATCTATATATCATTTTCTATATTAAATGAAAATTGACTCACAGCAACTATTGTATGAATTCTTATTAATCATTGTGGTTATTATATAATTTTATTTTTATTAGATGTTCATAAAATGTGAGGTTTACAAAACTTTTATATGTATAAGTTTCGTATTTCAGTCACTTATTATTTAAGGAAAATAATAAAGACAGTCAAATTTTACAGTTTTCTTCCAGTGCTTATTTAAGTTATGTAGTGAAGTAATACATAAGAATATTTTTATGTTCAGTATTTTACTGACTCGTAACTGTATTAGATATTATGTTCTTGTCTTTCAGAAATTTCAAAATAAAAACCTGCCTATGATAATAGAGCTTTCTGTTTGTCACAATTCTTTGTAATTTTTTACAGAGCTTGTATCTTTAAAAACCAAAAAATAAACTTATAATCTATTAACACATGTAAATGTTTAAAAAGTAATAATTTAATATTATATTGCTAGTGTTAATAATAATGCAGTTTTGGTATCTCAATGAATAGATATGTGGATTCTACTAGATATGTGGAGGAGACAGGTTTGAATCATGAGCAGACATCACTAATTTATCTTTTTTGTAAGACAGATGTGCCTAATTGTTTATAAATTGTCATAGTGCTTTTTGGTGAAAAAAAATGTTTGAGAGGAACAATGAATATCATAGGACTAATCCTAGACTGTATTGTCTGCCAACCTGCAGTGGAGTAGCTTGATGTTTTACCTTTTGCTGCATTTTAAATTACTATGAATTGAGAAGCATTTTCTCTATATTGTTTCTATGATATTATTAAAAGATATATAACATGGGGGAACACAAATTTGACTTTAATATATAAAATATGGATATATTAGATCATACTTGAAAGAAAAAAACATGTCTTGAAAAACTTTGCATTTGTATCTAAAAAAAAACTACTGTAATTACTATAATATGTTGTATTAAAATGTACTGTTTCATATATCATAAAAACAAGCTAAATCAAAAAGGGTTATTTACTTTCCTCTCTATGCATAATTATTTGAAAAATTATTAATTAAATCTTAGGGCAAATAACATTTTTGTTTGTTGAGCTGTGTAGTACAAGATAGATATTATATAAAATGTAATATGGCAGATATAACATCTTTCCTTATGTCCAATATAGACTCGAAGAAATCATTGAAATGATGTTCTCCATACCAGTTTCATTAGAAAGGCAATAACGCAGATATAGGCAACAACCTACAATATTGGTAAACCACATTTAAAAGAAAACAATATTAAAAGAATGGAGTCAAATATTGTCAGTAGATTAATTTTACAATTTGCTAGTAATACTATTGAACTTCTATTCAAACATGGTTTCATATGATTAAACTTTCTTTTTACAAGGTCTTCCAAACTATTGGTAATTGGCTTTTAGTAAAATGACTTCTTTGTAGATATTTTGCCATATTTCCATAGCATTGCTAACTTCTCAGGTGACACAACAGGGAATGCCTAGTAATGAGAGAATTTTTAAATACACATGTTTTGTTTAAATAATATAATAATTATTGTTGGTCATACAGACATGAAACAGAAAATGTCCATTGATTTTATGAAGATAACTGCACTTAGTCCAATTAATTGTTCGTTATTTGTAATACAGTTACCATATCAATGCATATTGAGGCTAAAACCTTGTCTTTTAACATAAAACAATGTCTTTAATGATTGCACCATTAAAATATTTTTTTGTGTGTCATTTTTCGAAGATGTTTAATCAAAATTACATGTTGATGTCTTTCTGCTAAAAGAAAAAAATTATGTGACTCATCATTCTTTTTTCTTTCTTATAAAATAATTCGAGATATATTGCTTACTATCCTTGTGAATCTCAACCATTATATATAAAAAATACCTACCTACTGAATGTAATCTAATCTTTATTGTTGTATTTTTGGCTATAAAAAATCTGTTATTTATTTCAGATACAAATTCTCATGAGAGGTAAAAAGTTGGGCAAAAAAGAGATGATAGAACAGTTCAAGCTGTATTTAAAATCGGGTATATTTGGTTTAACTGTTGGAAGCTCATTCGTAACATTAAATTGTATTTTTAGGTATGTACATTTCGTATGTAAAATTCATAGCCTTCAAGTCTCATGTATTATACTCATATTATATTTTTTGTTACATTTTAAATTGCATAGGTAATTGAGATATATTTTAAAACTCTATTAACGGATCTCTATCATGATGCCAATTATAATTTTTTTTTTATTTACCTAACTATACACACCAGCATATTTAGTGGAACATAAAAACAATATCTATATATATAATCATATAAGGTTATGATACTGATATCAAACCTTTATTTTTTATGTTCTGCATAATATGCCAGTGTGTATAGTTATAATATTTTGTCTCGTTAAGATATCTCTGAAATTTTTTACTCACTGTAGTATGGCGTTTCATACGTTTTATTTTATTTGTAGATACTTAGGGGTACAATTTTGTTCACAGAAAGCTCTTCTTTAGCCAGTTCAATTATTATACAACAGTTTTACTACCTTGTGCTGTTAGCGGTGTAGCAGTGTACTTCGAACCACCTTATAGAAGAGTGATGGTTGTTAATCTTTTTGTTAATTTGGTATGTACTCTTTTATTTCATGTAACCTTGATTTTTATTGCTGTTAGGTTTGTAATATTATAGCATGATAGTCTTAAAATGGAAGCGCCATAACCAGGTAAAAGGTAATTTACTTCTTATGGTTTTTAGAAGGCGTCTTTTCTTACTTTGTCACCGTCTTTTAATTTAAATAATGCGTAGAAGGAGCGTGATATAATTAAAGGAGACAAACGTTAAATTGAAAAAAAAAAAAACAGTTAAATTGATTATATATATCGACGTCCTCTACGTATAAAGAGTCAAGTTTTTATATTGTACTACCATATGTGCTAATCTTTTTTAAGCGTCATATTGTAATAACTATATGATTTTAAAGAGATTACGTAGATTGATAAATAGTGTGGTATAATCAAATTAACAAAAGCCATTAAATTTATTTACAATACTCGTCAAGATTTATAAAATGCTGGTTGACCGTTTAGCCATCACGCCTTATTCCCATAGAGGTAGACAGAGACCACATCCTTCCACTTGCCACGATGCTTGCATATCTTCTTCGCTTCTTTCATTATCCAACCTTTCATACAAGTTCGTCGGTTTATAGTTCAGAGACTTTTGCCATGGCCCTTATTCAAAATGTCCTGGATTTGGTCCAGGAGCTTTCGCCTTGGTCTTAACTTTACTATTTACTCTTGACTCATAAATTCTTTTTGTTAGTCTCCTTTCATTCATTATCTCTAAGTGCCCAAACCATCTAAGCATATCTTTCTCAATTAGTCATTACATTTTCTTTTATACCACAACATTCTCTTATCACACTATTTCTTACTTTGTTATTCAGTTTCAATCCACTGTCATCTCAACGCTCTCGTCTCTACTGCATTTATTTTACTTTTGCGCTCCTTCTGCCATACCCAACTTTCACTACCATACATAAGTGCTGGCAACAACAATCCCCTATCCCCTATAGCCAGTCTGGCCCTTTGAACCACTCTCTGGCTGTTCATAAAGGCGTGCATGATTACCGGAATGCAAATTTTTCGCTTAGCGTCATATCTTAGCTTAGACAAAATAATATGTGTGATTTCCTAAGCTTGATCTGGCTGGAATCGCACTAGGATCTCTGCTAGCAAAGCGAGTTCATTGTCCCAGTGATATCTTCAATAAGATCTTGAAAAAGTTATAAACCTTTTGACAGCCTCGCTGGCTTGGTGATGCTAGTACTCGCCTTGCTAGCAAAGACGTACCGCCAAAACAAAGAGATTTGTGTTCCGATACGATGCTGCGTAGGAACCGTAAGGGGTATATCGCCTCTTACCAGATTAGCGCGCTTCTATCTTAGACTGTATCATCACTTACCATCAGGTGAGATCACAGTCAAGCGCTAAACTGTCGGCCAAAAAAAAATACCCTACAATAGATTGCTTATGCAGCACGGTAGACCTGTTGTTGAAACATCACTGCGTAAAAGTTTGAAGGCTTCTGCCGTCGCTAGTCACCAACCTAACAGCACAGACGCAAAGGAAAACATTTGCATTCCGGTACTATAAAATGTAGAAACCGTGAGAAGTAAATTATCTATAATTAGGCTAGCGTGCTTTCGTCTTAGATTGTATCATAACTTATCATCAGGTGAGATCACAGTCAAGCAGTAACTTGCAGCAATAAAAAAATATAAAATGGTATCGTCAGATTATAGTACCAACTACTGCCATCCAGTAGTTATTCGCACAAAGTGGTTTTACGAGTGCGTCGTATCATGTGAATGAAGGTGCGATGCGACGTGCTATTTATATATTTAGTAACTACTGTGTTAGTTGTCTATAATTTATTGATTTGCACATTGTAAGATTTATCAAAGGATATTCGTGAGGATGTTTATTTTATAAAGTTATAAGAAACTTATTAAAAGTTTCGATGTTAGAAATAATGAGATTGTCATTTTCGAAGATATTCTATACAAGTCAAGCCTAGTGTTCGCGAGTTTCAATCCTTGGCCGTACACTATTAAGTTTATCTTTATAGAAATGAAACATACGTGCTTGATTGTTCTTTTCAAAGCATTATTGTGCTTCTCGGTGAAGGAAAAATCCTGTGCAAACATGCACATCCCGTGAATAATTCTGGAGTATTTGTAGCCTGCCAACTCGCAGTAAACCACCGTGATGGGTCTATGCTCTAAAACCATTTTTCCAATGAGCGAGGAGGTCTGTGACCTTCAGTGGGACATCAATAGGCTGCTTCTTATCTTTAACCTTATTAACGTTTAAATTTCTTGACCCATTTGCGATGCTTTAAATGCCAACTTTTAATTACAAGGCGAAGCTCAATTGTTATATGTTTTACACAATTATAAAATATAAATATTTCGTGTAAAGGTATCTAATACAAGTTACGATGGTTACTCTTTTGTCTTTTTAACAACCATATGTCTATTTACTTTCTAGACAATGTTTTTTTTTTATATCAAAGATTTAACCTTTAAGTGAAGTGTAGATATGAATGTGTATAGACGTTGGTTTCCCATGAGTTGCCATAAAATGACTGACTGATTATGTTCTGCCATTCTGTAAGATCTATTCAAAGCTATTTAAACATTTTGATGGACTAGGATTTTATTTTGATGTAAACTGTAAAAATTGCACATTTTCGTTTCGATTTGGTGATATAATGTACCACAAAAATAAAAGTGTAGCATAACTACAGGGTGTTATTCTTTTAGGTATTCGAATATGCTGCACGTACATTAGACTCTAAAGGCTATTTGCGACGTTCTACGGGTCGAGAAACCTTAATTTTCATGTTAGGTAGTGCGGCGTTGTTTTATCTTATGCGACTGGAAAGGGAAAACCCCAAACGGACTCCTTTGTTCTGGTGAGTTTACTGTTTACATTGTATGTGGTAATGTCTAGTGGTAAGTCGATGTTGTGTCTAAATAAATGAATAAAATTCTTTTAGGTTCTTTACACCTCCACGTGTATCTCAAGAGGTAGGCTTGCCATTGAAAGGCATTGAAGGGAAAGGTCCGGCGTGTCCACATAAAGGCCCATGTGTAAACTACATTCTTAGGGTAAGTACAAGAAAAAAATTATTGCAGTTAGCCTTCTTTTGATGTGATACATATATAGCGGCGCCTGAGCCCGACGCATCCATAGGCAAAGTGTCGCCAAAGCGTGTCTTTTCCCACTGTTCGGCAATTCGTCATCCCTTTCGCCGCACTTACCTGTAGTGTATAAAGTGTTTCGTTTACTACGGTACATGTAACCTCCTATTTAAACAAAATCGTTATTTCACATCTGCCAGCCGTGACGATAAAGTTTTTTTATAGATATAAACCGGCGAAAGATCACGTGGATCACGTTTTACGCGTAAATGCTTTCCGTAGGCATTTCCAGACTCAAGCTATGATATTTTGCCAGGTTTTCCCAGTAAGGTAATAAAACTCTGTTGCTACTACGCCCTGGTATTCGGTGAGAGTGCGATACTTTTGGATATGGGTCGGGTTACTTCTAGTAGGAACGATACCAGCGAAAAATGCATCGTTGTTTTAAAGGAGAGACACATTTCCTCTAAGAAACCATGATGGCCTAGTGGTGAGACGAGTGTATTCCCGTTCAGAGAATTCGCAGGTTTGAATCCTGAGCTGGCACCACTAAGTTTCTCTTTATTAAAAGAAACGTAAACTTAAACTGTAACTTACTTACTTACTCATTATTCGTGCTTCGTGAAGAAAATCTGCATATCTTGAGAGCAATGCTCGGGTTGTGTAGAACTCTAGAACCCTCTCTTTTATGATTGAGGAGGCCATCAGACTATGGATAGTTATTATAAAACCATTAGGTAGATATACCTTTTTTTATTCTACCAAATTTTCGAACTTGTCACGTTTGTTCGTCATAGTCTGTTTTTATTATAACATTGAGTGAGTAAAACTGTATGTCAAGCAAAAAAATTATGCATATCTTGGATTTGTTTGTATTCCAAAACAAAGGATTTAACAAATAGGAAAATATAACTTCATAATTAGTCACTGGGATTTAAAACAAGGATATTTACTTAATTATATTTTATTATTTCGATAATATAAGGATTGAGAAAAATAAATTATGCCTGTGTATGTTATAAGGATAAATTGTTGTTATGTGACGGATTTTCCCTCCCAGGACCAAGATGACGTCACTTTTTACGGCTATAATTTAATTACTTTCTGTCTATATTTAAAAACTAATTATAAATTTGTTTACCAATCCCAGGGCCCTACTTGTATTGAATAGAAATACTTTATTTACAAATTTTATCTTTTTTGGGATCCACGAATTGATTAGCAGACTCTAATAAGATTTGCAGTCTTTCCGATAAGTCAGCGGTCGGGGAACTTTTTTAATTACTACCCCAAAATATTTTTGTGTAAGTTGATATTACCCCATGGCGAAGAGCAAAAAAAACGAAGTCGCTTGAATTTAGCATCTTTCATATTATAACCCCCATGATAATTTTGGAAAAAAAAACTAACTAAAAATTTAATTTAACCATCATTTATTCAATTCATCAATGTAATACCTAGTAAAACTTACAAAAATTTCATTTTACCCCATTTGGGGTAATTTACCCTGGTTCCCCGACCGCTGCGATATGTGATATCACCTACAATCTTGAAATTGCCCCTTTCTGTAAATACAGGACGAAAATGTACCTCATCTTAAAAAACCTGTCCAATTGAAGCGAAAATTTTGATTTTATATATTGCTGAGTTCGTCCATTAGTTACGGTTAGTGTCGGGGGAAATCGTTTGAACGAAATCTTAATGACAGGTACCTGATATTGTATCAATCATATTCTAAATGCATAAATAATATTTGACTCGAATACAGCTAAACTTTCCCACGAATAACGTGAAGTAAATGTAAGTTCCTCACAAGTCATCATATGTTGCATAACGTCAGTAATAAATTTTGTAGTAAAACCATTTAGGAGCGTGACTCAACATTACAATTTACCGCATACTTTTTTAATAACAAGTTTACGATGCTACTGCTATAATCATTAAACACGTTGTTTCATACAGATAACTTTGAATATGTATTAACAAAAGTTTCCTTGCGGACAAATCCCATTAGTTCCAATTAATATACAACTCTGTAATGAAGAAATATGATTTTTATGTGCTGTTTATTATAAAGTAATAGCTCACCCGGTTGTTGTTTTCGCCATATATTCCGCTGCGTATTCCGGTGCGTATTCCGGTGCGAGGCCGCCACTCTAGCACCTTCGGGCCCCAACGTCTATCGGTTCTGCGAACTATTTGCCCTGCCCATATGTGTATTTCTACTAAATTATGTAAAAGTAAACAAGATAAAAAACAATTTTAAACGCTTTAACAATGCAAAGGCCGTAAATATTTTAAACCGCGAACGCATTGGCCGGTTAAATATAGCCTGCATATTTATATGATAAATTATGACACAGTCTAAGATGGAATCGCGTAAATCTATTAAGAGGCTTATCTCTTATGGTTTCTACACAGCATCGTACCGGAAAATAAACTTTTTGCTTGGCGGCACATTTACAACGCATAGCATTTGCTTACGAAGCCAGTTTTTGCACCATAAGGCGAACAAGACCGTCACAATGGAATTTATTGGGTTCTCGCAAATGAACGCCCGAATCAATTATTTTCTTCAGTATAAAATCATTTTCTAGGGTGCGGCACAATTATTTGGCGTCGGTTGCCTAATGACTCTATTGCGAACGATTATTCCAAGGATACTTACTCCGACGAAGGCTTTGAAAGCATTGAAGCCCTCTCATATGAAGCTTGGTTTGTTCTTCGGGGGATACATTGGGATTTATCGGGTAAGTTATTTCGTAACTCTTCAGTAATTTGTTATAATTATATCCAATAGCATGTTCAATTGTAAACGTTTACATATTTTTAGTGTGATAGAATAATGAAATGGGACAATGGAGTAGAGCCTTTTCCGCGATACCTCGCACTAATATTGCGAGTGTCAGACCGTAATCAGTAAAATATTAATAAGCCAACTAATATATTACTGATTTGAATACAATTATCTAAACCAAAATATTCTATATTTCAAGTAAGCGAGTTTACTCATCTCGATTGCTAATGAATCTACCGGGGGTTCGGAATGTCGATATTTACTGAGAAGAATCTGATAATTTAATAATTATTTAAATAAATATTCCTAATTTAAATAGGATTAACCTATTAAAAGTTAATAATCAAAACCTAAATGCTATTATGCCAGATTTATCATACGTATCACACCTCTTAAGCATGTAATATTAATTTTCTTGTTTGTTTTATTTGTTAATTGCTCACAAAGTTATTGTTTTTATGTTACAAGAATGAAGATCTTTAAACCTGACATAAAATGTTCTTTATTTTAAGTAAGCTCAATAAACTTGATTGTCAATGGATCTACCACTAGTTCAAAATGTCGATATCTACTGAGAAGTATCCGGCAAAAACTCTTAGCAGACAGTAAGTTATGATACAGTCTAAGACGGAAGCTCGCCAAGCTGGTAAGAGGAAATTTACCTCGTATGGTTTTTACACAACATCGCACTTGACCACAAATCTCTTGCTTGGCGGTACGTCTTTGCGCTGGTAAATAACCACAGTTGATTCTTTTTATCAGTATATACTCTAGACAAGTTAGCGGATGCAATTTCCTAAATTAGCGCTTTCGGAATGAATCCGGGACCTCTACGAGCAAAGCGTGCACCTCTAACATCTGGCAATGGCATCATCAACATTGATTAACATTTATATCGTATAGAACACCAAAAACACAATTATAAATAAGATACAATAATAAGAAAGGTTTTCATTACAACATTTAGAATTCAAGTAATGACTAGCCTTGCATTATCCATATTATTGCGAGTATTAAAAAATAGGGTAAATTTTAGTGAAATAAGAATTTAAATGGTAGTGAAAGTTGGGTATAGCAGAAGAATCACACAAGTAAAATAAATGCGGTAGAGATTAGAGCGTTGAGAAGTATGATCGGATTGAAACTGAATGACAAAGAAAGAAATAGTGTGATGGGAGATCGTTGTGGTATAAAAGAAGGTGTAGTTTCTAAAATTGAGAAAGGTATGCTTAGATAGTTATGGCACATAGAGAGAATGAGTAAAAATAGACTGACTGTAGAAGGATTTTATGAGTCAAGAGTGAACGGGAAAGTTGGAAGGGGAAGACCAAGGCGAACGTTCCTGGACCAAATCCAGGACATTTTAAATAAGGGCAAGGTCAAGAGTACTATAAACCGACGACCTTGTAGTTAATGAGCCTTTTGATCATCACAAAGAGTTTCCATATAACGAATATACGTCGTCGTTGTCACTTAGGTTATAGTTTCAATAGATTTTTATTAATCATACAAATTACCTCACCAAGGATTATGTGACCGCATCTATAATGAATGTATGTCAAAACATGAATGACGTTAATTAGTATTTTGTATTGCGTCTGCCTGCAATATGCGTATTTGTATAAAACGGTCACTCCGTTGGTATGCTCAACCCTGATGATTTACGTCACTTATGCGGTTTAAGGTCTTGGAGGATTTTCCTGTGATTTTATCTGATGGAAAGTGATCATCCAGTCTAAGCTAGTAGCGCACCTATAACTAAGGGGGGCTGTGCTTAGCACTGGCACTTAAATGGCAGTCTGTTACTTAATTTTTTTTTACCAGATTGCAAATGTTTTACCGTAGTTAATCAGCCATTACTAAAGCCTTCCCTGCAGTCATAGATAAAATAGAAATTAAAATTTCCTAAACTTGTCTTTCTTGCAATCGAACCCGAAATTTTTCTGTTAACGTATACGTCAACGACCACACGTTGACATATACCTATCAATCAAGAAGTATAGACTAATAAACATTTTGCGAATACACACAACCCCACGCAACATATACAAACGAAATAAAAAAAATGGTTGGCTGTGAAGTCATTTACGGACCATAAGTTTATGTGATAACATTATAAGAAAACAATGATAAAAATACGATAGACGCGCCGAGACTTTAGGTCAATCTCGCTGGCACGCATGGCTGAACCGGAACGTGACAATGAGTCATGGTCTTTGACCGTGCAGTCGGCGTTAATAGATTTTTTTGATTTTATCACATTAAAAAATTGCACAGAGTAATATAAGACACGTATTTCAGCTTGTTGTATGTTTGCTGTGTCGTGCAAATGGTAGAGATAGTGCACTGTACGCACTTCCAGCGGGTTTCCTCGCCGGTGTAGCGTTCAGGGCGTCACCATCGACACCGATTGCCTTGGCACCAGTCACTTCAACATTACAAGTGAGCAATTTGTATTACGTTAAACAATTTTACAAAAAATATTTTTAATTGTGTTTAGAAATAAAAAGAGCTTATTGCTGATGTTGATTTCATTTGTTTGTAAAGTCTGTAAATAAATCCAAAGACTAAATTCAGGCATTGACTACTTAATTGGATCTTCTGTATTAATCGATTGATCAGCATCAATTGTTGGTTATGTTTATTAATGACAATTTAATGAACATAAAAATAAACGTAGAAAGTGAATCTATAATTTAATATTGACTATGGTTTATCTAGTCCTTATAAATTAAGATATAATTAAATATTTAGTCAGAACATAAGACTATGAAGGGGTTATGTAGGATTTTAATGATTTTTTGCTTTTTACTATAGATTAAGGTGTTTTATCCTAATTTAATATATAATAATTTGACCGAACTTTATCTAAACAGAACGATTTTGATAAAAAAAATTGTATGTATTGAGGTGGATTCAAGAATTGTTAAGACTAATAAGTCAATGTGGTAAAAAATGGATTCCCTATTTTTAATGGGATCAGTAATTACGCGGGTGACCCACCTATTATACTCATTAAAAGCAAACTTATAAAAGGACGCTTTAGTCAGTATGCTCATAAAACTTATTCAACATCATTCTTTTGTTCATTTATCTTCTATTGTGAATTATCTTAATACAGGATCTATTCCAATGGACTAAAAACGGCTAATGGGTGAATTTATTTTCAGATACTTTTCTCATGGTTATATCAAAAAGGGACAATACCACAAAACTGGCCTTTAGTCGAACTCTTGTATTGTATATGTCAAGGGATATTGTTCCACGCGCGTGTCATGCACGAGGACGTCTGTCCCCGATACATCGTTAATTTGATGCGTACAGTCACCAGTAATAAGTGAGTTTGTTAACATCATTAAAATTTTAGTATTGTGGCCATATTTATCAATTGATTTCATTTTCGTAAATATTGCATGTGACTCTTTATGGAACACTACAAATAGCGACATATATTATGAGCTCGACGTCTCGTCCATTCAATTTCTATACTTTGACCTTTCAAGGTCAAATGAGTGACTTAGGACAATATTCCAAATAAATGCCCTGGCCCATCTAAAGGCGAGAGAGGAATAGCTCAAGGCCTGTAACCACACCTGTACGCCATGTAAAACAGCGCCATCTGTTAGCAGTTCTCAAAAATACACGACTATTTATTCGGCAAAGAATGTAAAGCCGCTGTTTTCAGTTAATTTCTGAAGATGTGAAGTAAAATGTAATGTGGTAAAGTTTCATAAATCGTTTTATGCCCATAAATTTATATTGATATGCCTTTAAAGACGTTTCATGTATGTCATACTAAAATAGATAAACATTTTTTTACGTCTCTGTATCTCTCCCATAAAATCTCATTTAACCGACGACATAGTGTGTGTGTGAGTATGTGTGTGTGTATGGGTATATATTTATTCTGGTTATATACATAAATTTTGTCTCAACTTTGTCTCCCACCTCAAGGTTATCTGGATAAGAGCGTCTGTTGTGCGACACCAATTAATTAAGTTTGAGCTCCCATTCCGTATCTATTTTTAAGTATGATTTGGTTCAATAGTGGTAAAATAAAAATAAATAAATAGTGTCATGTGTTACAAGTTATGGAAGCTATCCCTATTATCTCCAAAATTATCTAACTTAGGAAAAGTATCTCTCGCGGGTCTTATCTAATTGTTTACTTGTAAGTCATTAAATTATTAATTTTATAATATAAAACATGTACTATAAAATTTTGCTTTATAAATTCAATTCCTACGTCATCACAACCTTCCTAAGCTCATTCCTTAAAAGGGAGCTTTAACTACCAGCTCGCGACGGCCGAAGCCACGCACCAGGTGTAGCAGGCGTTTTGTTAAATTAACGGGGTTCAAATATGGCCAGAGCTAGGAATGGCGAATCGTCCGATATTCCTCAGTGCCTGAAGACCAAAGTATTCGAACAGTACGTGTTGCCAGTGTGCCAGATGACCTACGGTTCTGAGATATAGTCGCTTACTATGGGCCTCATGCTGAAGCTCAGAGCCACTCAGCGTGCGATGGAGAGGGCTATGCTCGCAGTTTCTCTACGTGATTGAATCAGAAATGAAGAGACCCGTAGTAGAACCAAAGTCATCGACATAGTCCTACGAATCGCGAACCTGAAGTGGCACTGGGCGGGGCACATAGTCCGACGGACCGATGGCCGTTGGGGGCCGAAGGTGCTGGATTGGCGACCCGCACCTGACGGCGCAGTGTAGGCAGGTCCCTTACAAGGTGAACCGATGATATAAAGAGGGTCGCCGGTAGCTGCTGGAGCCCGACGGCGCAAGAAGCAGGCCTTGTGGACGTCATTACGTGAGACCTATGTCCAGCAGCGACGAGATATGGCCAACATATACATATACTTAATTGTCATCGTGGTTCATATCAGTTTAAAACAAATAGTAATTAGTCTATATGTATTTATGCAGTTTCAATTATTAATATTTTATTTATGAAAATTTCAGAGCCGACGAAATTCAACAAGCCTTTATACAGAAGATCCTTAGGTACAGAGACATGCACCCTTAGTGTAATTCACATATAAATGAATATATTATCATCCATGATTTTTTACATATGTAGGTGCGAATGTTAATACTGTGATTTTTATTTAAGCGGATGTTTATTATGTGAACAGGGTTCATTTTTTTAGCCTTTAAACAATTTTAGTTAACTATAAGGAATATTATTTAATGCCATGCACTGGACGCACGAACAAATATCTAGAGAACATTGTAGATATTAATATTTAATTATCGGATATTATTATATTAGTTATTAATAGAAAATTGCCTCGGGGCTTCGAATAAAATCTTTTTTTAACAGAATATCAACCTAACTTCCCAAATTAAGCCTGAATGTAATTATTGCGGAAATAAGTTAAACTTAAGGAAAACTAAATATTGATTATAATTACCTGTTTCTGCTTTTGCTTATAGAAATATGCGGTAGTAAGTTGTACTGGTCTAAATTTTGAAATACCATATCTTTGACTGACTACTTATTTGAGTAGGTATTTTACAATTGTTTTGCTTTCATATTACTTGAATTATTGAAAATTGTTAAACAAATAGCAGACTGACCCGTAAAACCAATTGACAAAAGGCGAGTCTTGCCCTACTAGTTTCTATTGTTCGTTTGGTTTTAATGTAATGCTGAACCAAAAATCTTTATATTTAACACAATACAATGAAGTGGAACACACATGTATACCGTTCAACTATTTTGTTAAAGAGAAATAGGTAAACACTTTCTGTATATAAAATCAAACATCATGAATGTAAAAAATAATGAAATACATGTTTGATTCTTGAAAATTTATGATACATGTTTCTTAAGGTAAGTAGCAGTGCGTTAACGTCACACTTCTGGGTACAGACCTTCTCACTCATGGTAGAGAGGGTTTTTAGAGCACTGACCTACCACGCTTGCTCCACGGCGGGTAAATGGACATAGTGCACAAGTGTATACACTTTCACAAGTGCACTTTATTCCTTTACGCTCAAAGTACGTTGGGACGGCAATTCGACATGAGAGAGACTAGACCAATGGCTTAAAGTGCTCTCTGAGGGATGGGGGTGGAACACACCGCCAACTTTCAAACTTCGGGCAAATACTGCGAATTTCTTAACAAAAAACTCATTATCGATTTTTGAATTTGCCCTAATCGGTACTCGAACCCAGGACTTCATTTCTATAGCCAAGCACACTCACCACTCCACCAGTGAGGCAGTCGTGTACCTTTCATACATATCGAATTATAAAATCCCTTACAATCCGAAATAAACATGTTAATGGAGTTTAGGCAAAGGAATAATTAAACATTAGGTTTGGACACAAATAATCTAGAAAGGTGAATACTCAGTAAAGCTGTTTTATTTTTAGATTTTTAATTATTTCGATTTTATAAGGACAACCTTTAAGGATGTGGTTAATTGACTATCGAGTCATGAACATTAATATACATTTACCTCTTTATATTTAATTACGAAGGACAAAATGGGTTGTGTTGTATTAAGTTTAATCTCTAGTTTCACAAATTATATAAGGTGTTGATTGGTTAATTTTAATTGATAATTTATGTTGTTGCATTCCTTATAAATTTCTATATTATTTTTATTTCATTGTCGTAACAATTTATTATATGGATCATTCATTTAATTGGTGTACCATAAACATTACCAGGATATTGTTATATTTTTGGAATAAAACTATTTAATATTGCATGTTGTATATTTATTTAACTACCCTTTTTTGCTATAATATATTCTGAAAATAGTTTTTGAATTGTCATTTTAATTTAACATTGTAGTTGTTGATTCAAATGAACGTTACTCAGATTTATTTTCGTAGCAATATTATTTTCCGCGATATATAATACAAAGGATTTTGTTAATCAAAATCATTTTGTTTACAGGAAAATATATGTTAATAACTTTAGGTGTATTTTAATCTATTAACCGAGCAGGACGTATAAATACATCTAACATGGTTTTTTGTAATTGCGTATTTTCATTTAAATATATATGAAAACGTATGTATTTCATAGTCTTTTTAATTTCATTTCATTTGTCCTTGTGAAAGTAATGAAAAAGGGAATTCCCCGGTTATTATTTTTTAATAGTTTAGTTCATCCTGGAAAGTTATTGATTTTAACGATCTGAAATTGTAATTATTAACATTAGAGAAAGCATAATATGTTATTATCTAACCATATCGCTTACATATAGCTTTATTTTGTTTCTAATAATATTTTCGACATTATGTCAACTTTTTTGACGAAACATCTAATACGTTACATTGATATCTTAATGTTTTAGACAATGGAGGTTACAACAATTATAACTCGGTCATCATGATTGTTGTATTCTAATGTCTCTATGAGCAAATCCATCATCTACTTAATCCACTTCTTCTACTCTAGGTCCACCGGAGCTAGTTGGTCTTGCACAACTCGGTCCGCCACTCGGTACAGCTCCATGAAGTTTCATCATAGCCGATTGACACACAGCTTGTGCAGCTCTTAAGTGTTGCTCGAGTTCACCCTGTGATGCTTCAGGGTTTATTTCTAGCCAATGCAGTTGATTAGTGCATTCATTTATGACTGTACTTCGTTCGCTTTCTGTTAATCTACTGCCAGCGTTTTCGGCTGCCTATAAAAAGAAACAATATTTTATGAGAAATTGTTATTATATTTGTAGTCTTCTGTATATTTCCAGGAAACCATTTTTAATAGATGCGAATCGGCACCCAATATTATTACAAGGGGCTAGCCCTACTATAATTTACAAACTAATGTCAGAGATCATTACATAACGCATTAGTTATTTAAACCGTTTATACCTTTGCAGCTTGAACTATCACGGTCTAGGCCTCCATACAAAATCTTTAAATGCACTTTTCTTTATTGAGAGATATATTTAGGAATAGCGTTACCGTTTAGGTAATAGCTAACATCGGCAAAATAACCATTTAGGTATCCATTCTTGAAACTTGAATAAATGGGGTAGAATAATTCTATATAACAAAAGTGTCAGTACCATTTTGCATCCAAACAAATAAGCTTCCAATTGATTTCTGATTTCCACTCTTTTTCTTAGAGCTTCGTCTTCATTTTTGAACTTTTCCGCATCTTGGAGCATTTTTTCTATTTCCTTCTTATTCAGACGTCCCCTGTCTTTTGATATAGTTATTTGTTCGGAGCGACCCGTACTAATGTCATGTGCATTAACACTAAGAATACCATTGGCATCTATATCAAAGGTGACCTATAATTTTAAATTAAATTTTAACATATTTTAAATTAACATTTAAGGAGTAAGGTTGTGGTTTAATCAAACGTACTTCTATTTGTGGAACACCTCGTGGAGCTGGTGGGATACCTGTCAAATTAAACGTTCCCAATAAATTGTTGTCCTTTGTCATAACTCGCTCCCCTTCGTAAACCTACAGACATTAAATACTTATTACGTTTCGGTTTGAAGTTCCGAATTTATTCCTTTAATGAACAAAAACATGTAAATAATGATTACCTGTATTGTGACAGCTGGTTGATTATCAGCGTATGTAGTAAAAATTTTCTTTTGGGCAATAGGTATTCTTGTATTTCTTTCTACCAATCGTGTCATAATTCCGCCTGCAGTTTCGATTCCTAGGGACAGTGGCGTAATATCAACCAGTAGAACGTCTTGAATCCGTGTATCCTTAGAACCAGTAAGAATGGCAGCCTGAACAGCAGCTCCATAAGCTACAGCTTCGTCGGGATTTATCGACAGGTTGAGCGTTTTGCCACTGAAGAATTCCTGAAAAAAATAATTGGAATTGATTTTAAAAATTAAATTTACACACTGACCTAACATCTTTCCACCGAACTTACCTGTAACAATCTTTGTACTTTTGGAATTCGCGTGGAACCGCCAACCATTACAACGTCATGAATTTCTCTTGTGTTTAATCCCGCATCTCTAAGTGCTCTCTCAACTGGAGCTAGAGTTTGGCGAAATAAATCTGAACACAATTCTTCAAAACGTGCTCTTGTTATTTTTGAGTAGAAATCTATGCCTTCGTGTAAAGCATCTACCTCTAAACTAGCCTCTGTACTAGAGGATAACGTTCGTTTAGCCCTTTCACATGCCGTGCGAAGCCGTCTCAAAGCCTTTACGTTGTCTTGTAACTGTTTCTTATATTTCCTCTCAAATTCTTGGCAGAAGTGATCTACCATTCTACTATCAAAATCTTCACCTCCTAAATGAGTATCACCTGCTGTGGATCTAACTTCGAAAAGGGATCCCTCAGAAATTTGTAGTATAGACACGTCAAATGTTCCACCACCAAGATCAAATATAAGAACATTCTTTTCTCCCTTTAAGTCTTTATCCAGTCCATAAGCAAGTGCCGCAGCAGTTGGTTCATTAATGATTCTTAAAACATTAAGAGCAGCAATTACTCCAGCATCTTTTGTAGCTTGACGCTGAGCATCATTAAAGTAAGCTGGGACTGTTACAACAGCGTCTTTTATAGTGCCACCAAGATATGTTTCAGCAATCTCTTTCATTTTCGTTAATACCATCGATGATATTTCTTCGGGTGTAAATCTTCGTTTTTGGTTTTTATATTCAACAATGATTTTAGGTTTTCCATTTTCAGATACTACTTCAAAGGGCCAATGTTTTAAATCTTGTTGAATTTTAGGATCATCAAACTTTCTGCCGATTAATCGTTTCGCATCGAAGACGGTATTTTTTGGATTCATGGCAATCTATAAACATCCAAAATACAGTGAAAATAAGAAAATCTTAACGCTCAAAACGAAATGATAGACAAACTAATATAATTATGTAATCAGAGAAGTTTGTTCAAAAATATATTTTTAACCATAACAAATTGGTAATTTATACTTATGAACGCTTAACGGCACGTGATTTAATATTTCTATAAAATGTTAGCTGTTCAGACAGTATTATATATCATAGATAGGAAAGGCGACCTAAATAATATCAAAAAATTTACCTTTATTTATCATTACAGGTATGAAAGTTATTATGTTATACCTGATTCTTAGCAGCATCTCCAATAAGTCTTTCAGTTTCGTTAAACGCAACATATGAAGGCGTTGTTCTGTTACCCTGGTCGTTAGCGATGATTTCGACCTTGCCATGTTGAAATACACCTACGCAAGAATACGTCGTGCCTAGGTCTATGCCCACTGCTGGAATAACCATAATTCGTGGTTCTGTAAGTTATAATTATTAGCAGTGTTATCATTTCATAACTATCATATAAAAATGAACGAATTAATTCGGCTTCGATTATAAATTAAGGTTGTGCAAGAGTCGTCTAAAGAAAAGTCTTGTGGCTTTAATTTTTTCATCTGGTGTAATTGTCATTCATATTTAGTTACCCTTTGGGAATTTATATATTTGTAAAAATCTTGTTGCTTTTCCAAAGTAACTGATGGAGAAGGTGAAGTAATTAGCTGCCCATTGACATCCCACTGCTGGGCATACGTCTCCTGAGTTATAAGAGAGTTTTGGACACAACACGCTGCTCCACTGCGGGTTGCTAGGTTACACCAACCCCAGAATTACTCCCGGAACATGCATGTTTCCACACGATGTTTTCATTTACCGAAAAGCGCAATGATGGATTGAAAAGAACAACAAAACACGTAAGTTTTATTTTTATAAAGACAAACTTAACTTGTCTACCCAGGATTCGAACTCAAGATATCTAAAAAAAAAATCCCACTAGGGCATCATGGTATTTTTAAAGGTAAAAGAAGGTTGATGTTAGTCCTACCGCAATTACTCTTGCTATTTTTTTCACACATTGTTTACCTAAATTTAGTTATAAGATTATTGCATTTTTAATTAGAGTTTTTTATCTATTATCCGTAGTTTTACCTACAGATAATCACTGATAATTTAAAACGCAGTTTTCGCTGTAGCGCAGTTATAATGTAACCAAGCAGGGTACTTACTGGGTACTGACTTTTAAATTAACGAAGTCAACTGTTTAAGGCATAATTGATATTTTTGTATACTTTACTCTTCATTTTTAGTAAATATTTTCTTCGTAGAAGGCATCACTTTAAATTTCTGACTAATATTTTGTGAATGTTTGAAGTATCAATGACATATATAATTGCGACCTTTTTATTTTTAAAATTGTAAATCGATGTTATTAAGACACTAAAGACTAAAAATAATAGAGATCTTGAGTACCTTCGATATTTATAAAATAAGTCGAAAATGTTTATTTTGAAAACACTTTTTTACCGTACAAAGTACTGTTCTTTCAACGTAAAAGTTACCTATTAATAGAACTTACTAGAATTATGAAGACATTGTTTCAACCTAATTAGGAATAAATAATAATTCAAGAATCTTGAAGTTATTATTAGAAGAATAATTTAACTGTTATGGTTTTCCTGTAAAACGAAGCCCGGAACTCGTGGTACTCTATGTATGAAGTATTCGATCGTAAGACAGTCTAAAAGAAATCGCGTACTTTAAGTAAGTAGTATTGAAGTATGATGAATAAAGTGTGTCCTCTTTACTTAACGAAAAAATACCACTTTAAATTTACAACATTTATTATTTTCATAATTATTACAAATTTTTAATTTAAAACAACACTAACTACAAAGGAACTACTATTAGCATATATATTTTTACCAATAACATTGCTAAATATAATTTTTTTAACCTTGCAAAGTCCTTACGCGTTGCAAAAACCTTTACATAACTGTGTATGATTATTTTTAAGTATATTGCTTAACATTTGACAGTGATGTATAAAAATATCAAAATTCAAATTATCATTTGACGGTGTTTTTTACAATTTTTGTAGACGCAAGGTAACATAACTATGGATGGATATTAATATTGTATTTTCACGAATATTGCGAAGTTTAGATCAAATTATTGTATTTTTTCACTTTGTAATATTGAAGCATTAGTTTTTGCCTCTAAACCACAAATTTAAATAAAATAATCGATGTGATGCGAGGTATTATAGTTAATTTACTTCAGTGCAACTCATTAATAAACACGTCAACCACAAACATGAAAAAAATTGTACCGAGATTCTTAGTTTAACTTTCCGAGTACATTCTTTGATATAATGATTTCTTTGTTTATTAACTAAGCGAAACTATTTAAAGCTATGAACTAAATACGAAGATATCTACATATTTATCATATAAGATAATGAACATTTCGTCTCAAGGAGGAAGCGTAAAGCCGTGGTCTGTATGTTAATAATTCTACACGAAATGTTTGCTGTAAAAAAAAACAAAAAATTCAAATATATCATATTGTATAAAATGAAAAGAGAACCAATAAATACTATTCCATTTATTATGATTGATGTATGATTTTTAGTAATAGTTCATTTTTAAACGATACCTATATTATTGTATTACTAAAACAAGTGAAATTTGAACTCCATTAGCGTTTTCCTTTCTTTTTTTTCTTATTAAAGTCTGGGGGATAAAATCCTCTAGCTTGCAGTAGTTCTTGTACATTATGACACGCATAGTATACATTGTCCATAGCAGCGTCTGTCAGCATATCCACATTACATCTCCCCTTGGCCTTTCCTTTTTTCGGTCGTCCGCTTCCCTTTTTTGACTTTTTGTTGTCCCCGTCTTCCTCTTTATCCTTTTTCTCCTTTTTCTTGCCTTTCCCTTTCCCGGCCATTCTAAAAAGTTTCGCGTTACCCAGGAAGCGGTTGCTAACTTATATTGATTATACACTTGGCATTTCAAACAAGGATTATATGGTAAATTTATGTTATGTATTATATTCATTAGGTAATGCTTTTGAAATTTAATATTGAGCAATATAGAATTGACTTTACGGATTCTCTATTGACGTAATATAAAGCGAGTGCTCATTTATGTGTATTTCTTTACGCTGGAGTTTATATTCATTATAATAGTAGAAATAAAAGTTTAAGGCATTGCTGTAATAGGAAACTAGACTTCTATGTATTATATATTTTAGCACCTAAATAAGGTGTAATTTCTTTTTATGTACATTATATTCTCTATTATCTCATGTCAGATTCTTATAATCGATTATAACATTTTTATATTTTTGCTATCAATAAACTCATTATTTATATCAAGGTTAGTATGAAAGAATATTTATTAAAGTTGACTAAGTTCCCGTCTGTTTGGTTAAATGTGTCTGTTTGGTAACGGGAAATCCAAAACCACTAAGCCATAGCAAAACGTGGCTGTCTTTATTAGTTCGCTATATATATCGCTATATAGATTGGTAAAATAAAAGAGTATTTAAGCAAGTGATTTTATTTATAATACATCTGAACAACAATGTTTACGTAAACAATTTAAATGGATATTAAAGGTACTTTATGACGTATGCAGAGATCATTTTACAAAAAAAACTCGCAATATTTAATTAGTAAAAACTGATTAAATATGAAATAAATAAATCACATAACCTACGTATTGATAATTTTAAATAAATACTGTAAGTTTTGAGTAAATTTCATTTAAATATTCTGTGCGATTTATTTCATACATTATTTATTTTTTCATTACGCTATATCGACCATTAACGGTCAAAAGTGCAGTAAATAGTACAATAAACATAACAAAATTATGCATCATTAACAGTTGTCGTATTTCTAAATGTTTTTGTTATTATCGAAACTAGCATTCTGGTTGAAATAAAACATATATTTATTTTATATTGTAAAGAGGTTCGTGTAAAACATGTTCGACTTCAACTCGGTGAAGTTTTGAAGCTCCTACTGCAGTTGTGGGTGCCTCTGCTCTGCCCGCGTACTGTAACTGCCAAAATAATATTATGTCAATACATCTCTATATGTCTTTGTTATTGCTGACAGGTTAGCGCTTGACTGTGATCTCACATGATGGTGAGTTATGACACAGTCTCAGATGGAAGTGCGCTAATCCGTTAAGAGGCAATTTACCTCTTGGTTTGTACACAGCAGCCTAAGGAAAGGTAAGCCTATTAACGTTCCACTGCTGGGCACAGGCCTTCTCACTCATAGGAGATAAGTCTTTAGAGAATAAACATACAACGTCGCTCCACTGCGGGTTGGCAGGCCATAGCATCGTACCGGGATGTTAATCTTTTCCTTGGCGGCACGTCTTTGAAAGGCTAGGAATTAGCCACGGCCGAAGCATCAGTATATCATATCAGTTCAGAAATGCAATAACCTAGTTTTGGCCTAATAGGAATCCATTCCAGGTCCCCTATTAGCAAAGTGAGTACTCGCAACACTGCGCCACCGAGGCTGTCGTAACACACAAAGCATTAATACAAATTTATACCTAAACTTAAAAGAAAAATGTTGTTAAAGTAACATGTGTATAGTGTATAAAATAAGCTCACGATAAAACTACAAAGGCTTACCTTACATAAAGCTAGTCGTTTTGCTAGCAGTGGTCCTGGATTCGATTCCCGTCAAAGTAAATTTGATAGTGTATAATTAGATGAGATGTCTGCAATGTAGACTATCCCTGCCTAATCTCAAGCTTCGGTGAGGGAGGGAGGGGACTGATGCTTACAATGGCGTGTTGTGATACGATATGAGTAACAATTTATTATATGTAAGAATTAATTGAGATACTCGGAAGACAGACAACTCTCTACCGGAATAAAAAGACCTTAACCATCTTAACCGTTTGACTGTCCGGCCCTGTTCTTTAGTTAACTTAGTGTCATCACTTACCTTTATATAGTATCACGTTTAAGGAATAATCTACCTAAGATGTATTTTATACACTAGAGTAGTGACGGTGACACTAGGTCCATGAATACTAAAAATATTGAAAATTACATAATATATAACATCAGTACAAATAATATTTTAGGTATATATTATAATACTATGATATTTATTTATGTAAAAATAAGATATTTTTACGGATTTTTATCGATTATTCTCGAAAACCCAAAAAATATTAGAAAAACTTTTGTCTTTGGTAGAGTAGTAAACAGCCACGTTCGAAGCTAATCCAAACGTAGATCAATTAGGAAATACTATTTCCTGCAGTTAAATTTAAATTACTATTTTAATTTAATTCAACTTGATTTTAATTTTATTCTATGTTATATGTTCTTTTTAATTTCAGTTAGTTTCAGTATTGTTGTTATTTGTATCATTTTTTATTTATTTCTTCAATTAGAAAGTGGGTAAGACGTCTTTTAATGAATATTATTTGTTCCGTCAGGAGTCGAACTTGAGACTTCTGCTAGCAAAACATTTACTCATTCCTCCAGCGTCAAGTTGCTGTTTTCTATATATAACAAAAACTTACCCGTTTGCCTAGAAGATTCTCGAAGCGTGGCTTCACGAATGTCCAAGCACCCATATTTTTGTGCTCCTCTTGGCTCCATATGAATTCTGAAATTATATTACAACGTATAGATATCTAATCACATTTTCTATTTGTGTTATTCCGGAGCTATGATGGGAACAAGCGCAGTTATATAAGTGTTTTTATCATATTTGAGACACGCACTATTTATATTATACTTTAGACATACCTATGTGTAAATTTGTATTAATTACATAGTAACACCTGCTTCATTGGTCTAGTGTTCAGCTTGTTCGGTTACATACTTGAGGTCGTGAGTTTGTGTCCCGAGTCATTCAGGAATAGATATTGAATTTTCTGTTAAGAAATTCTGAGTATTTGCCCTCAAGTCCGGAAGTTGGCGGCGAGCTCCAACCCCGTGCTTTGGAGAGCAAGTGAAGCATCGATCCTACGCCTCGAGTTGAATTTATATCCAATCGGACGAGAGAGAGTGTGCTTGTGTCCATAATATCTCCTGCGCAAATGGCTAATCTCTACATGAGATTTGTCGCCCTGACCGAAATTGGTCACGAGATGATTATTATTTTAAAATTATACGACCATAGATTATAAACTACAAATTAAGAAAATAATAGATAACGCCGAGAAGTCATGGATTGCTAGGATGGACATCGGAGTTAGTTTCGGCGAGAAAGGTGAAAGGGCCATCCAAGACTAGTTATCGGAGAATATATGTTTGGTAATACAAGTGCAATATATAAATAATTTATGAAATCAAAACGTCTAAAAGGAATAAATATAATAGGTTAATTTTATACATATAAATTTTTATAGATAGAAATACAAAATAAAATTAGTAAACAGTGGTTTGAGTAACAGATATGTATGATTAATTATAGTTGTTATTATTTTGAAACTTTCACAGGTGAAATAGGTGCGACAGGGATTCGTGGCCTGCGGGCTGACTCTGATAAGGTCCGTAGTATCAGGTTTCTAGCCGACCAGGCTCTGACTCACAAGTGGAAGGAGGAGCTCGGGTCCCCAGCAGCGGGCGAGGCCACTGTGGAGGCGGTTCGTCCTGACCTGGACCAATGGCTCTCCAGGGGGCACTGGACGCTTTCCCACAGGTGCAGGTTCCAACCATGCCCAATCGGCAGGTTGTCCGAAAGTTCTTGCAATAAATTGGCCAAGAGGAGTCGCCCATCTGCCATGAGTGTGATGCAGCTATCGACTCAGCATGTCACACTGTGGCAGACTGCGCAGCCTGGGAACCTCAGCGTCACCTCTTGGTAGAGCTGATCGGCGGGAATCTCTCGCTGCGGAGCATTGTAGGCGCGATGCTCTCCAGTGAAAGGTGTTGGGCGGCTAGCAGAAGAAGCCATTAGGCTTCTTCTGCTGCTAGATCGTAGTCTCGCTAAGGAAGTCCGCGAACGAGAGAAGGAGAATGCAGTATATTATGCAGAGTCTATTTTGTTGTATGGCTTTGGCCTTTTCAGTCATTCGACCAACTGATTCCAGGCGTTGTAGTGTAGAAACCATTGCAAGTGAAAAATTTCCACTTAACAAGTTGGCATTTTACTATCTAAAACGATATTATCAAACAGCTTTATGAGAGTTCACAATTGAGAGCTGATTAGAACGCCATAAATACGAATAATTAGCTAGAGTCCAGAAATAGACTTCGCTTTTACGTTTGAAAAGCGTGAATATTAACGGGAAACTTCGTGCAAATTAATTAGTTTAAACATGCTTTATACGGAGCGTACCTATATGAGGCAGAATTTAATTAAAAGTGCATGAAATTGGATTCGGCCCCTGTGGAAAGCGCGCCGGGCATATGCGGAAATGGAGCTTTGGAAATGACAGCGGAGGTCTACCTCGTGATATGTGACTAATAAACTCGAATTCATTTCGAAATGTATATAATATGTTCGATACTATTTACCTTGGGCGTAATTTTTTTATTGTGGGGAGAAAATAAATATGTTTTTGTTGTTAATTTTGCTTGTAGATACGTTGTTCAGGTGGTTGTCAAACGCAATCTTTCTAAAAATTTCTAAGTTTCTTTAAAATACAGAGTACATAGCGATACTTGATTGCCAGCGATATAGTTCGCGTAATTTTAAGTGCCGTGGGATTATGGGGAAATCCATTCTTAATGAGCGTATACATCCTGAAAAATATGTCTGCTAAATTTAGAGTCAATCGGGTGAACAGATTAAGAGATTTTGTGATGGGGGAGATTTTGGGATCGTTTTATAGTTTCGTTGGCATGAAGATAGGTGAAACTTACACTAATTTTTGTAGTCTTGGTCTAACGTGGGTTTGGAATTTCCTTTTACGAAACTGTATTCAAAATAAAAATAGTTTTGTTTTATATTCTAAACTTTTTTGACTCTTATCCATAGTTAACAGTAGAAAATAGCGATTTCTGCAGTATTACTGCTGTGTAATACTACTGCTTAAAGGTCCCCAATGGGTTTGCAATTAGTCGGGTTAAATCCTATTTTTCTCGGTTTTATAGATAACTATAGACTATAGTTAATTAACAAATCGTACATCATCGTTCCGTGAAAAAGCTCTTCATTTAATTTTTTTTATTTTTTATTTATATCTACCTACTAATATATGTGTATATATATCAGTATATTATATAAAATAGCGTATATTATATAATATATTTTTTAATGTATAATACATTTTAATTAATAAAGTAGCCTCCTCGCTCATAGTAGTTATCCGCTTTTTTTTTCACGCTGGGAAATGCCTTTATGCAACCCTTTCAGACAAAATCTGAACGGGAGTGTGGGACTCGCTGGCAGTAAGCCAGAATACACCACTAAAACCCAGCGATACCCGCCCCATCCTTTAGTGGAGCACCAGAGAATCGATGGACGCAATCTACCCTGGTACTCCGGAACCGACCCACGACGTGTATTGCACCGAATCAATAGGTGTATCACACTCATGGCAGGCGGGCGTTTCCTCTCGGCGAACAATCTGATGCAGGTACTTGTCGAAACAACCATGTCCAGTCAGCACTTGCACCAGCCTGAAAGAGATCCGTGGCCCCTAGACAACCACTTCTCTAGGTGTGGATGGATTGCATAGTAGTAATCTGCCTGTATTTTAATTAATATTATAAAAATAGAAACAAAGGATAGTGACATCTCTATAATAATTAAAGAATTGAAGTTAATACTTACTTCTAGCGTTTTTATACTTTGCAACTTCCTTTTGTAGAGCCTGAAGCGGGAAAGGAGTTAGCGATTCAAGTCTCAGTATAGCGACGTCGTCTATTTTTGCTTTTAACCTTTCTTTGTGCAATTCGTAGTAGTGCTTGCCGGAAACTAATATAACTTTTTTAACCTTTAGAGGTTCTGCTATGGAATCACCTGGAAAATTTTGTTCACAAGTACCCGATTTCGACCTGATTTTTAAGTGGTTTCTCTATCAAGTCTTTAATATCATCATCAGTCATATATTAGAATTAGTGTGTTAAAGTGCTGGAAGGGCCAATTTGGGTAAAGAAATTTTGAATTTGAAGTAAATGGTCCAATTTTGGAAAATTATATTGTCTTTAAATTTTATTACGTCGAATAGTAAATTAATTAATAGACTAAAAAAATATTAACATTACATTTAAAAGATTTTTAAATATATAAAATGTCGTTATAAATGCCATGACATACACGAACATACCAATAACGGGGTTGAAATGTGTTCCAGGAATAAAGTCCGACAGCGGTGAAACCGCATCAGCTAATCGCAACAATATTTTTGGAGAAGCAATTATCAATGGCTTCCTGTAATTGCGTACCATCTGAAAATATATTACATAATTAGGTTTATAAAGTTTCTTGGTACTACAAATACTCTTTACATAATATAAAATGAAGTTGTCTTCCTTCCTTCCTTCCGCAGTCGGTCCTTTTAAACTATTTAAAAAATAGAGTGATTCAAGACAAAGGATGCTTTGTATAATAGATACTTCAAGGTTTAATTTTCATTGCTGACGATTTGCGCTTAGTTGTGAGTGACGATACAGTCTAAGATGCAAGCGTTCTAACTTAGTAAGAGGTAATTTACCTCGTATGGCCATTAACCTGCCTAAAATCAGACACATGAGAAAACACAATTTCCTATATTTGCCTCGGCATGACACTAAATATTGCGCCAAAGAGGCCGTCAATCGTTGGTATTCTATGAGGATGTGGTGCTTCTCTTATCGAGCCAGCACAATTACGTGCTACGGGCAGTGACTGACTACAGCTGAGTACTACCGTTGTGAAACCAGAAAACATAATCAATAGTGAAACGATTATACACAACGTTTTTGTACCTGTCTTCTTAACAAATGGAAATACTGCGCTGGAGTCGTAGGGTTTACTATGTGCATGCAAACTGCTTCTGAGTCAGGCATGCTCTCGGAACTATCTGTCAATTGTAGAAACCGTTCCATTCTACATGATGAGTGTTCAGACGCAGCACCATCAAACCCGTGTGGGAGCAGCATCACAAGACCATTGCTGCGAACCCATTTACCTATAATATTACAAACGATGAATTAAAAAACAACCAAAATTAAATATACTTCTTTCCACAACATTAGTGACCATCTCTCTTTCTTTTTCTTTGTAGCATATATTCCTTGTTTTTCAATATATTCATTATTGTACTTTTATTATGCATGCTGAGTCTACTATAAAGTAAGTTTATCTCAAACCTTACACCTTTCAACAATATTTATTACTTTAATTAATTTTTTGATGTAACCTGCACTTTTTGAATAACAAATAAGTTGGGTATGGCAGAAGAATCACAAAAGTAAAGTAAATGCGGTAGAGATGAGAGCGTTGAGAAGTATGTGTGGATTAAAACTGAGTGACAGAGTAAGAAATAGTGTGATAAGAGAACGTTGTGGTATAAAAGAAGACGTAGTGACTAAAATCGAGAAAGGTATGCTTAGATGGTTTGGGCATGTAGAGAGAATGAGTGAAAGGAGCCTGACAAAAAGGATTTATGAGTCAAGAGTGAATGCGAAATTTGAAAGGGGAAGACCAAGGCGAACTTTCATGGACCAAATCCAGGACATTTTAGATAAGGGCCAGGTCAAGCGTACTCTAAACCGACGAACTTGTATGAAAGGTTTAACGAGAATGAAAGAAGCGAAGGAGATATGCAAGGATCGTGGCAAGTGGAAGGACGTGGTCTCTACCTACCCCTGAGACATGATGCTATGTATGTATGCAAAAAATCACAGTTCTCGATCCTGTATGTTGAATTTCGTATTAATAGTTTCGGACGTCTACCGATGAGTGAATCTGTGAGTGAGTTAACTGAAAGTGACTCAGTTACCATGTAAACTACCGTTCTTGCTTAACTAATAGTAAATATAATGGTACACATACCCAGTAAAAATACAAAACAAATGACAATATTACATCATTCATGAAGGTGTCCTAAGGCAGCCTTATTGCTATAAGCAATTGCTTACAGATGACTTTTATAGGAAGGAATCGTTTGAGTTATAAATAAAAAGTAAGGTATATTACATTTTTGTTTACCTTAAATAAGAATTTGTTAGCAGGTCCTTAAAAATTTACTAGTCTGTGTTGTCATAAATTGTATAATACGTTATTATCATTGTTAAAGAGACCATGAAATCCAACAAGATTTTGTGGATGAAATTAATTAAGATTTCATATAACTATAAACTATTCTTATATCAGTTATAAAAACCCTTTTTAGTTTAAATAGCGGCAGGAAGTGATCTCTCATGCTGCAGTCTACGATGACAATCTTATAAGAACTAATCGTAGACAAAAGCAAGCTTTTTATCTGGTACCAAATCCATTTCTATATTTTTCCTAACGGGCATTGAGCCCAGAATCTAGCTAAAAGAGTCCTGTTATTATACCAGCGATGGGGTGAAATAAGATACATCAGCTGATTTTATGGAAGTAAACTATGCTATATTCATTACTATTTATTAAAACTATTACCCACTTTCGCCTGAAGCAATAAAAGTGTCAACAATGATTTGCGCTCCGGTGTAGAAATCTCCGAACTGCGCTTCCCAAATACACAAATTGTCCGGGGAGTCAAAAGCCATGCCGTATTCAAATGCTAATACTGCTTCTTCAGACAAAATTGAATTAGCCACCTAAAACATGATGAAATCAATGAATAAAATAGGACCAGGTATAGTTCTTATTGCTAAAAGCTTACCGCTTAGTCAAGGATCAAATGTGGTCATAAGCTGACCCGGTGAGAAGTATTTACCTACACAGGGACGCAGAAATAACTTAGCGACACCGCTTTGCTTGTAGGAACTACCCTACTGATGGGAGCCTACAGCTTCGCAGGAGGCTGTTAACGAAATCAGCTAGGGAGAAAACATGTAACCAGTCTAAGACCTAATCATTTAAGACACATCTTTCTATGCCTTGCCACCTGAACCTGAACCTCTACCAGCGAAGTGCGCTTTCATTAAGGCTAAGTAAGGATATCCACAATTAAAAAGATGGCTATTTAGAGCGTCAGGATCACAAAGAGATATTTAATTAGTTTTACATTCAGCTTCATTTGATTTTAATATACTTTAATCATATACGTTATGTATTGAGTATTAGGTACTCGATATAAAAAGACAATATTTAGTAAAATATAATAAAGGCTCTAGTAAAATCTATTTTACTAATACGCCTGTACATACCTCTAAAAAGCCTTTCTGTTGCTTATCAATACAATTGAGAGGGACATGAATATTTTCATTTTCTTGATCTACCAGCATAACGTGACGGTGAGAGAATGTTCCACGACCAACATCTTCTCCACTTAATCGTACGTGACGACCTTCCATCAGAAGAGAACCTGAATATGGATGTCTTCATAATTAATAATTTTAGAAGCAGTAATTATTAATAAACTTCTACCATACATGAATGACAAAATTTACGTGGCATTATTAAAAACTGTACGTAATTACCTATTGCTAAAGCTTCCGCTGTTGACCAGTCAAGATCTTTTTCAGCATCTATTTTGTTTAAACGGTTTTTCACGTGGGTCTTTGATAGATGAGGATGAATATTCTGAAATAAAAATCAATCCTAACAAAATATATTCCAAAAGTAACAGAATGTAGTCGGATGAAGCACAAAAACTAAAGTTTGATTCCATTTCGTCATTGTCTATTTAAATTTGTTTGTATTACGAAGTACCCATTAAATTCGTAAAGATTAATGTTAATTCTGAAAGGATATTTTGGATAATAGCCGAGTATCCAAAGTTTGGGCTACGGCCTTTTACTAAGTAAATAATTTAGAAGCCCTTTTTCCACTTAATCAAACAATACGGTTATCCTAATGTATAAGACCAAAATAAGATATTTGTGGTTTTATCTTAAATGGTTATTTAATTATTAATAGTATAAACTCATTTACGTAAATACCTTTACCAAAACGTTGTATACAGTAGTTTGATGATTAATGTTTTATTACACAATTATCTGACAAGGTCTAATATATTTTTAGTTTTTTTTTTTAATGCTATGGTTTAATCATCACTACTATCGATAACATCTTTTTGGAACGAAGTTATTTATCGCGCGTTGCGAAAGGGGGCTAGACGGAAAAAATTAAGACCAAAAGTTGAAGCGACATTTTTTATATACCGAAGTAGGGTACGTGTGTTTTTCTAATGTTTTCGGTCGACAATGCCAAAGCGGGTTAAGTGCGTTTTTCTAAGTTTTCGGCCAACAATTCCAAAGTGGCCTACGTGTGTTTTTCTAAGTTTCCGGTCGACAATGGCAGAGCGGCTTAAGTGCGTTTTCTATATTTTCGGCTGATAATTTCAAAGCGGCCTAAGTGCGTTTTTCTAAGTTTTTGGTCGACAATGCCAAAGCGGCCTAAGTGCGTTTTCTATATTTTCGCCCGATAATTCCAATGCGGGCTAGGAGCGTTTTTCTAAGTTTTCGGTCGATAATTCCAAAGCGGCCTAAGTGCGTTTTTCTAAGTTTTCAGTCGACCATGCCAAAGCGGCATAAGTGCGTTTTTCTATATTTTCGGTCGACAATCCCAAAGCGGTTTAAGTGCGTTTTTCTAAGTTTTCGGCCAACAATTCCAAAGTGGTCTACGTGCGTTTTTATAAGTTTTCGGTCGACAATTCCAAAGCGGCCTAAGTGCGTTTTCTATATTTTCGCCCGATAATTCCAAAGCGGCCTAGTTGCGTATTTCTGTTTTCGGTCGATAATTCCAAAGCGGCCTAAGTGCGCTTTTCTAAGTTTTCGGTCGACAATCCAAAGCGGCCCAAGTGTGTTTTTCTAAGTTTTCGGTCGACAATGCCAAAGCGGCCTAAGTGCGTTATTCTAAGTTTTCGGTCGACAATGCCAAAGCGGCCTAAGTGCGATTCTCTATATTTTCGGTTAACAATATCAAAGTGTCGTAAATGCGATCTTTTTTATTTTGAAACGATTTTTATTATTTTTGTAGTCTTTGTATGATGGTTTTACAGTGTTTAATGTATAGTCTACCGGACGACGGTTATTATTTATAAATCATTGTAATTAAAATGAAGCTGATAACTTTGTAAAGTAGTTTTTTTATCTTTAAAAAATATCTTAATAATAAATGTATATCCGAATAAAAATTTTCTCTATACCTCGAATAGAACTTAAAATTAATATTTTTATAATAAGGAACTTCGTTTCTATCCGGTCTCCCACGGCACTACATGTTTTTTAACTATAATTTTTTATACATGTTTATTTTTTACTGAATTAACTGACTAATTTATATGATCTTTTTGTGAAATTGTAAATATTATGACTTCATAAGTCAGTGTGAATATCTGGCAATTTTTTTTTTTTTTTTTTTTATTTGGTTCGTTAAACGGGTGAAATCTGTTAAAAGTAAGTTTAAATTCCAATAAACTTGTTATAGATTTCACCTTCTCGAAACGAACACGGCTTGCTTAAGCCATAAGAATAAATTAAAAACAAAGAAAAACTATAACACTACACGGGATATTAATAGAATGTAAACTACAAAAAAAAAAATTAAAAACTAAAGAATACAATAAATAAGGAATGGAGGTAAGGCTATTTCTCAGCATTTAACTTGTACGTCATGTACAAGCTGCGTTCATGAGTCTTATTAGTATGAAAATTATATCAGCCATCTTCTTAACAAGAAACTAGGTTGTATATCAATGAATAAACTATAACTATAAAGTAACTTGTACCAAGATGCCAAAGCGTCTCCATTATGCGATAAATACCTTGCAATTAATAATGAACCTTGTGAAACCACGTTTAGGTACAGTGTTGCTTAACCGTAAATATTTCTTTATGAAATTTTGTGATTGCATAAATATAAGTCAGCAAAAGACGTATAAGCTTGTTGTATACATATATAAGGTAAGTAGCAGCCCATTGAAGGTTTATTGCTGGGCTTATTGCTGGGCACAGGCCTCCTTACTCATAGGTGAGAGGGTTTTTAGAGCGTAGGCCCACAACGCTGCTCCACTGCGGGTTGGCAGGCATAATACACAACTGCAATCTCAATTCCTTCACTCTCATAGATCTCCGATTTATCTCCGATGTGACGGGAATCCGACATGACAAGAGAGAGATCAGATGTTGAACTTGCGTGTTATTAAATACAATTTAATTTCATAAAACAATATTTATTTCTAAGTTAGTGTAAGTTAATATAAGTAAATAAAATATATACGAAAAGTCAAACATCCTGGTACGTTCTATAGCATAAATCAATTTTGATGGGAATAACGAGGACACTTGGAGGATAGAATAGAGCTCATAACATTTAATGTAATAAAAGGACGTGTCAAATCTTTCTTATAAATTGCATACCTAAATGGGCATAAAAGTGGATGAATACTACCACATTAAAATACGATATCAAAAATAGTATACAAAGCAGGCTGTATTTTACGTAACCGCCGAAACACCAGGGCAGATTGCGAAAGCTAAAGACCTGGTCCCTCACGAGTGGATGATGAGAGGTCCGCCTGGTTTTAGTGGGTATTGCGACACTTCCCATCGCAGAGTCCCACACTCTTAACTGATCATCGGTCAAGATTAGTGCTTAAATGGCATTTCCCAGCAACAAAAAAAAGGCTGTATTTAACGTAAAATTTTCTGCGAGAGGGGGAAATTCGAAGCGTTATTCGATTTGATATTGGGAAGTAATGACATTTTTATCCACAGCAAAACTTTGCCTGGTTTGCTTGCATAATATGTGTCAATAAACAAGGCGACGTACATAGAAATATGTCTATATACGGAGAATAGTAAATTGGATTATTCCAGTTTCATTCTATTTGTCGTACACGTTTGGAAGGAATTTTATTTCATAGATAAGGAAGGAAATTTCATTTCGTCGCTGTCCTTTTTCCGATATTGTTTCTTTGCAGTGAAACTAACTTGTCGACATTTAGATTTGGGGTGAAATGTTTGTTTTCAATCGTAAGCTTTGTTTACGCAAAATTCGGCTCTATTTATAGTAGTGTTGGGTTGAATTAACTGCATCTCCAGGAATCCGTGACGTAATTCCGATATATTAACACGGTGCGCAAAAAAATTACAATCCGTTTTTATTTTTCTTTCACTTTTTGGATATAAATTACACGCGTTGCTTTGCTCATTATCCGTTTATATAGACATAATTTTCATTTTGACTTTATTCCTTTTTTTCTTTAATTAATAATCAATAATAGGACTTCCTAGGGTTTTACGAGTATATAACACTTTAACATCGAGCTCTTTCATGTTACGTAACAAGTACTTATTATTTTATCAAATGTCCTGGGTTTCATTTCCAGATAGACAAAACTCTGAGGTTGTCATTTTGATATGGATTAATAAAAAAAATACGCAATAGTTATTTATTCTTCTTTAGGAATTAGGACAACCGTTAGTTCAGAAGGTATTAAGCAGAAAAGCGTCTCCATTTCATTTCGTTATAATGCAGCACAAATTAAAAGATAGTGTCAGCATTCCCTAATTGTATATAAAATCCAGTGGATTTCTTTGTTTTATTGTATATTTGTTCTTTCTACTGATATTTCCTACTTTTTTAAGTGGAATTTTTTTTAAGTGGATGTAACTAGCTATTATTACTATCTGTGATCGAATTATCTTTTGTTTAGTATTAATACGTGGTTTCTTTTTTTATCTTGTTTCATGTTCAGGGCTTTTATTATATTGAAACATATCAGTCAACAAATTTAATGTACATAGTCTTAACAATTCAATTAGCTAGGTAACTAGTTATACGGTAATCAATTAAAAAAAAGGATATATAAAACACAAATAGAATTCTAGCTTACCCAGAATTAGGTTCAGCCAGAATGCTATTTATATAGCCAATATCATTTTTGTTTATAATAAGCAATGACAACGCTTTATCTGTCATCCCGCTAATCCGAACACATTCCATTATAAATGTTGCATATATTCAAGTTTGCCATACACAATTTGGTGATTTTTTTTTTTTCATTAAATATGCAAATTATCTCAATAGAACATGTCCAGACCGCAATCTGAAAGCAGCAACTGTATATGGACGGTTCATATTTGAGTTTACGTGCTAGGGTATATTAGTAGGTGTAGTTTATATAGCTTTATGCCATATTTTTTTTATTGCTGACAGTTTAGCGCTTGACTGTGACCTCACCTGATGGTAAGTGATGATATAGTCTAAGATGGGAGCGCGCTAATCTGGCAAGAGGCGATATACATATGGTTTCTACACAGCATCGTACCGGAACACAAATCTCTTTGTTTGGCAGTACGTCTTTGCTGGTAGGGTGGTNTCTTTTCATTCATTCCTCCTCTTACATTCAAAGTAGCAAAGCGGCTCTCGTTAGCCCGCTTTTCGCCCCCGAGCCATCGAGGCCGTCAAAATTCCTTTGTCCACGGATTTATTATCAAAATATTTTTACCACATTGCAAAACAACTTTTTTTTAATTTCGAGAGAATTTCTGTGGCTGATGGTATAACCGCTATATTACAGAATAACTACCTGTTTATTTCCATCAAGACCAACGTGTTATGTTGCTAGTTCATAGCTTAATAAATAAATTTACAATATAAATTAAGATACATCAGTAAGATAAGATCAATTTCCAATTAAAGATATTATAAAACATACGAAGTCACCGGGTGTAGTAACAGAAGCACGCCCAATAAGTTTTAGCATTTCAGAGTTAACTCCAGTGTCCCATATTTCGACGGCTGCCGGGGCAGCGGACATTTCTGACCATTGTTCCTGGTAATATGTCACCTAAAACAATAGAGAATCCACTTTAAGTATATGAATAGTGTGCACGCCAACCTAGTTTCGAAAATTAGCATTTAGGTATATGTATACTCGTATAGCGTCAAACGCATTGGATTAATGGAGACAGGAAACCTATTAAATACACTTGTTATTGAAGACAATAATCAATAGGCCCTACGTATAAAGAATCAACTCGCATTTTAAATATATTGATCATTACAACACCTCACTTATCAACCTAAGTCATCGATTTATTAAAATCAAATAGCAATTAAAAAACGATGCTTAAAAAAAGGATTATTAGAGCAAAAGGTAGTGCAATAATAAATAAATTATTTTTAAAACAAAATCCTACTTAATTACTTGTCTTTTTATACGTAGGGGCTGTCGCATTCCTCTTTTTTTTCAGACACTTTTGTGACTTTTTGTAAAATTTTCAGAGAGAGAATATAGTAGAGAAGTCAAAGTAAATAATGCTTATAAGTATAAAAAAGCCTTTCGCCGTGTTTGCGAATAACTCAAAAATTACTGAACGGATTTTCACTTGGTTTTCATAGTGATTCATGAAGAAAGGTTTAGTATAAATTAGTTGAACTTTCAAAAAATAGGGGCACAAACAAAACAGTCACATATATCTTTATTATTTTAAACGATTCTCACAATCTCAACTAAATTTTATTTATTTGTAACAAATTATAAATCTTGCTGTGTATTGCGATATGATAATATCATATATCAAGCCATAATGTATAAGGGGTTATGTGGATTTTTGTCACGAGATCGAATCCTGGATTATTACATATCTTTATAAAAAAACTGTTTGTTAAAACTGAATTTAAAGTTCATTATTGTGAATTTCGTTAAAAGAAAATTTTGGAGTACGTGTATCGAGGGAATCTAAACTTCTGAGATTTAGAAGCTCAATATTTTTTAATATTTAATTTCAATAAATAGTACCTTTGGTGTATAGGTAACTGCCGCTTCAAACTGTTCTTGTAAATATTTTGTATAATCAGTGTTTATATTTGTCAAGTCCTGTTGAGTAATCACTGATTCTGAAATTAGTTTATCTGCATAAATATCAGGAATTGATCTGGAACAAATATAAATTGATTAAAATGAAATTTTATTTCAGTCATAACGACTTTATTTATTATTACTACAATTCATTGTGATATTACAATGAAAGAGAGAGAAACAGGATGAAAAGAAATTCAGATAATTATGTATAAATAGAAGTAGTATTTAGTGCCAGTTGGTCTCGATTTCCTCCAGACAAAAGTGATTTAATAGATAACTTGTTAACTATGTGAGTCTAATGAGTACTCATGTGGTAATATCGTACACAATTAACTCATAAAGTGCTTAATCAAAACTATTGTATTATATATCATTTTAGATACATTTTAACGTACTTAGATTTTTTTATATTTTAAGGGATATTTCTAGCAAATGGTTGAAGGGATAGTAAAGTCAATAACAGAAAAACTTTATACTTTATCAAGAATACTTTATTTTGTTATTCTATCATATTAAACAAAGTTTACTGTACAACTGGTGTTTTAAGTTTTTAACGAAATAATCTAAATTATAACGTAAGGTATAAACAAACATATTTATTATGCTATAACTTAATAAGAATTGAAATTTTTATGTAGGAGTATTCAAGGCGTAAATATATAAATATTAATTTATTAAATATATTTATTACATATACTTATGTAATAAAAATGAAATAATGCAAAAATATTATTTGTACTGAATATGTTCAATTTATCAACTCACTTTCTATTATGTATTAACTTATACAGCAAAGGATTGGTAAAAGTAGGATCGTCCAGTTCGTTATGTCCCCATCGGCGATAGCAGTTGTAATCTATGAACACGTCCTTACGAAACTTCCTTTGGTACTCGAATGCTATATTAGTAGCTTTTGCTACTAGCTGAAATAAGATAAATAGTGTATGCTTAACAAACTCACGAAAGGAATGAAAACTTCATAAATAATGACACTTACTATTTGTACATTACATACTTTATATAGTAAAGCCAGTAGGTCTTTTGAACTATTTAACGATAGAGTGATTCAAGAGATTTTCTATGAAACATATTTTTGTGCGCTTAAATTGTAAATTCTGGCTTAAATTTATCGTCCATCCGTTAAAGACTATGTAACTGAACCCTAGTCGGTAATTAGAAAGGCAATAATATAAACATAATATTGAACCCCATTCGCGATTGACTTCAAATTTATCAAAGTAATTCCTTTCGCGAATAGGGAACTAAGCTGTTAATACGGCTAGATAATTAGGTAGATGTTCCATATCATATAGCAAGGGAAACGTATAAAGAGTCGAGTTAGTAAGTAACAGCCCATTAACTTCCCACTGCTGGGCACAGGCCTCCTCACTCATATGAGAGAGGGTTTTTAGAACATAGACCCACCACGCTGTTCCACTGCAGATTGGCAGACATAGTAAACAAGTGCACTATCTATTCCTTCACTCTCATAGTCCGATGTGACGGTAATCCGACACCACCGGAGAGAGAGATAGGTCGCAGGACCGACGGCTTAACGTGCTCTCCGAGGCACGGGGGTGCATCACACCGCTAACTTCACAATTTCGGACAAATATTGAGAAAATCTTAATAGAAAACGAAAGAGTAATTTTGGAAGATAGTTATTTAAATATAAATTTTTATGGCTGTACCTTTTGTACTAGTGGTGTGTTTTTATTTTAGTGATAAGTTAGTTTATCAAAATGACGAATAAGTGTTAAAAGGATATTTAAGAAAAAACCAACCTCCGGATAATCACCATTGACATGTATAACAGGAGCAGCTATTGACTTGGCTAAATCTGTGACATAACAACTGGAACGACCTCGTTTAGCAGGCAACGTGAAGCCTACCTGTAAAGAAATGGAAATTAAACTCAAATAAAAGCGGGACGATAAATAAAACGTTTACCGACAAAAGGCATTCTGAATTTAATGCGGAACTCTCAATTTCAAAGACAAAGGAAGTATCTCAATTTGAACACGATACAAAGTAAATATTTAAGTCAAAACCCGCTTTAATCTCGACTATTTTAGAATATTTCATACTTTCATTACGATTATATCTGAAATGTCTTTTAATGCTATTTGGAATTTCAATGTTCGAAAGTTCCTGTACCATTGGTACATTATTTTATTTATATATTTTGTTTTTACTATTACAATAACAATTACAATATAACCCACAATCAGGTTTAATTTGTTTAGTAGGTAGATGGACAAACTTATTTCGAGTACGTAATTGGATTTCTCTTAGATAATATCTTTTTATTATAAAAACGGATGTCATAATAATAACAATATTATTAATAATAAAAATAATAACACTATAATTTACTTAAGAGTACTATTGACTTTAAAGAATTCTTACTAAATGATTTTTTAAGAATATTGCTTACTTGATTATTAACTACTACATGTAAAGATCCTCCAACTTCAAAATGAGGAATTTGCGACATCATTAAAGTTTCCTGGTTCACTCCCTGACCTGTGAAAGCGGCATCACCGTGAATCTATAAAAATATGTGTAATAATTTAAACGTTAATCTATTCCTAACATAATATAAAGCATGTTATACAATATATTTATAAACATTAAAAACTGTTAAAAAAGTGGTAAGGATATTTACATGACATTAAACATAAACTTACTTTGATAATCGGAAGAAAAAAGCTTAAACACAATCGTAATAAAAAACACAAAACGTTATACTTAAAAAAAATAAACAGGCTTATTAAATAAAAACGAACTATAAAATAATCTTGATAAATAAAAATAAATAATACATACATACATACATAGCATCAGGCCTAATTCCCATAGGGGTAGGCAGAGACCACGTTCTTCCACTTGCCACGATCCTTGCATATCTCCTTCGCTTCTTTCATTCTCATTAAACCTTTCATACAAGTTCGTCGGTTTAGAGTGCTCTTGACTTGGCCCCTAATTAAAATGTGCTGGATCCAGGAATGTTCGCCTTGGTCTTCCCCTTCCAACTTTCGCATTCACTCTCGACTCATACCACAATGTTCTCTTTTCACACCATTTCTTACTCTGTCACTCAGTTTTAACCCACTCATGCATCTCAACGCTCTCATCTCTACCGCATTTATTTTACTTTTGTGATTATTCTGCCACACCCAACTTTCACTACCATACATAAGTGTTGGCACCAACACTCCTGCATGCACAGCCAGTCTAGCCCTTTGAGACACCATCTAGCTAATCATTAAGGCGCGCAGGGCACCATTTACCATATTCCCTGCATTCACTCTCCTTTCAATTTCACTTTCACATTTTCCATCTTTTGTAAATTTAGATCCCAAGTATACAAATTCTTTCACCTCTTCCACTTGTTCCCCATCTATCAAAATATTGCCATTCATCATAGATTCATCTCGTTCAAAAAGCATAACTTTCGTTTTGTTTACATTCACTTTCATTCCTTTCCCTTTCAAAGCTTCATTCATAATATTTAGCATCTCCTGAAGCTCGTTAGCGGATGACGCAAGTATTACTTGATCATCAGCGTAGAGTAAACATTTGATGAGTAATTCATTCATTCTTAACCCATACATACATTCTTTTAAATCTGTCAAACATTTATCCATGAATAGGTTGAACAGCCATGGTGACGCAACACATCCCTGTCGAACACCTCTTTCGACAGGAAACCACTCCGGATACGCCCCTTTTATTCTGACACAAGTAATAGAATCCTCATAGAGAGACTTCAATGCTTGAATCAGATTACCGCTCACTCGATCATAGGCATTTTCTAAATCTAGGAAAGCGCAATAAACTATTTGCTGTTTAGCCAAACATTTTTCGGTTATGCAGCGTAAAGAAAAGACCTGATCCGTAGATCCTCTTCTAATATATTCCTCTTCTGAATCCTGCTTGTACGTCCCATATTTTCTCATCAGTTTCATTAATCACCCTTTCAATTAATATCTTTCCATACAATTTGCAGACGACACTAAGAAGGCTGATACCGCGGTAATTTTTGCACTCCTGCTGTGACCCTTTTCCTTTATATAGAGGGACAATTACGGCCTTGCTCCAATCTCTTGGGACTTGACCTTTCTCCCAGCATATATTGAAAAGTCAGTACAGCTGAGCTGCCACAAAACCGCCTTCATCATCTCCACTGACTCATACCCAGCAGCCTTACTTGATCTCATACCTTTTAATGCTTTTCTAATGTCATCCATGTTAATATCGCTATCATTTATCTTACATTCATTGCTATCCGCAGAAGACATATTTACCTCTGCTTCATTTCTTTCGAACAAACTTTCAAAATGATCCTTCCATATTTTCAATATCCATTTTTCGCCTTTTATTAAACTTCCATCTAAACTTCTGATTTTACAAAGCTCCGAGGTAGTAGAAAGTTATAAATATAACGTTATAAATAATTAAAATTCGCCTGTGTACCCAAAAACGTGGCACTGTTATAAAATATATAATATTTTAATTTTGTTTTAATTGTATAGAAAGTTAGTTTTCATATTCTAGGGATAAATAATTAACATAGTAATTAATGTCTACTCGTGAAGAGCCTAAATAGCAGACGACTGACGAGAGAATTATAAAATTTATTTGTTGTCTTAATTTCGTTCGTTACCTGAACATTTAAAACTTTGTCACCGAACCTTGAGGAGTTGTCGTTTGAATAGTCACCCTCCATTAGCTTTAATTGCTTTGATCTAGTTTTCCCCATCGACACTGGGTTTGCGGCCTGAAATGAAAACATAAATATTCATTTATTCAGCGTTTCTTACAGTCCCTTTATAAGATCTTATTATGTTCTTTCATCTACTTTTTCTTAGTCTTTTATATCTTTACGGTTGTATAAAGTTAGATACTTTATCACAATAGAGTTATGAAATGGAAAGTAGAGTTTTTTGAAACACTTCTTATGGAAGTCCTGTCTTGATTGTGTCATGTTTCAATAAAATATTATAGCATTCGTCTTTATTATCACTAAGCGAGAGGATTTTAAAATGTATCAAAAACTTGTAATTTAATAAAAATGATTTCTTTTTAAAATAATTTATATCACAATGGGCTTATCTCCGAAATCCATCGGATGATTTGTAAATGTATTTAGATTTGTTGCTAAATAGTAGTTTTAGATCGTAAAGGCGGCAGTGTTGTTGAGAATTTCACGTTTCTTTTACTTTTAATTTGAACGTTTTAAGGTTATACAGTATTTTTTACACGAACATTACCTCCAAATGTGATGGGTTATTTATAAGTGAGAATCTGACTGTGTTGCCGTTTATACTGATATCACACGATGCACCTGTCGAGAGAGACCTCTATTAAAAATGCTGCTTGAGCGAGGGAATCCAATAAACGAAAATTGGTTGGTAAAACTTTTTGGTCCTCTGAACCAGATCATCCAGAAAATTAAAACTATTATTCAAAATTCGGTTTCCTATTTTTCGTGATTTCAACGAGGCTTTCTTGAAATCATGTGTTGAAAAAACGTACAATAAAATTCACCAGTATATTTTAATTTTCATATCTCTATAAAGCTTTTGTCTTAATCTGTTTTATTCGTACCAGTGAATATGTATTTCAAACTGAGATGTGTATCTAGTGATCTTATATATTTAATAAATAAAACAAGAAAAAAATATAAACATTAATGCAGAATTTAATATTCGTAGCGAATTTGATGTAACAAGTATGCCAAGTATTTACAGTACATGAGCTTATATAAAAAGCAACCCATTAACGTGCCACTGCTGGGCACAGACTTCCTCACTCATAGGAGAGCCGGTTATTAGAGCATAGACCCACCACGCTGGTTGATGGGCATAGTACATAAGTGCACTCTCATAGTCCGGTGTGACAGGAATCCAACACCGGAGAGAGATCAGACGCAGGAACGATGGCTTAACGTGCTCTCCGAGGCACGGGGGAGGAGAACACCGCCTACTTCCCAACCTCGGGCAAATATTGAGAAAATCTTAATAGAAAACTCAATATCTTTTTCGATTGGCCCGACCCGGAACTCGAACCCAGGACCTCTTGTCTGTAGTTGAACATGCTAACCACGAGACCAATCAGGCCTTAATATGTACTTACTCAAATGTGTTGCTATATCACAAGCAGAATTAGCTTCAATAGGGAATTCTGGATTTCCGTTGAATTTATGAAAGATCTTAACCGGTGGACAATCAAGTAACCCGCTGAGTACATTGAGCTTGCCTCTGTGAGCCATCGCTATTACGACATGTTTTAAATGTTCTACAAAAGAAGAATTTATATACAAACTAGCTAGTCCGCGCAACTGCGTCTGCGTACACTGATATGTAGGTTTAAAGTACGGCGATATCTATTTCATGCTTATGTAAACTTCTAAGATCTTCATGAAACGCTGTTATGGGCAGTTGTGATCTACATAAAATGAACAACGTAAGCAACATATTTAATTGGATAAAGAATAATTCTTTATGGTATATAATAGCTTGGTGAATTTCAAATAAGTAAAAGATAAAAATGGTTGCTGTGGTTTATCCTTTAGACATAAATATATACGATTGCGGACTTCTTTCTTCTTCTTCTCGGTCATGTTCTTCAAGTTTGAAGGTAGTGTCCGTATTTTGGTGCCTGCGTCAGTTTTATCCACCAATGCTTTCCACCCTGTTCGGTCCTCGGCTTTCCTTATTATATTTTTTTTTATTGCGGACTTATATTAGATTTTTCTTAATTCCATTAATCTATGATATATCTCTACTATTAATCTATAGGGGTGTAAGGGAGAAACGAGTCCCAGTTCGTTTCTCCAAACGCCAACCTCACCTGCACGCGGTGCACCCTGCTTCTACCGACGAGGCTCTGGCGACCGACAAATGGCGGTATAACCATTCTCCATAGCTGACCTAAATGCCACAGACCGATAACGGGCAGCAGCGTTATCGGTGCGATAAGGTCAACACTGCGATCACCAACCCGCCTGCCAATCGTGGTGATTATCGGCACAACCACAAATGACTAAAACAAGGCAGCAACGGCCCCCAATCCCCGGCAGCCCCGCTATTCCTAGCTCTGGCAGCGGCTATGGTAACGGCGGGGCAGGGGGTTGCTAAGAATCTACGGAAGAGATTCCGCTGTCAACCTCGACGACTTGACCTGGCAACATACAACGCACGCACTTTGAGGACCGACGAAAAGATCTTCGAACTGGAAGAAGCAGTAAACAAGTTACATTGGGATATTATAGGATTGTCCGAAGTCCGTAGAGAGGGGGAGGACACGATAATCCTCGAATCCGGTAACTTGTTTTACTATATTTTCGTCCGATAATCCTCAGTGCCTGAAGACCAAAGTCTTCGAACAGTGCGTGTCGCCAATGATGACCTACGGTTCTGAGACGTGGTCGCTGACTGTGGGCCTCATGCGGAAGCTCGGAGTCAGTCAGCGTGCGATGGAGAGGGCTATGCTCGGAGTTTCTCTACGTGATCGAATTCGAAATGAGAGATCCGTAGTAGAACCAAAGTCACCGACATAGCCCTACGAATCGCGAACCTAAAGTGGCAATGGGCGGGGCACATAGTCCGATGGACCGATGGAAGTTGGGGACCGACGGCGCAGTGTAGGCAGACCTCCCACAAGGTGGACCGATGATATAAAGAGGGTTGCCAGTAGCCGTTGGAGCCAGGCGGCGCAAGATCGGGCCTTGTGGCGGTCATTACGTGAGACCTATGTCCAGCAGTGGACGTCCATCGGTTGAAGCGACGACGACGACGACGATGATATATCTCGTAAAGTTTAAACAAGGTTTTTCAATGTAAACAAACAAAAATAATATGTTTTATGTAAAATACACATATAATGTGTATTTTTCATTTAAACCATCTTGAATCACATTATCTACTTCTGAGAACTACATTAAAACCCGTGGAATAGTAAAGATAAGAGGATTGATCGATTGTAGACAAAAATGTTTTTATGTAACTACATACATAAATTTAAAGAAAAAAAGATACACTCACGAATGTATTAATATTCACTATTTGTTTTAATTCTCAGTCTCCTAAGATATAAGATAAGAAACAACTTACCAACACTAATTGATTATCTAATATCCAATTTGCTTTCAATTTAAACTTTGTTCTCTTCTGATGTGAGTTCGAGAGGTTTTATAGAGCCACTAGCATTATCTTCTTAGTTTACATAAGAGCCTTTGTTCAGATCTTTGTATACATTTCAAATGATTAGAAAATGGAAAGTATATGATTTATAAAAGGATTTTATCGAAAAATGTTTTGACTTAGTTGGTACCATAAAATAATATATTTTTAAAGAGAAAGTGGAATAATACCGATATTTAAGATGTGTTGAATAAGGATTTCCCGCCTGAATCAATGTAGTTTTTAAAATGGTTTTAAATATATATATAAAAACGAACAAACAATACATAAATAAATAAATAATGTGCAGAAAAATTTATAAGTATGTAGTTCAAGGAATTATACGATAAATAATGGGCATAAGTATTTTTGTAAATATATCATTCTGAAATGGATAATATATATTCTGCAGTTTACTGTGGATTAATTTATAAGGACGCCTATTGATAGAGAAAAGGGGTATTTTGGTCTATACATGAAGCCACGGGTATTTATCAAACACCCCCTACAATCATTTATATATGCAGTTGATTAAAGAAACTTTTTTTATCTCACCTGTCGTAGTTAGCGTGAACAAACTTGAAAAGAATGTAAGAAGAGATTCGGCACCTTCTCCGCAATATCGTTTTACGGTCGGGTATTTGACTGATAGAAATTTATCCCAAGCTTGAGAGTGCAAGAGTTCTTTGAGTATTTCGATTTTTCTATTTTTTTCTATTGAATCTGTGCCGCTCTCAACACGTCGAGCGAACCATTCTCTTTCTGCTTCTGTCTATATCAAATATTTCGATGTTAATATCCAATAAAGAGTTTTAATATTTTTCTCAATAATTCGTAATATAAATAAATTTTCCAATTTATAGCATCTTTTTTTGGGTAATGAAGCCAACCGTAAAGGAGAATATATAGACTAAGAGTACAAAAAAAAAAAACTACAATTGAATCACTTGTTGTGGCTTAAATGCTGTGCAATCAATTAAAATAAATTATATTAAATATTAAATTATGTTCAATTGTATCACACTGCTCTGAATAAAGCTTTCTGTCTTTCTTTCTTTCTTTCTTTCTTTCTTTCTTTTTCTTTCTTTCTTTCTTTCTTTACAATATAAGGTAAGTAGCAGCCCATTAATGTCCCACTATATAGTCCGATGTGAGGGCAATCCGCCACGACCGGTGAGAGATCAGGCGCAGCACCGACGGCTTAACATGCTCTCCGAGACATGGGGGTGGATCACACCGCCAAATATTTCCCAACTTCAGGCAAATATTGAGAAAATCTTAATAGAAAACTCAATTTCGATTTCGAATTGGCCCAACCCGGGACTCGAACCCAGAACCTCATGTCTGTAGTCGAACATGCTAACCACTAGACCAATGAGGCAGAAACTACAATATACTCGTAGAAAAATACAATACACAATAATTATCATGGAAATTCTATGAAACTTAGGTGATTTTAGAGTAACTAAACTGCTGTGACTTTAAAGAATGCTACTGAGTTTTTTGTGTAATTTTTGATTAAATTGCATACTATATTCTACTATGAATAAATCCTACCTGAATGATTTTAGACTTTGATTACACCTTTTATAAGTTTCTACATCAGTATATATGTTTTAAAATATGTACCTCTAAGTAGGAAAATTCGTAGGAAATTGGACCACAATAAATTTTCTCTAACTTCTCAACTAAGTCATGTGTGCTTTGTTTTCCATTTCCACCATACAAAAGACCCAAATCGACTGTGTCGCTACCTGATAGTCCATATCTTGATATTTTAAGCTCTTTGATATTTCTGGAACCAATTAATGAACCTCCAGTTACCTATTTAAAACTTTATTAACGTTAAGTGTCTTCTAACAAGTGCAAGTTAAAACAGATATTTGAACTTTACTGGATGAATAGGAGGTATTTTATTAACTTAATTTATATAGAAGTTAAAAAGAACGATGCCTTTTGGTTGCAAAAATAGTAATTATATGTTTACCTGTTCTCTTTTCTATAGTCAACATTATCAATGTTTGTTCGAAGATGGCCAAATATACGATATGCATTGACTAGTTGTTGTGCACGGCAGTTTTCATGTCGTATTGATAACACTTCTTCTGGAATATCTAGTTAACGCAAAATATTACGGCTTCTAAAATACATGTCTTATACATAAAGAAAAAAGTTAAAAGTGCGTGCGTACAAAGTACACATGTCAGAAGTGAAACTTCTTTGTCAAACAAATTTTTAACTATTGTTTATGTTTATACAAATGTAAAACTTTAGCTTTCTGAGAGTTAGAGGGAGGGGAAAAGGAAGATATGTTAAGAATTTTATTGTCATTAAAATATTAAGTGTCGATAATGACAAATTGTAAATAAAGATGCTATGTGTTGTTTTTCAAAATATTAGAAATTATTAATAAAAAAAATGATTAGCAGATTATAGGCAGACTATAATGCTACATGTTATTTGCAAATATTAAAAGTACCTAACTTTCAAACGAATTGGCATAAAAAACGTTGCACATCTTCGTGACGTTAATCACGCATTTCATCCCTAAAAAGTAACCTTCATGCGCTTAAAGAAAAAAATATTTATTTGTAATAATTGTGGCTAAGCAAATGTTTTGTTAGATGACAGAAAATACAGCTTGATTTTCGAATAAATTGTTGGTTATCTCTTACAATATAAATACAAAAAAAGTTCAAAATATATTATTTGGATAGACTTATTATTTAACCAAATAATATATTTTGTATATACCTGCACAGTAACAATAATTAGCTACCCTGCAATGATTGTATGAAGATAACTAAATTTAATTAAATTTTGTGTAACATGAAAATAATTGTATCCAATTTATATCTTCTATATTTATAACCCAGTCAAACACTGATATACCTAAGACAATACTGTTTAAATAAACATATTACGTTGTTATCAAAATACAATATGATAATTTCAGCCTGAGAGGTTGAAAACATTTGTCGCATATTCAGAAATTTGTTATTTAGAGAATTCTAATTGATGTTATTGAAAATTAAGTTGTTATTTAAATGACATCAAAAACAGAATAGTGTTTAGGTCTCTTCAAATTTGGTTTAAGAGCTAAATTTATTTTACACGATAGATACTGATATCAACATTGTTAAGGTCAATATTCTTAACATCAGTACTAACTGTTGATAACGCACCGAAGTCATTCGCTACTCGCGGTCGATGTCCGAATACCCCTATTCCCGAATGATATTTCCTCAAATTGTACACCTTCCATCTCATCACTTGGCTCACTCGCACTTTATTAAAAGATATCATATTTCCTTTTCGCTTGTATTCCACAACACAGTGTTTTTAACGTTCAGGGTCACCTAAATTTAACACATTATTCTGCGCAGGAGTGACCGACGTCGCGCTGCGAAATGTACTGAGCAGAATGAAAGAGATAGCTACACTTCCAATGTTAATTCATGATTTGTCAAGTTTCGGTTGATCAATAAATAATAAATTACTATCTTTATAGTACTTCTGATAACAGTAGTTATGTGCAAAAAGCTATTGAGATATTTCTTAATGTGGAATTCAAATTTAGACCCTTAGACAACGTCACTTTCGAAGATCGCTAACGCTTAAAAATGTATGGTAATGACATTTCATATGGAAAAATTAAACGTTATTCCCATACATTTTTAAACGTTAGCAATCTTCGATAGTGACGTTGACTAAGGCCCTCGTTATTATACTATTTTACAAAAAGACGACTTTTTCAATTCCTACTATTAATTTACAAACATTCTATATCTCGCTGTAATTTTTGATCCTTATTAAAATATTTTTTTGACATTCTCTCAAATCCAAAGCATTTTTTAAATTTGTGTAGATTAAACTTGATGTTAATAAAGTTTGACGGCTTCACTGAGACAATGGTGCCAATACTCGCTTTGTTAGTACTCGTCTCGGGTTACATCCCCGATGAAGCGAATTTAGAAATATGTATTTTTTTATTTGTTTCAGTCTGTACTGGTGAGAGGCTTCGGCCGTGGCTAGTTACCACCCTGCCAGCAAAGACGTGCCGCCAAGCAAAGGATTTGCTTTCCTATAGAAATCTATGTAAAAACCATAACTGGTAAATTGCCTCTTGTATGATACTTATATGTTTTTCAGCAGGTCAGATCATAGTCAAGCGCTAACTTGTCAGCAATAAAGAAACTAGATACATCAGATATAATGTTCAATAATTGTCGAACGAAGCGTAGAGCCTAATTGAAATAATCAAAACAAGACAAAGCGGCGTTACGGAGGCCATCAACTTAGGGCAAAACAAAAACCAGTTTAATAACGAATTCGTGAATATAGTACTTATTTGATGAGAAGTTTTTTTATATATATTCCAATATGTTATTAATAAAGATACCAATAATATATACAAATAATAGGAATATAGATAATGTGTTTTTTGAATAAAATTATGTTAAGTGAATCTTACAGATGGCCTATTCATCGTAGTATAAACATACTATGAATAAGTAATAAATAAATAAAAATTAAATAAAATTGATTTTTTCAGGTTAAGATCCATAGAAATTACATAACCAAAATAAATTAAATAAAATGTACAGATAAACACAAACACAAGAGCGATTACTCAATTAAATAAAATGAAATTAAAGTATAAGTTAATTATAGGTGGAAAATAAAATAAAATTAAAATTAATGAATAAAGTAATGAATGTCAAAATCAAAATTATAGTTATAAAATTATAAAAAGATAATCGCTAATTTATATTCCTCGTCTGGTACATTTTCAACCAGTTACCAAAGAACACATTATCAGGGAATGCCTGAGCAACGGTTCTAATGAGACTGTTATTGATAGTAAATGATTCATTCTTTGTAAAATTTAGAAGATGTTCGTAATCTGTTAATTGTGGTGTTGTGTAGAATCCAACCTATTATAATATGCTTGGAGTTTAGGCTCTTATTTTCTCTCTCTCTTCTGTTTAGAACATGCTGATACAAATCTTTCGACTTATAAGGCTGATGTTGGAAATAAATATTTAGTACGGTATAGGAATTTATATTAAAAAACTGAATTAAGCTACAGTTCCTGAGATTGGAGTCGTTGTGGCCATGGGGGAAGGCATGTTTTATGTCTTAGAAGAACACACAACAAACACTCACTGAACTAACCATATTGCTTATTCTAATGAAATTCTATTGGAGTTACACAACTTTGAATTTATAATAATGAGTATCTTTGTTCATATTTATGAGGAATTATTGCTGTGATCACTTCTAATAGATTATTGAAAAAGTAAGTCTATCCAAACTGTAAAACATCGTTGATTTGAAGATCATGTAGTGTACAATTAAATAATATAACATGTTACCATTGAATTTTAAACACGATAACTTTATCAGGTCTAGGCAAATATCATGAAAGATACGCTATCTATGTTTTGTATAAACATTTTATTTTCTTTACTAATATTTTTAATATTGAGATTGATCGCCAGATCTCAATGTTTTTATAAATGTTAACTTATCAGACGTATCATATCAGTTATAAGAAGTGCGTGTACACATTTATCTACAACATTTCTAGAAAACTGCTTCCATTAGCCTGGTAGCAAAATTGTTTAACTGCAAGATTCTAGATTCGAGTCCCAGGGCTGTGAAAACTGAAGAACTTATTAGTAACTAGCTGAACTTCGCAATACGACAAATATTATGTACACGAGACTGTTATATATATAACAGTCAGTATATATATATAAAACAAATTCAAAATATGTTTATTGAAGTAGGCCCGTATGGCACTTTTGAATCGTCAAAAATATTTTTTTCATATAATATTTAAATAATATATATATCATATAATATTCATTAAAGAGCAATTAATTCACTCCCATTTACTTTGTATTCTAAGTTTTCCATCAAATTGTAGAATGTATATATGTATAATGTATATATGTATAGTGTTGCATAAAATCAAAAATTCAAATTATTTGGGGCTGGTTTTATAAGAAATTTCCCTAGATTTATAATAGATTATATTAGCTATATTAGTATTAAAATATATACTTTTGTAATAAAAAATTTCAATTATTATTTTTTCAACGACATCTAACCAACAAGAATAATGCATTAAAGGGTTCACGAATAACATGTCATGAAGCAGGCGATATTAGCATTTTTAATCACTTTTAATCTTTATATTTCAAAATGGAAGGGTGTGTTTATTTGCACTTTTCCGAACATAAAAAAAACTTGTGTCATTCTAACAAAACGCTGAATATATTGTTATTGTTTTATATATTATACAAGCTGACCTGCATTTCACTCAAAGAAAAAGGCTGACTGAGTATGTCTTATAAAGTATAACCAAACCAAAAGTATAACCAAATAACAATATTTGGTTATCGGTATTACAAATTTTTTGTAGTGTTATCAGTATTGTCAGCTATGGAGATTAATAAATGTTAAAAGCACTTGAGATGTAATCGCAATATACAAGTAACATAAAAAAATGAAGGTCTTTTCCAACGCCTTATGAGTACCTTGAAATTCAATTCAATTTTTTGTCCTTTAAAAGCGAGTTATAACGATTATACTTCCGTGTGTACTGTACAGTTTTTAGCAACTACGTTAATAATTAATTACATTGAATTGTGTAAAAAATGAAATATATCAAAATCAATTGAAAGTGAAAATAAAACAGATTAAAAAATGTGCATCTTTGACACACTAATTTTTATGTCTTTATGTTTATACAATTTAAAACTTTAGCTTTTTGAGACTTGGAGGGAGGGAGGAAATAAGGAAGCTATGTTAGGAATTTCATGCTAGGTCATTAAAACATTAAAGGTGTCGAAATTTATAGAAATCTCAGATGACGAATTGCACATAAAAATGGCACGTTTTTTGGCATTTCAACAATGGAAACTATTAATTAAATTTTGTTTTTGAATTTAAAATTTAGAAAAGATAATTTATGAAATATTTTTATTTTATATTTTATGAAAAATAGTATATTAAATTAAACGAATTAGCATAAAAACGCTGCATATCTTCGTGACGTAATAACGGGTTTCATCCGTAAATATTTTACCCTCATGCGCCTAAAGAAGTTTAACTTCAATAATATTTAATTTATGCCATTGATGCCTTGGAAAAAAGGAAGGTCGTTGGTGTGGGATGATACATGTGTTGATACGTTGTACCATCTCATATTGACGCTACCTCCAAATCAGCGGGAGCGGCGGCGGTCATTAGCTGAAAACGTCAAGAGGCGCAAATAAGAGAGCCTTGTGTTAGAATACATATTTGTGCCTCTTGGTGTGGAGAGATTGGGACCGTGGGGACTTGAGGGTAAAAGTTTTTTAAAGAATTTTATCACGCTCAGTTGATGTCACCCGTGACTCTAAGGCCGGGTGGTACTTGGGACAGCGTATAAGTATCGTTATCCAAAGAGGTAACGCTGCCAGCCTTATGGCTACTGATCCATTTGCCTCTGATGGCGGGTTTTAATTACTTCTATTTTTATTTTGATTTATATTAATGTTAAGTTTACATGAAATGTTAAATTAAAAATAATGTCATTTGTAATGTTCATTTAAAATTTCAATAACTAAACGATTTTAAAATGTTGTGTTAATAAGAACGAGTCATTGTGAAGATATCTATATTAATATCAAGTGCCAAAAGAATTAATCGTGAGTGGATATATAAAATAGTACTTTACTAGCGATTGAGAACTTGAACAAGATATAATTCAGTGTGAAGTAATGGTAAAAATTGAATAAATAAATACATCCTGTATTCTGATTTACTTACAGTGTTTTGTTTACACCATGCATTATCATTTTACACGCTACTGCATTATGCTCAGAGTAATTAATAGTCTAATTGGCATATAAAAAGACTTCGTATTACCTATTACAGCTTGAATGAAAATAGTGTACTGTTAGTATTTACATCGGGACAATAAAACTTGATAATTTAAGCGTGAAAAAAATATATTATTGTGATATTAACGAAAATATGATAGACGCAATGTTTCGCAAGATAAAACATAAAATAGATTTTTTTGGTCACATGACCAATTTGCATGGGTTCCAAAATATATTTTCCATATCTTATATACCTCGTCTCAAAAGGTGAGCATATAAGTTGTAATGTAAAAACATGGCAATATCTTCATAAGTAGATCGGGTTATTCCTATCTTTGTTCGATGAGCTACAGGTTTAAAAAAACACATTTTCTGAAAGAATAGCTGTAACAGTAGATATGACTAGCCAGTGGCGTAACAGTACAAACTGGGGCCCGTGGCAAATACTTTTGAATGGAGCTCATGGCAAATATTTTGATGGGGCCCTACCGCGAAAATCGCCGCGTACTTAATTTTAGTTTAATATTAGTTAAGTTTAATAGTACCACTTAACTAGTTATCAATCTCTTATAACAATTTTATTTACAAGAGCGGGGGTTTATACGTATACGTAATTCAAATTCACCAGCCTATATACGTCTCATTGCTGGGCATAAGCCTGCTTTCTTAGGCGAGAGGGAATCAGCTATATCAGCTTTCGAGCTTTCTATTCAGCAAAAGTCTCCATTACGTAATCAAAGTTTAAAGATCGGGCCATAAAATATTTAATAGGCCAAGTAACATAAACTCTTTTATCCCATATGCTTCAAGTTCCTTTTGGGCCGGGTCCATCTTCGGCCAGGGGCCTGTGGCTTTTTGCCAGCCCTGCCACGCTATAGTTACGCTACTGTGACAAACATATTCTTAGTGCCCGTTCTAAGCGTCTTATGATTTGGGGCTTTATTATCAGGTAAATTAATTCTCTGTGTCCAATATGACGATAAGCTTATGACACCTTTTAGCCATACTCAGACAAACAAGAACTCCTATACCGTTAAATTCATATTACCAGTGAGACTACCTTCGTCAATCTGACTCATTACTAATTTTCAAACATTTCTTAAAAACACTATTTATCTACCGATTTATACGAGTAACTCGTTTAAGTTCGCATAGTTTACTGTATGTATACATAAGTGATATTTAATTACATATTTCTTATATATTCATTCAAGTTTCAAGTAAATACATACTGTATAAAAAATCATGTATCTTGTTAAAATATCTCTTTGACACTCAAGAATATTTAAGTTGGAATTGAAATATTATGAATTTTAGGTTATTCTGGTTAAATATCATAGTGCTAAGTTGTCTTGGTGCCGGATTGATTTTACAGTCAGCTCTTAAATTATTTTCTACAAGCGTGGCTTCTTACTCAGTCGAGACTGACTATTTGGATTGGACTACACCCTTTCCAGCGGTGACGATATGCGAACAAAACGATAATGGTCGAACGAAGAGCTATATTAATCAGTAAGTAAACAACATGTTTGGATTTATGTCTGTCTATATTTTAGGTAACTGTAATATCGTTTGAGATTTTTTTTATTTACAAGTTAAGTGCGGCTTCCTTTGATGATTACTGATATGGCAGATATCATTATAGAGATAAGTACTCGTATGTACCCCTAAATCAATTCTTGACAAAGACATCATAGTTCGTTGATTGACTGGTCATAGCAGAAGTCTCCAATCCAGATTAGAAAAATTAGATAAGTAAAAGAACTCCTAAGATTTACTCTGCCCGAAAGCAAGCCTGGAAACCCCGCCAGCTTAATAACTGCTTATACCCTTACTCCACACAGTTGCACCGTTGGTCCGTCACCCTCACAGGCCGATAAAATGACAAATTGGAGAGATCAGAAGCTGATACAGCGGGTATGCATGATACCTGAAGGTTAAAACCTACAAACACACCACTAATATCTTTACTTCTTGATAGAAGAGCCCCATATTCTATTGTTTTACGTTACCTATATAGTAAATGCTGCGTAGCTTGCATAATATTTTTTCTAGATTCAATAAGTCGCCAATGTTAATACCTTTCTACAAAGACGTGGCATTTTGGAACGTTAAGTATTGCAGAGTTTGCGCCTTTTGTAAAATAAATGTAACCTGTGAAGAGGACTTCAGGCGTGGTATTCACGAGATCAGGCACAGATGCTCAGAACTGCTGACAGATTGCTGGTGGGGTGGCAGGCATTTCAGATGCTGTGATTTGTAAGTTAAGAACTATTCTAGATATATTATAAATGTAATAAAATTCTATGTTTCACTGTACTAAGAGACACAATAATTTTTGAGCAGGGTTGGCAGCAATTTGCCATAAATATTAGTTTATGTTGTAGATTATCACATAAAATACTTTTTATCCCTGGAAGTAATCTGGATTAGCTGCTATAATAATAGCTCGCAGAGTTGGGCTTCGTTTACCAAAGATGGGCTTAGTACATATATTTTGTATGCAGAAGCTAGCAATTTATAAGACTAATATAATTTTTTAACAGAAAACAAAGAAATTAATCGAAATCGTTATTTATTTTTATACGAACGAAACTCATCAATTGTAAGACGAAAGAGACGTTCAATCATATTTCTAATGCTATTTTAATATGATATTGGTGTCAAATCTTGTAGGGTTTTCCAAGCCAAGTTTTTGATCAATATGTGAATATAATTCATTGGAGTGATATATTTAGATGACATTTAAACACGAATGTGGCACTATTAAAAGGTGCAACACATGTAAATCTTTAGCCTAAACGTTCAAGTACTTTCTTATGAGGAAACTGAAAACTTACTTTATAAAATATTCTAATTAAAGTATATATACGTACATCCATTCACACTTACACACATTCACATACACGAACCCATACATACAATACCTGCATGCCTTTCAATATAATTTAAAAAACAAATGTTTATCTTAAGATATATGAAGATTTGCGGTTGATTGTAATTGATAGTACATTAGGAAGACGATGAATACTGAAAAACAGTTTATACTAGTTCAGTAGTCATCGATCATTATTTGTAAGAACAATACTGTATGTCTTGATGATAAATAAATAAATAAAGTAAGTACTATAAAATACTTTCTGCTCGTGGTAACATTTCTTCGCTTCTCTTTATTTACTATTTAATAGAATCAAATATATTTGTTTTTCCTAGTTTCCAACCTATTGCAACAGAATATGGTCTTTGTTACGTTTTTAATTCAGCGCGCTTTGGAAATTCTAGCGTACTCAGTGTGAGTAGAAAAATTGGTCTTCCAGATTTAGTATTAACAGCTATTGAATTAGTAGGGGTAAGTGTCATTTTATTTTTGACTATATTGTAATTAAGTCTGTATCCTGGTTATTTATAATGAAGAAGTTATGATTTTTGATTTGTCTTGTTTTAGGCTAGTAGGCAGTCAAAGAGTAAAGCCCTCCACTTAGTTGTATAGAGACGATTAAGGAGTAATCACCAACATATATTCACTAGATTGCTAGGCACTTATCTTAGTAAATGATCGGTTTATATTAAAAGGTATTGAATTAGAAGTCGTTACTGTAATAAGACTGCCTCATTCATCTAGTGGTTTGCATGTTCGGCCACGGACATAAGGTCCTGGGTTCGAGTCCCGGGTCGGGCGAATTCAAAAATCGACATTGATTTCTATTAAGATTTTCTCAATATTTGTCCGAGGTTGGGAAGTAGACGGTGTTCTTGACCTCCGTGTCTTGGAGAGCACGTTAAGCCGTCGGTCCTGTGCCTGATCTCTCTGCGGTCGTGTTGGTTAAGTTAAGGAATAGAGAGTGCACTTGTGTCCTATGCCTGCCAATCCGCAGTGGAGCAGCGTGGTGGGTCTATTCTCTAAAAATCCTCTCTCATGACTGAGGGGACCTGTGCCCAGCTCCGGGACGTTAATGGGCTGCTACTTACCCTACTGCGCTAAGACTCATGAATCCTGGGTCATCGCTGCTAATTTAACTTTATAGGAAATTAAATGCCTAATTATGGTTTATAATTCATTATTGTGCTTTTTGGTGCAGGTAAAAATTTAGATAAAACCTGTGTGTCCTTTTAACAATTTAGACTTACGTTTGTAAGTGTATTTAATCAAATATCGTAGGCTTTATTATAAAGTAAGGTTGTTTAAGCTTACTCTAAGTTAATCTTCTACTTTAAGAATGAAGCCTTGTACTTTTAGCCTTTAGAAGGATTTTTTGCAGATTACAGTACATGCTCCGGATGATGTAGTATCTGTAATTCTTGAGAACATATTAGGTCGTTTTTCTCATTTGCCTCTAATAACCGAGTTTGAAGTTATTTTGAAAGTGAGTACATGAAAAATTATTAATATGTATATAAACTTGCTTAAATACTAGTAAGAGAGAGATAGAGAGAACACACTTTATTGCACATAAGATAAAAAAAGCATAACAATTAAGATACCTATAACTAGATAATTATATAAGCGTGCAAAAGCATGTATGAGTGGAAGCTTTTTAAATTGATTATTAGGGCAGAACAGCGTCAGAAACTTAAATCTCTTTTAGTTTATAAATAGATATATTAAAAAATCATTGCATTTGTTACAATAAAACTTTATTTAATATTCAGTTATTCCTTACTTAAATGTTTAAAAGGTGGAACAAACAGTAAATGATGCATCTGTGCAGTCACTTCCAACATCAATGCGAGGTTGCCTGTTTAAAACAGAACAGCCATCATACCCCAATTGGCCCTTCAAGGAGTACACATACAGTGACTGCCTGTTATACTGCAGGGTTATAGCACAGAGCAGTATCTGCAATTGTACTCATCATTTTTTAGCCAATATAGGTAAGTTTACGATTTATCTATTGACGTTTCCTCTACATTATGTCCACATTTTCATTATAATTCCGTCTATAATATTTAATGTCTATATCAAAACATGTTATCACCTGACATTAAAAATGAAAAAAATGTCAAGAAAGCCTTATTGTTCTACAATGAAAACACATATAGATATTTACAAACAACCATATTTATGTATGTACCAAGATATCGCTTATACGAGTAAGCCTTCAAAAGGTTTTATGGATTGATTTCAAATTGGGCGAAGTGATTCCTTCTGCGATGAAAACGCTCACTGAGAACTGGTTTTTCTTTATTTCTATGGATCCTCTACACTGATTAGATGTAATCAAATCTTTAATATACCTCTATGCCATGTTCAATATGAAAAAAATGTACAAAAAATTTATGAACATAATTATTTTCTTTTCCAAATTAATCCTTAGATCGTGTTATTCACATATAATAATTGAAGAAAAACATATTTGTTACATACAGAATTTAAAAAAAATTGCTAAGTTCCAGTTTAAAATATCTTTATTCAAGTAGGACTTTACAGCATTTTTTGTTAAATATATTTTTTTTCCACACACTAACTCTAATGTACAACTGATGATGATAGTTTTAAAGAACTACTTAAAATCCTAAGTTACGAGGGTTACTGTGCGCCTCGTCCTGAGAAGAGTCCACCACAAACTCAGTTGTATATTTTTTACCATCATCATTACAATATTATATTACTTTATTATATTTTAATTTAAATAAGAGCCATTCGCTTACTCCAGCACTACTCAATCGCATAAGTAATCTTCCAAATAATAGTAAGATTTTACAAACAATTTTCTTTGAATTTAAAGACAAATTTAATTCAAAGACTGAATTTATTAAGCGACATCTCTAGAATGGCTTCTGGGAGTTTATTATAGAAACGTATACAGTTACCCTTAAATGAGTTGTTAATTTTATATAGCCCACCCGAATTTATAACAAGGTTATTTTTATTTCTTAAGTTATATGAGGTAGGTTCACTAATTTTATTAAAAAAGTCAATGTTTTTATGTACGTACAACAAGTTTTCTAATATATACACGCTAGTTTTGTGTAGATAGGATTGTAACGATATTTGTAACACAAAACATACACCAAAATGTGTTCATAAATTTCTAAGATATTACGGAATAATTAAACTAACACACATGCTGAAATCATAACATATCCTTGTGGATATTCTTGTTAAAAGGGATTCAAATTTCGCTTCACATTCAATATACGTACTTAACATCAAAGTTCTCCGTACCTAATAAAATTGGTAAATGGAAAGCAAAAAAATGTTTTACTATGGCTAAATTATACAGAAACTTTTTCTTCAATAATAAAGTGATACATAAATCACTATAGTTATAATAACTTCGTGTTTGCCAATATTAGCAATACAGAGGTATACGTATTTTGCATTATTACAACAATGCTAAATTTGTACTGTCATCTTTCCGTGTGAATACGGTTCGACAGTTATTGAAATGGGTTAGCCGTTCATGTATTTTGACAGTATTTTCCTACATACACAATTAATGAAGTAAAATATGATAATTGTTCTTTCCAGTTGACGCTCCAGCTTGTGACGTTGAAGGGCTAATCTGTTTATATCATAAAAAAGGTGATTAACATGTATAGGTCGACGGCACCTACGTATAAAGAGTCAAGTATAAAATCCAGGTTTTTTAAGATAGTATCTCAAATATATATCATTCATTACTGTACTACCTTTTGCATAAATGATATTTAAGAAATTAATTGTATTTATTTGGTAGGTTTCGACAGCCTCGCTAGTGCAGTGGTGCGAGTACTGGCTTGGTTGGCAGAGGCCCTGGGTTCCCGATAGGACGAATATAAAAAAATTCAAGTTTTTCAAGTTTGTCTGAGTCTGGACTGGAGGAAAGTTCAGATTCAGATAAACTTGAAAATACAAATTTGGTATTGTTTGAGGGAAGCTTCATCCGTGGCTAGTTACCATCATATCAGCAAAAACGTACCACTAACAAAGAGATTTGTGTGTTCCGGTACGATGCTAGAAACCATAAGTTTATCGCCTCTTACCAGATTCGCGCGCGTCTGTCTTAGACTACGTCATTCATTTACCATCAGGTGAGATCACAGTCAAGCGCTAAACTGTTAGCAATAAAAAAAATAGGTAGTAAAGTATTTTTCATGCTCCTGCCTTTTGTTATCGTGAAACACAAGTTGTGCGAATCAGTTATTTTATATACGTAGGTAAGTATGGAACAAACATTCTGTTTTACAATCTTATCCTTAAATGTTTCCTAAAAATATTTACATTTCCAAGAATACCTTTTCATGACGAGAATCTTCACAACATAATATTGCCCCAAAATCGTTTTAATAGATATGGGTTATAACTATCTTTGCCTGCGTTGTTTTAAAAAATCTGGTACAGATTATGAGGATGTTTAGTTTTGTTTTTATTAGGGAATTTGGTCTCACCACATTGTAAACAGTGATCACCAAATTCCTAATCCATTTTGGTTATAAAATGCAATGTAATCCAAGTTAAATTTAAAAATATTTACTATTTATAAATGGGTAGATTAGTTATATATTTAATTAAATTTAAATTATAATGAGATATTATATTAATTTGTATTTTTTTAGATGAAGTTTTAAGATTTGAATGCAACTGCCCCTCAGCATGTGATGATGTTCAATATAAAACTGCACATATATTCTACAAGTGAGCATAATTTTAATAGTGAATAATCATTCAGTTGATGTAATTACGATTTTATTATAAATATAGTAATTTTAAAGGACTGTCCGCAAATATTGTATATTAAAATAAATATAAATAAACCAATCATCCATTCTACATTTCATTTAAAAGTAACAAATAAGAAACTAAGTAAATTTTTGTAATATTCGACAAGGTCTATTTGATATCACAAAGAATATGACAAAATGATTAGATTTGACAATTCAAATAAAACTAAAAAGAATTGATATGATTACTGTAAGATCAGGTAATCTTTGATTGATGATTGTTATAGCAATAAATTGAGTTCAACCCAAAAATTACGTGCTTAAGTTCTACAATTATCGTAGTCCATAGCCGTAAGATCGAGATTTAGAAAGTGGAAACAGTGCCTACCGTTTATGTTTTTAACTCATTGTACGCGAACGTTTTTATAATATTTATATTATAATGTCTAGCAGGGTTTTTATCATTTTCCCGTATCCTCATAAATGTCGAATTAGGCATTGGAAATGCTCTTCGTATTTTGTAAACAATTCAATAGAATTGTTATACGAAAATCTACAAATTACCTTTTAAGATACAAAATTCGTAATTATTCAATTACTTATGGTTTTAAAACATTAAAAGCGTCACAATGCTCGTAGATTAAATAACTTTCTATCTTGGTTTTTATTTTAATGGCTTTTTTTTATTAAATAAAAAAATCCTCTTCAAGCTTTTAATTCTTTGCAGTTACTAAATTAATCACCGCAATAACTGGCGAATGATTGGCAATACGCAACTCAATTTTCCGCGGTAACTTTATTTTCCCTCCCTAACGATATTGCTCTTCGTAGTTATCGAAGTAACTATAAATATATTAAACGTGGTTATAATTTGTTTAATAGTTTCTCTCTATTATATTAACAGATTATGGCAGCGAACTATAAACGTAACAAAGGAAAATAGTTTTGTAGACATCACGAAAGCTTTTGTATATAATATAATATATATAATAATATCTGAACTCCATAGATTATCCCTGCTTAAAAATTGATTGCAATTTCACCTTATAGTAAGTGATGGTATATTCGAAAATTGTTACGTACTGCTAAAACATAAGTAACCACTTATAGTATTCGATCAAAACTCTATAGGAACTTAAAGATCTACAGATCTTTGCTATTGTAATGGTACCTACAAGCTGAGTTTTCCATTTAAATTGAATGAAATTTAAAAATTTTTCGAAATCTGTGAAGCGAGTAAACTAACGACGTCATTAATTTTAGATGTTTCAAATTTTAAATTACTTTTAGCGATAAATTAACAGAAATTAATTTTGTCAATTGGAACAGTATAATAACGAACTCTGTATATACACAATAATTTATTAACTGTATCATGATATTTTGACACAATATAACAATTTATTTATGTATTAAAGATATTAGGAAATAGCAAAATGGAGAAGAGTTATAAAAAGATAATATTTTTTATGTGTTTAAGAACTATCGTGTAGAGAAATTTCCACCGTAGTCTTCACGATTGCCTGCTGAGTGACTTTTTTTATAAATCTCATGTTTCGGTACCTATTGTATACGAGGGTACTGGATGATAGGATTTCCCGTAATTAAGTAACAAAAGGGATAATGGGTAGATCGTATAGTTCGAAAATTATTGGACATTGGGTTTCAGAGATACAGGAATAGTGAGCTCACATCGAAGACGAAAACTCAACGTCAGAACTCAAGGTCCTGTGGATATTTGGTTGAGTTACCTTTATCGAGAAGTGAATGTATCGGTTGAAATGACGACAACTACAATTTATTTATTAAACTTAACAAAGGTCTATTTAAATACAGACGTGTGGCAAAACCATCGGCTGAATTGATCAGTCGGGGTTCCCGAGCGAGGATACGCTTAGGACAGCTGCCAACATTAAGGGTGCGAAGATTGGCCATTAAAGACACACTCGGAGTCGTTGGTGAGATTTCTATCAATGCCTACGTTCCGTTATATATTTCAGTATATATATAGACTGCCAATTCGAAATGATGGGTATAAGCTCAACAACCCTCTCTTAAAGGAGGCGTGTTCGCAACAATAGCACGTTAGTAATGTCTCTATAATAGTGAAACAGACGACATTCTTCAATAAAATTGGTTCTATACTAATTCTGATTAGCAATTTATAGTACGAGTATGGAACTGTAGTATTAGTCAAATTTTTATATTCATTTACACAGGTACTTTAGAGAGAACCACATAGCTCAATTTTACTAACAATACTTAGTTTACATTTCACTGAATATGTATCATCATATTGATACAAACATATTAAGAAATTGCATAGAATTTCAATATATCATATTATTACTATAAGTGCCTGTTCCACATTGTGTCTTGCCTCACTTATTTTGTTTCAGTGGACATTGGTGGTGTTGGTGGAGTGTTCTTTGGAGCCTCACTACTGAGCATAATTGAACTGTTTTATCTATTTTTCATCCGTAGAAACTGACGATTTATTACATGTTATTATTACTTCCCTAAGCAAATGTATTAGCAAAGCAAATGTAAAGCAAATGTATTAAAAGGTATGTTCTATAGAAAAATCCATCGGTAATACAGTTGCGTTTTTAATTTCGACGTCCTCGGTCGATGTGCTAGATTCGATTCCCAGAGAGAAATTTAAGAAATAGCATTCTGCAATTTGTCTTAGTGTGGACTGCTGGGATACTTCAGCCGTGGCTAGTTTCCACCATGCAAGCAATCTTAGGAAAAAATTGGCCTTCCTGCTTTATATGTACTTAAACAATAATTTTAACGTTACAGTTTAGGTTTAATTAACAATTGACTATATTTATATACATTAATTGTATAATAATGTTTCACTGAAGATTGTCTGGAAGAAATTACTTATGTGAGCCTTAGCGCATTTAATCTTTTTTTATTAACCGATTTCTAGACTTTATTTTTTATATTACCCAATTTGAATGTTTCTTGTTTCTGTACAAAAAATATTGAATGAAATAAATAAGTCAATAAATATCATTTTTGTAATATTGAAAGGTACTTTTGTGTTAAACTACTACTGTACTAAACTTAACTTGTGCTGAAATTAACTGAAAAGACAATAAGCTGATATCATTACTTATAGAGACCAATATAGTTAGTAAAGCACTGAAATCTATCGATCCGAAGCCCGAAGTCAGAAAAACCAATACATTCCACTGAATCTCCCTAAAAATAGTTATGTATAAACAAAATCTTGTTTTAATCATTAAACATTTGTGAATAATAAAACTGTATCAAATATATTGTATTTCCTTAAAATAAATGAATATTTTATTTTGATTAATTACATATACATATTAATATTTTGTTAAATGATACATAAGATTAACACATTTTTAACAACAAAAATTTTTCCACGTTTTCTTTATAGAAAATTCAATTTTGTATGTGACGATACAATGATAGCTAAAATACATTTTCCTAAATTAGCGTTGCCTGAAATATAAATAGAACTTAGAAAGAATGCTAGCGAAGCAGATACTTGCATCTTTACGCCAGTAAGGTTGTCAGACCTGACCTCTTTTTAAATAAATCACAGTAAAAAGTATTATTTTGTCAAAATGACAAACTAATATATGGATACTAAATTTATTGCTCTTTTACCATATGTTAGGAACAAACATGACTTCTAAATTGTTTAGTGCTGTATTACTTTTAACGGTAGCAACTAGTTTCTGCCAAGATGGTTGGTATCCATGGGATGGGAATGAAACACCAGTTCCAAAAGATGGTAAATATTAAGAATATCCACCTCTCATTCTAGCATAGTCGTAGTCGTCGTCGCTTCAACCGATGGACGTCCACTGCTGGGCATAGGTCTGTCGTAATGATGTCCACAAAGCCCGATCTTGCGCCGTCTGGCTCCAGCGGATAACGGCGACCCTCTTTATATCATCCGTCCACCTTGTGGAAGGTCTGCCTACACTGCGCCGTCCGGTGCGTGGTCGCCACTCCAGCACCTTCGGCCCCCAACGTCCATCAGTCCTGAAGTGGCAATGGGCGGGACCCACAGTCCCAATACTTATAATAAATCAATTTTGTAAGTTAAATAGGCAAGAATTTCATAGTTCAAAAAATATGTCAAAAGCTATGACTAAATTATTATGTGTCGAAGTCGAGTCGCAATAGAAACTGGCATATCATATTTCCTATCGAAAACCGAAATGTCTGTGCACAATTTTATTTTGCTGGCAGATATACTGCTTGATTTTGATTACGCCTGAGGGTAAGGGATGATACAGTCTTAAGATGTCGACAGGTAATTTACCTTTTAATAATTTCTATATACAGCATCGTCCCAGAATGCAATGTTTTGGCGTCAACCTCTTTCCTGGTAGGGTGGTTAAATCAAAGTCTTCCATCAGTCAAGACCTAAACAAATTAGAAAATACCATATTCTAAATCACCTCTGGCGGATATCAGACCCGAGGCATCTGGTATAGAAGCTAGCATTTGCACCAAAACGTTAGCGAGGCTTAGGATAATTTACTATTTATACTGAAAGTTCATTTCACAAAAATTACCATGGTAACATTTAGTGGCCGGGACCTTTTTCAAATCATAAAAATATCTGAATCAAAAGATCTAATCCGTTACCTTATTCTTTCAAAAATTACAAATAATATGCAAACTAAATAATGTTGTGTTAATTTAATATATATGTGTGTGCATCTGTACAAAACAATAAGTATACAAAACAATAATAGTAAACTAAAACTGTCCATAATATGTTAGCAACAATTATCATACAGACTATGTCAGGAGCGCAACTGCAAAATAAATTCATAAACGATACACAATACATTTACAGATTGATATTTAGAAAAATAAGGTAGTAGCAGCTAGTTAACGTCCGATTGCAGGGTTTTTAGAACATAGACCAACTATGCTGCTCCATTGCGGGTCGACATGCTACACATACTCCAGAATTACTCCCGGGATTTACAGCTTTCCTCACGATGTTTTCCGAAAGCACAATAATAGATTAGGAAGAACAATGAAACGCGTAAGTTTCTTTTTATAAGGAGAAACTTAACGGTGCCTGCTGTGGATTCTAATGCGCGATTTCTCTAAACGGGAATCCACTAGGCCAGGCTTATTCAAAGAGACAGGTGTAAACAAAGGTTTATTTACAGATATACCCTGTGACCATCCAGTTTGTGTGGAACCTTGTCCCGAGGCTGGTCCTCCGAGTTACTGCCCTACTAACATGACACAGTGTTCCTCCGGGTGTGTGTGCATGCTGCAATGCAAGTATCCTGCCTACGTCTGTTTCCAGACTAAGTTTTGTATTTCACGTAGACGATATCTCAAAAGGCTATCTTCGCATCCAACCTTCTAAGATAAGTCACATTGCCTAACCAGAAGCAATATGCTATAAGTAATAAATGTGAATTCATTATAATCATATTTTTATGATACAAATCATACATGACAAATATATAAATTTTGGTATTAAATTACGTCGTATTAAAAAAATATGTAAAATAACAGTCTTTGTCGAGTATATTAATATGTCTGTTGAAAATAAAATTATTTGTAGATCGTGTTATTTTTTTTAACAATTTTGTCACGTATTATTTTGGTTGGTTTACAATAAATATTTTTTTATGATCTTATTTTGTTAATAATTTACTAAATCCTTATATCTGCTGTAATAGTGGAATTGATGCTTTGCCAGCTGATATTTCGGATTTTATTCTCTTCAGAGCGAGTTTAGAAAATTATATTTGCTGGGTACGTTTAGGTTTAGACTGGTGGAAGGTTTTGGCTACGGCTTGCTATCATCCTATCGGCTAATACGTGCCGTCAAGCTTAAATAAAACGTGCGTTCTGGTATGAGACCATTTAGAAACCAGTAGTGGAATATTACTTCAAACCAGAATAGCGGGCTTCGATTATAGTCTGATAGCCTATAATAGAAGTTCGCTGACCTCACTAACAAACAGGCCAGATCACCGTCAAGCGCAATTGTGTCAATAATAAGAAATATTACATTTTACTCCATGGTACCAAAGATTAAGAATCCCTGTTCCAGTCCATCAAGACTTGATAATATCATATAAGAATTACATTTCGATGAATATGCAATAACTTAAATACAATTCGTACAAAAACACATTGCCTTTACAAAGCAACACTTCTTAAAACTTTTGTCGCTATATTTATTCTAAACAATTTCCTCTTTCAACTTGAGAGATTTTCTATTTATAAGGTAAAATATTAATAAAACTCCAAGATACGGTATAAGTTTAGAATAATATGATATTCTGAGGCGAAACCTTTATAAATTGATATTCAAATGTTCCGTAACTTTTTATTTAGATCCCGAAGATTGGTATCGGGCTTTCTTTATAAGTGATTTTATATTTTAAATTCACAGGAAGCGAGGTTCACCAGTTTTATATAAAAATACACGTCTATATCGATATATATATGCTTTACACAAGTAAACTTCCAGTGGTTTTCATTTACAATACGGTTAATAAAAATACAAAACGGGATCTAATGAAGTGTCGCTAAAATATACAAAAATTATTTCGAAACGTTAATAAATATCAGATAGTATAATATAATGTTTAATTTTTTATTTTGAATTTAAAATATAGACAGAAATTAGGTATATCATGAATATTGCAGTATTATGCAATTCTAATTATGTACATTTTCTTCTATTTCTATTAAATGTTGTATTTGACGCTTTAATTATATTTGTTAAAATATACAAACATTAAATTTTAAAAGATAAACTAGGATAAGATCACAAAATATTTACCATAACTTTAGTATTGTATTTATTTCATAAGTGTTTTGTATTACAAATTTAAGTTATATTTTTGCAGCTGTTAAATAGTAAAATGAAAATATTTTCAAAATTTGTATCAGCTACATATGTTTTTAGTTATGTTTATAATTTAACTTAATACTAGATATTTAATATTTGTGGTTTTTATTATCACATAATATTAAAGAGGGGGCCATGATCCAATGACATGTAAGTTTAATTATAGATAAATAATGTATTATAACATTTTCCAAACTCATTAACTGTATGTAACAAAGTAAATGTATTTTATGAAATCATTTGTCTTATCACACATTTTTATTGATGATAGATTAACGCTTGACTGAGATCTCACCTGATGGTAAGTCGGTAATCTCGCCTGGTAAGAGGTAATTGTTCCTGATAGTGGTCAGGTTGTTCGTTTAATCATGAAGTCCTGGGTTCGAGGCCCGGGTTGGGCGAAATCAAAAGTCGATATTGAGTTTCTGTTAAGAAATTCTTCCTATGTCTCGGAAAGCACGTTAAGCAGCCGGTCCTGAGCTTGACCTCTCTCCGGTTATGTCAGATTGCCTTTACGAGGGACTATTAGAGTGAAGGAATAAGGATTGAACTTATTTCAGCGCATACACTTGTTTACTATGCCTACCAAGTCGCAATGGAGAAGCATGGTGGGTCGATGCTCACAAAACCGTCCCTTCTGGCTTCCTCGCTAATATAATCGTCGTCGTCGTTGCAACCGATGGACGTCCACTGCTGGACATAGGTCTCACGTAATGATGTCTGCAAGACCCGATCTTGCGCCGCCTGGCTCCAGCGGCTACCGGCGACCCTCTTTATATCATCGATCCACCTTGTGGGGGGTCTGCCTACACTGCGCCGTCCGGTGCGGGGTCGCCACTCCAGCACCTTCGGGCCCCAACGTCCATCGGTCCGTCGGACTATGTGCCCCGCCCATTGCCACTTCAGGTTCGCGATTCGTAGGGCTATGTCGGTGACTTTGGTTCTGCTACGGATCTCCTCATTTCTGATTTGATCGCGTAGAGAAACTCCGAGCATAGCCCTCTCCATCGCACGCTGAGTGACTCTGAGCTTCCGCATGAGGCCCATAGTCAGCGACCACGTCTCAGAACCGTAGGTCATCACTGGCAACACGCACTGTTCGAAGACTTTGGTCTTCAGGCACTGAGGAAAATCGTACGAAAATATTTAGCGTAGTTTCCCGAACGCTGCCCAGCCGAGCTGGATTCGGCGGTTGACCTCCTTCTCGAAATTGGACTTATCTAGCTGGACTATATGTCCCAGGTATGTGTATGCTAATATTATATATATATACCGGCATATTTAGCAGAACATAAAAAAAAATTGATATCAGTATTATATAAGGTTATGATACTGATATCAAACCTTCTTTTTATGTTCCGCTAAATATACTGATGTGTATATAAGATATATCCAGGTATCTATTAACTCATCACGATATCTCTGGAACCACAAGGCGTACAGACTTGAAATTTGGTAGGACATATTCTTTCGCCGCGTTCATATTTACGTACTATATCTTTTATGATATGTAAAAGTTGGTCAGAATTTTTTTTGACATAATGGAATCTAACAAAAGTAAATGTTAAGAAATTCTACCCTCAAAGGGCAGTATGTTTCCTATTTGTAAAACAATTTGGATAAATTAATGAAAATGCTACCAAAAAAATATTCCACGCAGACGTAGTCGCCGGTTCAACTCGTATAAATATATACGAAAAAAATACAATGATTACTACCAAAATGCTTATTTTATTGGAGCACAAAAAATATTCACATATATATGTAGTGGAAGCTTTTTCCGATACTTTTGTTATAGGATCATGTTCACCTCTTTGCTTTAATATTGTAAGTACACGCTGAAACCATATCAGGTAGGAGGGTCGGGAGGTTGAATTTTTTCTTTGCTAAGAGGACTGGCTTCGGATCCACCGTCTCCGCTGTTTCCACTGTTTATTGCCACCGATGTGAGCGGTACCTGATAACAAATAAGTATGTATAAAAATAAACAGTTTACATGAGTTATATTTGTATATTAAGCTATCACATTTGTTTTGTTGAGGAGCGCTTCATATGGGCGTCAATTAATTACGTAAGATGATTTTGGCAAATGTTTCCCCCTAAAATCTCACGCGAGATTAAATATATACACTTTTTTAGTCTAAGAAATATAATTGTATTGAAATAAAATTGAGTATAGAAATAAAATATAAATTAATTCGTCGTATTTCGTTGTCGTTATTAATATCTTAACGGTGTAAATATCAAAGAGATTGTGATTAGTCTAGTATATACTAACTGTTTCCGGCGATGATACCCGTGTGGTTCATGGTCCAATTGATAAAAACATATTTGAAGACACGAAAAATATCAACATAATCGGTTCAGTTGTTAAGGAGGAGTTCAATGAAAAACATATGCGCATAAGAATTACATATATAAAGACCATGACGTAATTCTATAATGACCAACAATAGTATATTCTATGTAAAAGGTATGTATCATTTGCATTTATGTAACAATATTTATCGCACTAAATTTAAAGTGACAATTGGTGCAGTACTGCGAAATTTAAGATTAAATTTTATTGTTAGAATTTAGGTCGCGCGGGTAGTAATAAATTCGTTTCACGTTCTAGTGAAATTACTGTGTTTATATTTGCGCAGCTTATTATTTTGAAAGAGTAATTAACAAATATCTTTTCCCTTAATATGTCACACCAACATCACAAAGTTCTTGGTCCTTACTCCCTCAATATTAACGTTATAATCCAGTGAATTTCACGATTAGATTTGCTACGTGTTCACGTTGTTTATGAAAGGTTTGTGCATTCGTGTCAGGAATATCTAATGAATTTTCTTAGAGAAGGTTAACTTGGTACAAAATACCTTTGACTTTTACAATGCGTCACTAATATCTATTATTTCCTTTTCGTATTCTATTATGACATTACCAGTAAATATTATGGCTTTACATATTTGGTTTCGTTGTAAATATTTGTTTTACAAGAAATGAATCTCTGAAATCTGTAAAATGGACGTTTTCGTCAACATATATTCTTTATAAATATACTCTCTTATCTTTAAAAAATCCTACACTTTCTCCCTTCCTTTCACGCAAATCCATACTCCATGTAAGCAAAAAAAAAAAACTAGTTTCGAATCTGGCTGTAACTTCAAAACAAATATCTGAATTCATAATATTTACAAAATATGAAAAGACTATCTCTGGTATCCGATGTACAAATTGTCTTATTTGTTATTCATATGTATAAATAAAATCACATTACGCCGTGGTATAGCTTGGCCCGGGTTACACATTGTAGCATAAATAAGATTTTCTATTTAATGGCTTGTATTTTCTTACGTAACGTGTCTAGAGAAGATCAAGGTTTTTTTCTATATCCAAAAACCAACTCAATCAATCTCATGATGGGATATATTTGTGTTTTTTATAATTGTGCACAAAAAAGATAAAACTACAGCTTACCATCGATACTGCAGTACAAATATTCACATCAGATGGTCGTGGTGGCGATAACGCAGCATCGTACCGGAAGTCCAGCTGGACCATGAAAATAGCAGCGGCCAGAGTTGTTATAGACACGGATAATTGAGCTGCTGCAACACCTATACATGTTTTGCTGCTGCATCTGAGAAAAGAATGTCGTTGATTTGATGACCCTTTTATCACACCAAGTTTTGAACAAGGCTGTCACATATGATTTGTTTAGGGAATAAAAATGTAACATATTAATGTCCTATTAACGTCTCACTGCAGGCTTCATAGCTTAAAGGAGACTGAGGTAATTGAGGAAATAAAGATAACGTTGACTTTTATTTAGATTTGTTTAACGAAACATTGCTAATTCTTATTTTGTTTTGATTTGAAACATTCTTAGATTAACCCATATTGTCATGATACCATATCTTTATCAATAAAACTAAGAAAATTCAAGAGGTAAATTACTCTACTATCTGATATTTTAAATATAAAATAAGGCATAATATCAATTTTAGTCGTTATTATTTTGCCTTATCGCTACACGATGCAATTAAATATGTTCATTTTTAGATATGAAGCCAAAAATATGTCATGCTAATATCATATTGTTGTTATTATATAGAAGTTAATACTAACTATCGCGATAATCGCACATATTTACTTGTTTCTTACAATATATTATGAAAGAGGGAAGGCAACTCGATTTCTATAGTACGGGTGACCTAGTTTGGACATTAATGTCTAGATTAGACATTTATAGACTCATATTAAGGTATAAGTTAAGAAGGATTGTATGGTTATAATAATTATAAAAAGCTAGAGCGAAGATCCGATATTTTTTTGGTCGCCTTACCCAATATTCATTAGTGATCTTATGCAGAATGCAAGCATTGCAATATGAGCTGTTATGGCAATTGTCCATAGTAACGTCAACGGTATAGCAGCACAGGGCGAAGGTCCTAGTACTCTCCAAGGTGCTGCCCAATTCCTAAAGGATCTTGAACGAGCTGATACCCACCCACCGAACCCCCGGCTGTAGTACACTGATGTAGCTAAAAAATAAGCACAATTCTTAAAAGCAATTTTTGCAAATTAAACAAATATAAATTAACCAGTATCGTTTTTGATTTGTAAAATGACATTTTTACAGGAGAAAATATAGACTATTTTGGTTTCTGGTGCGTAAAGTAAAATTTTTACGTTATATCTGACCTAAAATAAAAAGTTAAGTAATCACCTCACAAATGTGTCTTACATTTAATCATGAAGAGATAAAAATTATATATTTAGAATAATTAAGTATTCTTTTATGCATAATTACTTATATAAGTTGGCATTTCGGGGATAGAAAACCATTACTTAACTACTATACATTTTTTCTGCACGCCACATGTGTACGTATAAAATGTTGAAAACATACATACATAGCATCACGACTCATTCCCATAGGGGTCGGCAGAGACAACAGCCTTCCACTTGCTACGATCCTTACTTATCTCCTTCGCTTTTTCCGTTCTCATTAAACTTCTCATTAAACCTGTCATATAAGTTCGTCGGTTTAGAGCACTCTTGGCCCTTATTTAAAATGTCCTAACTTGGGCCAGGAACGTTCGCCCTGGTCTTCCCCTTCCAACTTTCGCATTCACTCTTGGCTCATAAATCGTTTTTGTCAGTCTCCTTTCATTCATTCTCTCTACATGCCCAAACCATCTAAACATACCTTTCTCAATTTTAGTCACTACATCTTCTTTTATACCACAACATTCTCTTATTACACTATTTCTTACTCTGTCACTCAGTTTTAATCCACTCATACTTCTCAACGCTCTCATCTCTACCGCATTTATTTTACTTTTGTGATTCTTCTGCCATACCCAACTTTCACTACCATACATAAGTGTTGGCACCAACACTCCAGCATGCACAGCCAGTCTAGCCCTTTGAGACACCATCTGGCTATTCATAAAGGCGTGCAGAGCACCATTTACCATATTCCCTGCATTCACTCTCCTTTCAATATCACTTTCACATGTTCCATCTTTTGTAAATTTAGATCCCAAGTATACAAATTCTTTCACCTCTTCCACTTGTTCCCCATCTATCAAATAATTGCCATTCATCATAGATTCATCTCTTTCAAAAATGTTGAATAGAAAGCATTTATTTCGACAATATTTGACCGTGTATTTTACAACAAAAATATAAATTGTGTAAACATTGTACTTTGTGCTTTCCAAATATTCCCTGTAATACATTATAGTAGCATGACTTAATTTAAGATCAGATCCCAGTCAAGCGTAAAATACGGTAAAACGCTTACCAGCAGCAAGTACGGTAACAGCTCCAGCTGGAACACCGAGTCCAAGTTCTAGTTTTTGTCTCTCTTCTAACCATCCAACAGCACCAACGACCAGACCGCCAATACCACAAACAATCTAAGAAACAAAAAACAAACATTCTCTTATAGGAATGAAGAGGTAAATTCAGGGTGGCATTGAAATACTCTTACTTAAATTTAAATAAATTGTTTACTCGTAAATGAATTAGTATGTAGCACATCTTAATCAATCAAAATATTTATTTTGAAACCGATGTTAAAAATCATATGACGAAAATTTTTAATTATACATTTTTAAATGTGATCATGTGATGTGTTGTTATTTTGTATCATATTGCTCGGTATGCTTTGCAATGCCATGTTATGCGAATAGTACACGGAAGTACCTTATAAATAAATTTACATCTCTATTGGACGAAACTTGTTGAATCTCAGTAACTTCCTTATCTACGAGTAACTATTATAATTTTGTCCGAGTCTAAATAGCGGACCCAACAATTCTGAACAATATATCGATAAATAGCGGTTATTATTTAATATATCCTCTCACAATATTCTTTTGCTTTTCTCTTTCACGCCGTTCACGCATTACTTCAAAGACCAATCTTTTTTTATGTTCGATAAGGAATTTTATTCTAGAAATTTGATATTCGCAAAAAAATTCTAAAGGTTAAATACAATTTCCTGCACACACCAGACAAAACTCGTATGCGTTACTACATAATAAACAGGGTTTTTATTATTACAGCTTTTTGTTTTGGATATTTTTCCTATTTGGCAATATTTATAATGTCACGTAGTTATTAACGTTAGCGATGTTGCCCAAAAGAAAAGTGGATCTTTGTAACAATTTTTTCACAAATTTATTTGAGACATTACAATAATTCTCACCCAAATATTTAGAGTTGAATTTAGCGGCGAGGACAAGAACGGCCTAAAAGCAAACATATGCCTATATACAAAACTAATGTTATGTGTCATTTATGTTGCTAATGGTATTTGAACTTTAATTTGGAAAAAAATGTTTCACATAAATTCTGGTTAACTTTAGGCTATTACTTTTTGTATGCCAGGAAATGCTTTTATGCAGTCCGGTTTGGGAGTGTGGGATTCAGTGCAGTCGTCGTCGTCGTTTCAACCGGTGTTCTTCCATTGCTGGACATAGGTCTTACCTAATGATTCCCATAAGGCCCGATTGCACCACCTGGATCCAGCGGATACGGGCACCTGTACTTATGTCGCCCTTGCACCTTGTGGGAGGTTTATCTGCTTTATGCCGTCCGAACTTAACAGTATCTTTCACAAAATGTTGCTTGTCATTCATGCGTTCGCGGGCTCAAATATAAATCTACCTGAAGCACTCTAACTCGTAGAGCAGTTGCAAATGGATAGATACGCAGTCCTGGAGGGAGTTGTACTTCTTGTTCTTCTCCTTTGGACGCACCGCTGACAGCGCTGCACACAGATTGCTTTCGCGACCACATCGCTTTTGTGTTGATCACTAGAATAAAATGGAGTTCAGAGATTCTGTTACCTAGACACATATACACATACAAGTAAAGTGTTTATAATCAATCTAGATAACATAATTGATTGGATTTTCATTATAATTATTCTAAATATCCAAGACCACCAGCGATCATTCTTTACTGTTGTGATCGGAGTAGGCAGAGCTATTTACGATCATTAAGTTGAAACATTGATGTTTATATGGATATTCCACGGAATTCCAACTAATACTCCGGTATTCGATTATTATAATTATTTTTTATAAATAACTATACCAAAAATAGTATAAGTAAGCCTATAAGCGCACGAGCAAACGTTGTAAATTTTACATCAGCTACACGTTGCCAAAGCTTATTTCTAACGCGCAACGTTGCCACTTTATTGACACTCGTCGTAATATCTTAAGGTGTAAATAGCTTTTTATTATTTTTCTACTCAAAAAACAAATCCTTGGAAACCATATTATACTATGACATGGTAAGTACATAAAATAGCTCTACCTACTTCGATTTCTAGTTATAAGTGAGCAGTCTTACAAATTTGGATTTTGATTTCTTAATTCACTTTGATTACAATTTTATTCATCCAAAATAATATTGAAATAGACGGACGAATTGGAAGATTCCTAACAGCTAAAGTACTCAATACTCCGAAACAACTTCTTCATTGAATTCATATTTTAACAAACAGAAATCTGGTATGAAGTAAATTATTGAAGAACTTGAAGAAAAGCCTTCAGAACAAAAATCAGTTAAATATGTTTATATATGTTTATGTAGGAATTTTGATTGTTTCATTTACTGTCTAATTGAATTATTCCTATATTAGTATATATATTCTATTTCAATAGTCTTTTAATAAGCGTCCGCTTTTGCATTTTATCACAAGGCGAACCAACCGTATGGCATGTTATGATAACAGTTTTCATAAAATCGATGGCTGGTCGAGCTGTAAACAAAATATTTTGATAGTACTTAATCTCATTACAGAAAGATTGGAGCTAATAACCTCCCCTTAGTTATGATATCTCTGAATATGTGAATACAATTATTAATAATCTGCGCAACCTGTACTGTATAATTAATTTTTACAGCAATATTCTTCTGTCTTCTTGCCTATATAGAGTATTTGTATTTATTTGTCTATTTTGGTAAGTATTGTAACCATCGTTTATTGACTTTAATCTTATCCTAATGTTCCATTATTTTTGAGTATCTGTCTGTCAGTGTGTCCTTATTACTCCAGAATTGATTCTGAAAAAAATTAACTCATAATGGGAACACAACACCACCTGATGACAGTATGCTCAATTTTTTTAGTTGTTATTTAGTTAATAAATTATATTATCTATCCAGATAGATACGTAATAGAGATCTTGATAAATTAACAAATATATTATTCTTGATAAAATATACATGGTATTCAAAAATGTAAATTTAGTGTATATTATTGCAATGTTATTTGTGCCTGTTAGTGATGATATAAGCAATAACGGGAGCTACTTTTTATATGGAAACTCCATTCATACAATAAATATCCTCGTTAGAAGCATGACCTGATCGGCTAGCAAAATGATATATCACCCTCTCATTCGTAGATCCCTATAGGTTCGATTGACTTGACATGCGCCACACATGGTCGTATGCTTTTCGTGACGTAAACTTTCACAAAGAACAGGTTTCACCAATTACCCACAGGTTCGAAAACTGTGCGGCTAACGCCGCGAGGAACAGCTAGTGTAAATAATAAAATAGTTAGTAAGCGAAACAGTTTAAGATAGTAAGGTAAATTTTGTAAATCTGCGAAATTATTCTCAGTTTTTATACGGTTATTGAAGCATTTTCCATTAATGGTCTGTTGGGAAAGTGGCGAAGCCTCCGGTCAGAGCCGTCCGCTTAGACTTACAATTGCTCCCTAAGGACACGAAGTTTTCAAGGGCACGGAGTTTTTGGTAGACGTTATTGAACGTGAGTTGCACAAGGGATTAAGTTGAACAGGATTTTTCAGCACCATTATTACATCTATTATAGGAAGATTAATAAAAAAATCCATTAAAGTAAATAGCACTTCGAAATAATACTGAATTTATAGGAGGTGGCATATTTCATTTATTGTGGTCTTTGGTTCCTAAAACTATTTCTTCATTAGATACGGACATGGCTAAATCTCATTTGCATAACATTGCGGTAGAAGTTTACTAGTTGATAGCTTTATAGTTATTATTTAAATCAATTCTTACAGTATTTTCGGAATAAATATTGAATTGACGGTCTCGTTGGCGCAATGATGCGAGTACTTGCTTTGCTAGTAAAGCCAGAGATTTGTGTTCAGATTCTGTGTAGAAACTGAGTGGTAAATTGCCTCTTATACTTCTACAAAAAGTAATTCATTCATTCTGCATTTATTTTAGACTGTATCATCAGTTTCCACCAGGTGAGATCACTGTCAAGCCCTTACCTGACAGCAATAAAGAAAATAAAGAAATATAATTTTATACATTTGTAATAATATTTACTTATCCAATTGAAAAAATACCCAATTTGAATACATGAAATAAAACCAAACTCGTTATGCTATATATTAGGGGTAAAAAGACCAAATTTGCTTCTCGTTTTATTTAAGAAATATGTTATTAATATCCATTTACAAAATGCATATACATAGTAAGTAACTAAGTAGCAGCCCATTAACGTCCCACTGCTGGGCACAGGCCTCCTCGCTCATATGAGAGAGGGTTTTTAGAGCACAGACCCACCACGCTGTTCCACTGCGGATTGGCAGGCATAGTACACAAGTGTACTCTCTATTCCTTCACTCTCATAGTCCGATGTGACGGGAATCCGACACGACCGGAGAGAGATCAGGCGCAGGACCGACGGCTTAACGTGCTCTCCGAGGCACGGGGGTGAATCACACCGCCAACTTCCCAACTTCGGGCAAATATTGAGAAAATCTTAATAGAAAACTCAATATCGATTTCGAACTGGCCCGACCCGGGACTCGAACCCAGGACCTCATGCCTGTGGTCGAACATGCTAACCACTAGACCAATGAGGCAGTTTATATATAGCATATACATAATTACGTTGAAAATTATTTAAAAGAACAGAAGCTAAATACATCGTCTCTTACAAGAACTATGTTTAATGGAGTAACTAATGGAAAAAAACTTTCCGAAACGTTTGCAGATTTGTTATCAACGGACAAATTAATAACGTATCAAAAAATCTTTTACAGTCTCATATAAAACTGGGGAATGTCAGCGAGGATATTAGAATAGTGGGAGAATATTAGAATATTTTTCAATAATTACTTATTATAAAACGGTCATTGATATGAAGCTTCAAAATTAGAAATAAAAATGACTTTATTTTCCTATTGAATATAAAAACCTTATTTTTTTAGGATTAGACTAGGGCTTTGGTACAATCTAGCCAACATAGTTACCTGATTTGTGTTCACGTTGTACGGTGCTACAAAGATACAATTACAAAATGTAAGATTATTTGTGTAACCTCCTTAGAATGTATGATTATTTACCGTTACCGTTAGCTAATTTAAAGTAAAGCGCTAACTTTACATAATAAAATTAAAAGTGCATACGTACAAAGTACACACGTCAGAAGTAAAACTTCTTTGCCAAACTAATTTTTAAGTCTTATTTATATTTATACAAACAAAAACTTTGGAGTTCCGAGACAGAGCAAGGGAAAAAGGAAGACATATTAGGAATTTAATTGTCATAATATGTTAATCATAATGTCAAATAAAAATAAAATTTAGAAATGATAATTTATGAAATATTTTTGTTATACTTTATTAAATCAAATCAAATCAAAATATCTTTATTCAAGTAGGCATATTACAGCACTTTTGAATCGTCAAATTTTTGTTTTTTCTTTTCTTTTCCACACTCTAATTCTAATGTACGTCTGATGATGATACTCCAGAACGACTTAAAATCTAAAGTTACGAGGGTTCCTTCGCGCCCCGATCCGAGAAGAGCCCACAACAAACTCAGTCGGGTATTCTGTTTTTTTTTTTTTCATCATCATTACAATATCATGTTAGTTTAATATATTTCAATTCAAATTAGAGCAGTTCGTTCACTCCCACGCGTTTTTATCGTCTAAGTACTCTTGCAACTTATAATACGATTTTTCTATCAACTTTCTTTTAACAAAGACTTTGAATTTATTAATTGACATTTCTAAAATAGTATATTAAATTAGCAATTGACGAATATCAAATTAAAATGCCACATGATATTTGTTAATATTAAAACTACCTAACCTTTAAACGAATTACCATAAAAACGCACATCTTCGTGACGCTAATGACGCGTTTCATCCCTAAAAATTTTACCCTTATGCGCCTAAAGAAGTTTCACTTCAAAAAGAAAGAAATTACGTAACGACAAAAGTCTCATGTATTATCATAGGAAATTATCATTTCAAAATAAAACATCCTTTTGTTATATGAAAATATTGATATGAACAAAATCTTGCGTCATAGTTCAAATAACCTTTGCGTGATAGTTAATAAGTATTTTATCGGGAACTTGACGTATTAGAGTAATTCGTTGTGCGTGAAGCATTCATCCGGGCCGTGAAACGTCTGTCATAAATAATGCTTGGGAACATAAATCGTCAGTAACCCAAATCCTTTTATGGTTCGTAAGATTGCGTGTGACGATATTCTCACCTGATCCTTAGGAATAATGTTATCTACGATAGATATTAAGCTGCAAATATCCATGAGTGTTATATGTTTAAGATTTATAGGATATGTTTGCGGGATACTCCAAATTTTGAATACGTACTACTTTGAAGCAACGATGGTCTCTTTATAAAAAGAAATAGATGTGATTGTTCGAAAGACTTCGCGACCACGTGAATCCCGAAGCTGCTAAACTTCTGGATATCACTCGGACAAAGAGGGCTTGTAAACGTGGTCGCAGACTATGGGCCTCATTCGGAAACTCAGAGTCACTCAGCGTGCGATGGAGAGGACTATGCTCGGAGGTTCATGACGCGATCAAATCAGAAATGAGGAGATCCGTAGCAGGACCAAAGTCACCGACATAGCTCCACGGCGGGGCATCTAGTCCGACGAACCGATGGACGTTGGGGCCGGAAGGTGCTGGAATGTTGACCCCGCACCGGACGACACAGCGTAGGAACACCTCCCACAAGGTGGACCGATGACATTAGGAGGATCGCTGGTAGCCTCTGGAGCCAGGCGGCACAAGATCGGGCCTTGTGGGCATTACTTCGTGAGACCTATGTTCAGCAGTGACGAAAGAGGGCTTAAAAGAACAAACATTTTGAGTTAGTAAAAATGCAGTGACACAATATAGTGTAATCTGATGCTTTTAAGCAAGAACTCAAGAATAGTGTGTGTCTATAGATATTATTGTAAACTAAGTATAGTCTTTGGACTCTAGACTTAGATAATACAAGTACAAATTAGGTAGATTAGGTTAAAGTATTATTACTAATTAGTCTGTAAGGCTAGATTGTAATCTTATATTAAAAAACAACCAAAAGTTGGTTACAATAAAAAAACCCAATGTTGTGCTTTTTAATGAAGGAAAACATCGTCATGAAACCTGTATATCTCTGAAGCAATTCAGGCCATGCTTAGTTTCCCGCAATGAAGCAGTATGGTAGCTCTATACTCTAAAAACTCTTTTTCCAATGAGTGAGAAGGCTACTACTTACGTTTTGCCTTAAATGGTAAATGGCAGCCCATTGTCACCCCATCGATGGGCACAGGCCTTCTCATTAAGATATGATTTTAGAACATAGACCCACCACGCTGCTCCACTGTGGATTGGCAGGCTACACACACCTCTGAATTACAGCCGAGATATACAGGTTTCCTCACGATGTGCTCTTTCACCATGAAGTAAAATCATGGATTGGAAATGACAATCAACGACTGCAGTTTCATTTTTAGGATCTAATTAATGGTTTGAACGAAAATCCATGCGTCTCTCCTCTAGGCCATCATGATTTTATGGCATCTTCTACATAACTTTACTATATTATTTTATATATTAGACGTACTAATAAATACAGATAGTATGAGTATTATATTACAAAAGGATATACCCGAAAGGGATTTCATCTCTATACTCCCTAATAATATATGGAAAATAATAACTTTGCATTGAGATCCTTTGATTCTTAGTGCGAATAATATATATTTAATAGTGTAGTTACCATGTAGTTTTTTTTTTTTTTTCATAAATTTCCTAATACAAATCTCACACCATATTCATTAAAATGTGGCGTCACGTGCCTGTTTGCCATATCAACGGATTTTGGAAAGGTTCAATAAAGGCTTCACGCCGATTACATACTTGACCTTTCTTGTACCCTATTATGACTTTCCAATACGAAAATACCAATAAATAAATTATTGCTCTTTTTAACATTTATTAAAAAAAAACATAATATATACTTAGATGACAAGAAAGATTGGGAGTGAATAAATAGCTCTATTTGACGGCCTCGCTTTGCTAGCCGAGGTCCTGGGTTCGATTCTCAGTAGGACAAATTTAGGAAATTGTATTTTCTAACTTGTTTGAGTCTGGACTGGTGGGAGGCTTCGGCCGTGGCTAGTTACCACCCTACCAGCAAAGACGTATCACCAAACAAAGAGATTTGTTTTCCTGTACGATGCTGTGTAGAAACCATAAGTATATCGTCTCTTGCCAGATTAACGCGCTTCCATCTTAGACTGTATCATCACTTACCATCAGGTGAGATCGCAGTCAAGCGTTAAACTATCAGCAATAAAAAAATCTTAAATAAGAAGTTGAAATAATATTCTAATCAGAAGGATAATCAATGATACTCGATTGAATTTGTTTTGATATCTGCTTAGAACAGGGTGCGAAGGAATTGTTAAGTTATAACTTTAAGTTTTTTAATTGCTCGTTAATATTATCATACCTCATATGTAAAAATTGATAGAAAATGATTAATTATGAAGCTTATGATTTTTTATTATTATTTTACATTGAAATTGTTTATATTTTTTCGTATTTGATTATATAATATTTATTTGATTTCATAGTTAGTGAAACCCATCTATTACCTTTTAAAATGTTCAATCCTTGATATGATTAATTCTCATTGGTTAATAAACTTCTTTGTAATGTATTGTGTATCGGCTTGATATAAACTTCTTAATACCGAGGGTTAAACCTTACATATAATTTAACAAAGCTTGTCAAGAGAATAAGTCCTAAAATAAAATAGTGACAAAATGTTTTTGTCCCAACAAAGCCAAATTGATTTAAATTTTATATTAATCCTGTACAAAGCCTTCACCTATCAATCGCTGCCAGCCTATTAGAAACTAATTAGGGCATACTCTAGTATATTGTGGATAATCTTACACTGTGCTCGAAATTCTATGTTATATTGACATACAAGCTTACGTTATTGTTAAGCGTAAATTTAATAAAACGTATTAGATTTCATAGATCAGTATTAGTAGACATATATTATTTGAAGTTAAAACTTTTTAAGGCGCTACGGGTTTTATTTGTAGACATTGACTAAGACTAAGCCGTCACGCTCGACTATGTAACGTTCGTTCATATAAAGGTGGCTCTCCTTGATCAAGGGTGGGAAAGAATCATTGCCTCATTGTTATAATTAAAATCATTATTTAATGTCATAATACTGCCAGTACATTAATGTCAATAATAAGAGACACCTACATTATTTTTTACGTGCAATTTGCAATGATTCAATTAACCATGATATAAAAACATATCTGTGCCTTTTGGAGTGCAGACATTTGGACCATGGATTCCTGAGGTTTCATCTTGCTTAGTTGATGTACGAGTGACCTTAAGGCCGGGTGCTATTTCGGACAGCGTATAAGTATCGCTGTCCAAAGAGGTAACGCTGCCAGCCTTATGGGCACCCATCCATTTGCCTCTGATGACGCGTTTTAATTACTAATATAATTAAATATATTGTAAATTAATAAATAATTAATTAATAAACGTAGAACAAAATAAAAGTTATATCTCGTATTCTTACCCTCGGTTTGATGAGGTTTCAAATTCGGTAATGTGGTATTAAGTACACGCCTAGTTTATCGTAGGTAAATTTACTAGGAATCCTTTTGTCGTATAGCTGCAAGGGCTGTGCAGGTCTTACACTAGCTAAAACCTTATGGTGTTTCCTCTCTATGAACGACAATGAAGTCGCAAGAACTCTTTAATCTTGACTAGATGCTTTAAAACTACTTGTGGCATGTGTAACTTCTTGAAAGTACCGAGATAATATATATAATATTTTGTTATTTCTTAGTTTACATTTCATCACTTTTGACAAATTGATTAGTCAGTAATAAACAAACAATAAAAACGGAAAATAGAAGATGGTTGTCAATTGTAGTAAACGAACACTGTAGGTTATATTTCGTCAAAATTTTGGGTTAAAGTTAAAGTGACGTATTTCCTGAATTTTATGCTAGATTATCTTTAACGGAATCTTATCAGCAATTAATTGTGTGATAAAATTTAAAAAACCTAGAGCACCTTTTTAACTAACGTACAAATATATATTAAAAACAATAGTCTCGCTAAATATACCTCGCAAAAGCTTAGATTCGATTCCTGACAAAAGTTGACGCTAACAAAAAATTTGTGGCCAAAACCTTTAATTTTTATATAACAAACAGACCGAGTTACTTTTACGTTTGCCATCACCTGGTAGAACATTAATCATCTGGTAGAGTAGGATTAAATTTCTAATACTGCATCATCCGTTATCGTCATGGTAAGGTGAAGTGACAGTCAAGTGATCACATGAAATGTAGAAGGAAAAACAAAAAACTGAAGGGACATATGAAATTATGTTTATTTTTATGGAATGTTTGGTAACAACTAGCCGTGAAAATTGCTTTTGTACATTTTACGCTTACCGGGCATTGAAAGTATTATCCAATATGTCACATGACACTTCATAAGACCACAATATATTCATCTATTATTGACACATCCAAAATTTATTATTCGCACATCGTAAAGTTCTGTTTTATGTTTGGAAGGAACATACGCCCGTTCCCTTAAAGCTCTGAAAAGCAACTGGTCCTGAACTGGATAAAACTAGAAGGGTGGAAAATTGTTTTCGTATGCCATCGAACACATCGATACAGTATTTTTAGTTCTAAATAGAAATAGAAATTCATTTATTACTAAACTGTTACATCACAACACTAGCTGTTCCCGGCAGTGTTACCCGTGTAGTTCTCGATCCCGTAGAAATATGGGATATTTGTTTTCAGTATGTATCTACATCGCGAAAGTAACACGTAAACTGACATTCAATTCCATCTGATGATAGGTTAAAAGACCTTGTAGTAAGTGATCGTTTTTCGCTTATATGCCCTGGGATACCTTTTCCGTGGGAAAATTACTAAACCTGTTATTAATAAGAGGCATTAAGTTAGCTTTAATAACTCGTTCGCCGTGTGTGTTTTTATAAAAAGTAGAGGAAACATATTAATTAGACTTGGAGAGTAAGCAGGTGATTGCGTGACTAGAACGTTACGAAAAGTGTACACTAACGGATATATGTTTTACTTCAGTCATTTGGTACATTTTAGTATACTGTGAAGCTAAATATCGTGCGAAAGCCCGCATACAATGCATTTAGATAAAGTTTTCACTCAAGAAAATCTTTAAGCGAAGACTCTTGTGTATAGTGCGTTGTTTAAGTAAGTAAGATAAATGGGAACACCGCTCAGCGATTGCTGGGATATCATCCAACGCTGGTTTTCAGCAGCGACCCGGACTACCATAAACAAAAATACAGAAAGAAAAGTAGAACTAACCAAATAGTTATACGTCAGTGACAACTTAACCAGTTACCAGAAGCTATAGCAATTTATAAAACGTATAAGAGATGTTTTCAAGTTTACTAATAAAGTTTATAGATCTTATGAACTAAAAGCGCTACATTTTTCTTTCGTATTAATAATAAAAGTTCTTGTTTAAAAATTCTACTATGCAATAGTGCACTTTCACTAACTCAAAAGGTTTTGTTCTTTTAAGTCTTCTGTTTGTCTGTGTGATATCCTGAAGTTTAACAACTTTGGGATTCACGTGATGGAGAAATCTTTGGTAATGAGCTTTGGCAATCCTTGTGATGGTCCAATTATTTACAAGCTCTACATTTAGGTCCTTGTGAAGATCGCTATTTCTTACGTACCAAGGTGCACTTACAATTTACCTAAGTACTTTATTTTGGAATTATTGTATTGTTTTCAGATTATTAGGCTTGGTACATCTCCAAAGTTGAATACCATATATCCAAACTATTGTTACGACCGTTTTATATAGCATTACATCGGATTAGTAAGCCTATATAATGTCTATACGGACGGGCTGAAGAATAAAATACAGTTTCAATTTATTACCATTTCACAAAGTTAGAAAATTTAGCAATTCTCTTTCAGGTCTATATGGTCATATATTTAAGTGATTTTTTATTCCGAATAAAGTGTCTCAATTTGCATATTTTTATTCGTGATATGATGCCGCGCATAAAATGGGCTTACATTCACAAAGAACTTATTTAATGTTTCATTTATGCTTTAAAAGGGGTTTTTTTTTGTAGGAAACAATTTTATTCTAGAATAATTTATTTAATACTTTATTACGGTATGTAAAATAATCGTGTATCATTTTACATAAATGCTGATCTCTTAAACGTGAACCTTTTCTTGAAAAATAATGTCATAGCATTTTATGACACTTCTTTCAGTATTTGCCAAATTACATTTAGTGTATAAAATAATTAATTATCTTTCCAAATAACCCTTTTCTCGGCGACTTTTTTTAGGAAACAATTTTTTAGGCTATTTTTCAGGTCGATATCATTCACATTGGAAAATTATATTATGATACTTTATTGCTGTATTCTTAGGATAGTGCAGGTCTGCTTTGTATCGAGGCGAACCAAATGAAATCTGGTTAAATTAATTTTGTCTAATAAAATATTTACTGTACCAGCAGATTTGAAAGGTTTAACTATTGATTTCCGAATTATCTCGTTATCGTCGTCGACGTCCCAAGCGATGGACGTCCACTGTTGGGCATAGGTCTCACGTAATGATGTCCACAAGGCCCGATCTTGTGCCGCCTGCCTCCAGCGGCTACCGGCGACCCTCTTTATGTCATCGGTTCAGTTTGTGGGGGGTCTGCCTATACTGTGCCGTCCGGCGTGGTCGCCACTCCAGAACCTTCGGGACTCAACGTCTGTCTATCCTTCGGACTATGTGCCCCGCCCAATGCCACTTCAGGTTCGCGATTCGAAGGACTATGTCGGTGACATTGGCTTTGCTACGGATCTCCTCATTTCTAGCATAGCCCTTTCCATCATCCGCTGAGTGGCTCTGAGATTCCGCATAAGACCACGTCTCTGAACTGTAGATCATAGATATCTGCCGTAGTTTCCCAACCTAGTTGGATTCGGCGGTTGATCTTCTTGTCGAAATTGGAGCTACCTAGCATATGTCACAGGTATGTGTACTCGTCAACAATTTCAAGTGTTGAGTTCTCAATGATGATTGGGTGGGGAGGTAATCATTTATAAAATCCAAAATAGAAGTATTACATTCACAGAACCCTACTATGAATTGCTACCAATTATATAACTTCACTCAATGATTAGACATTATAGTAACAGTACAGAAACATATAGTTACTCTAGTACAGTAATGTTAATTAATCTATAGGCGCCATTGGGGTGGCGCCAAGAGCAATCCAGCACACCTAATTAAGGAAACTAACAAACTAACAAAATGTTGTATCAATAGCTTAATAAAAGTTTAGAGAATTCGAATACAAGCCTTGTTGAAGTTTAGTTCAATTATCGTTTTGTATTCTTTCAGAGGTTATATGAAAGTTGCTTTACTCTAACATACTTTTTTATATACAGCCGGGTGTATGGAGTGTGTGACTTTGTACACTTTAGCGGAATACAAAATAGTCGCTTGGCACCACCACCGCCACATTATTGCTCAAAGGGTGGCATCCAGATCTAGATAAATTAAAAAATACTATTTCTTAAACTTCCTGAATCCTTTAAAAGTCCTGAAATCATTATAACGTAGTCTCTGGCGGAAAGCGAATAGTAGAGACGACCTTTATTAATAATGGAATAAGGCCAGAAGAACAAAAACCTTGCAATCAAACCTGGCACTTGCTAGCAAAACCAGTACACCCATCAATACGCCAGCGAGGTTGTCGATATTTAAAGTAGTTTTTTTAAATATTGTAATTGCAAAATGCACTTCATCACAAGTCTGAGACTTTGGACATCTAAATATCGCATAAATGCTTCTCCGCGTTTTCAGCTTCTTACAAATTTTATTTATTATTATAATTACTATCATATGTCTAACATATTCTAAATATATAATCACCATATATTTTATTCTCACTGCCTCATTGATCTAGTTGGTCTAGTGGTCAGCTTGTTGGGCTGCAGATATGAGGTCCTAGGTTCGATCCCGAGTTGGGGAAATCAAAAAATGATCTCGGTATTTGCCCGAAAGATGGCGGTTTGCTCGACCCCCGTTCCTCGGAGAGCACGTTAAGCCGTTGATCCTGCGTCTGATCTCTCTTACGTCGGATTTCCGTATTATGTGTGTACACAAGTATAACTTGTGTGCCTGCCAACCCGCAGTGGAGCAGCGTAGTGGGTCTATGCACTAAAAACTCCTCTATCCTATGAGTGAGAAGGCTCATGCACAGCAGTGAGACGTTGATGGGCTGCTACTTTTAGTTTTATATATTTACTTACACTAAAGTACATAGTTCAGTTGTATTTATTTAATAAGTATTTTAACACCATAAGCTAAAAAATACCAGTTCGCTTATATAGTATATGTAATATATTTATATTATTTTTTAAATGGTTACACACTGGTATATAATATGGTAAGAGGTTTACGACTGTCCTTTCTTGTGAAGAAAAAAGAAAATGTTGCGGCAGGCTTTAAATTACTTTTGGAGTAAAAAGAAAACATAACAAAAGCTATTATGACACATTTATACGGCCTAAATTGTGTTTTAAATATTCCGTAACTTACATCAAGGCGTAAAGCACGTTTCATGATAGTAAAACCATGTCGTTAGAGGCCACATCGTTAGAGATAAAAATGTAGTGAACTCTGTAATGTCCTCATAAAGTCTCACTTAGAGTCATGCAAAAGTACCTATTTAACAAGAATTTAGTGGTTTCAATAGGTCTAAGGAGAATGCATGACATTTCGTACATTAAAAAAAGTTCAACATTCATCTTTTACATTTCTCGTCCAGACATATTTTGGTCTGCTATCGATGTTGAGTTAAAATTTTATAACCGATTTCGGATTTTTAATTAGACAAATTTTTAAAAACAAAACCAATTTGACCCTCACACCAAATCTTACAAATGTGTAAGATAATAGTCGATAAATATATATTTATAACAAATATTTCATATAATTGTGTCATTTTTATTATCACTACACCACAAAATTACTATGACGGTTAGTTTAAACTACGCCTTTGATGTTTGTAATCTAATGAAATATAAACAGTAGAAGTGGAATGTATCCAGCAGATTTTGGGTTTAGTTAACTTGCTACAAAACTATTTAAGTTTGTTGTAATTAGTTATATGAGAACCCATTAAATAAGGTACTTTCGGAATGTTACCTGTTAATTCATCCTACTATGAATTTGATATCAAAGTTTATGACACTTATGTATTATTTATGTTTTTGTATCTTTATTTTAGAAGTTAGGCAAGTAAGTAATAGCCTATTAACGCCGCTACACTTGGCCTTCTGGCTTACAGGAAAAATTAACGATTGAACCTGAGACCCATATACCGCTTAGCTGCAGATTGACAATATTACTTGTATTATTATATCATCTTGTTAATAAAATAATTCTTTGTCATTATATGTACAACTTTAAATATTGTCCTATGTAATGTGATAAGATATATTAACTTCATATTGATTCTACACAACTTTGTAAAAATAAAAGGAAGTAAGTAGCAGCCCATTAACGTCCCACTGCTGGGCACAGGCCTCCTCACTCCGAGGAGCGAGGGTTTTTAGAGCATAGACCCACCACGCTGCTTCACTGCGGATTGGCAGGCATAGTACACAAGTGTACTCTCTATTCCTTCACTATCATAGTCCGACGTCAAATTTCATCTAACGCATGTCCCATTAACGTCACCATATTACATACCAGCGCTTGATCTCTCTCCAGTCAGATTGCCGTCACGTCGGACTGTGAGTGTGACAGGAATAGATAGTACACTTGTGACCTATGCCTGCCATTCCGCAGTGGAGCAGCGTGGTGGGTCTATGCTCTAAAAACCCTCTCTCACATGAGTCAGGTGGCCTGTGCCCAGCAGTGGGACGTTAATGGACTGCTACTTACTTTTTTCACTTTCCCTTGGGCTTATTTGGAACACGTGTGCAACAGCACAAAGATGTACTTATACACTTACTCGTATACAGTTAAAATTTAACTTGCTTAAGCAAAGACGGCAAATGAAATTTAATAAGATGACATTGGGAAACTAAGTGTGTTAGATTAAATGCAGATAGACAATAAATAATGCATACACGTGTATTAGAAAGTGAACATATTGTCACTTGGTTAAAATTTCCTTTATAAGTGTACAATTTGAACCACATCAGAGAGGCGTTACGGACATAGCAATTTATCTTAAATTGCGTATCGACCCTTTGCTGATTCGTAACTTTCCCCAGGCGAATATGTCCTGATTCTATCAACTGTATATAGATTGAGTTGTTACCAATGAAATTGCTTTGATTATAGTGATAATACTGTCATTCAGTTTTAGAGTACTGTATAAATAGAAATACGTCTATATACTATACTTCTTCACCACTATGCAGTAGAACAATATTGGATGCAAACTGCAAATTAAATTATAAGCTCAGCCGGTGAATTGATATACACATAATTACGGCAAATCGTTTTCATAATAACTACTAACTAGTTAATGTAAGAAAAATGCTTAATCAGGCACCTATTTGGAACATATTATATTCTCTTTAGTTATAAGTTATGTTATTGTTTAAGTAAAAATTAGTTTTAGTTATAAAATGTTTGTAAAACTAATACTTTTTTATTGCATTAGCTCATTAGCATAGGATTGTATGTGTATAGTCACTAGGGAACCAATGACATAAAATAAAAATAAATATTATATTCGTTATTGAGATTGATGTCCAAAAAGCTATAATTGCATGTGTGCAAAAATTGAGTATGTATATTAGGGCAACGTGCTTTGTATAAATCAAGTATAAGCTTTGCTCTAAAATGTAATACCAGTATACATAACTTTTTACACATTATAAAAAACTCGTAAAGATAATATATCTATAGTTGAAAAGGTAGGGTGAGTAGCAGCCCATTAACGTGATGGGTACAGGCGTCCTCACTCATAGGAAAGAGGGTTTTTAGAGCATAGATCTACCACGCTGCTCCAGTGCGGAATGGCCGGCATAGTACACAAGTGCACTCTCTATTCCTTCACACTCATAGTCCGATGTGACGGGAATCCGACACGACCGGAGAGAGATCTGACGCAAGACCGATGGCTTAACGTGCTCTCCGAGGCACGGGTGTGGAGCACGCCGCCAACTTCCCAACTTCGGGCAAATATTGAGAAAAGAAAAAACGCAATATTGATATTTTAATTACCTAGGACCTCATATCTGTAGTCGAACATGATAACCACTAGATCCATGAGGCAGATATCTCAGATACCTATAGATACTTAATCTGAAATTACTCTCCATTTATTTCATTTTCGACAGTTATTAGGCTTCGCGAGGATTAATATGATATTAATACATTTTAATTGCCCCTGACTAATCCTTGATGCCACGTGTGAATTTACAAAAAAATAGTTATTATATATTGAAGCCGACATAAATTGAGCTCTGTTGGTATACCTACTTTTTTAAACATTTCGTTCCCTTGCGCTAAGAACTCGTTATCTCCGCTTTAAAGCTTTGGAACCAGCGAAGAAACGAAGCTATCTTAGTATTAGCCTACAATTAAAGTTTCAGTTACCATAACCTTGAATGTTTTATAACAGTAAAAATAATCTTGAAATTGGTTTATCTGTTGAAAAGATGATATTCTAAAATCTCTATTTAATTCTAAAATCTAAATGCATGTGAACACAAATAGGATTTATTAAATTTAATTATGATATGAATAATTGTTTATTAGGTTGTTAATTTTTTGAATATATGAATGTTATATTGTCGACTGCATTAATATTTCTTAACTTCCTAGAAAAACGTCATCGTAACTCAGTGTTGAATAACCTTAAAACGATATGTTTGGTTACTTTTGTTTTACGATTCCGCTCTTATTTAGCTTTGATGTGTAGAAAAATATTTTAAATCCATTATTTCTTTTTTACTACAATACTTTATAAAATGAAAAAGTACAATACTTTAAAAAGGTGTTTTTATGAAATATTTTTGGACAATTCAAGAGTGACTTATAAATTTCTCTTGTTATAAACTACTAGCTGATCCACCTGGACCACAAATGAAGGAACAAATTTGCTTAGCATATAAAAGGTTCTAATGAGCAAACCTTAGATAGATATATGCTACCGCGGATTTTATTTAGGAGAATATTTATGTTGTATACGATTTTTGCAAAATTTTAGCCCTACACGTAGCGCATGCAGTAGAAGCTATCGAAAAGAAACCCCCGTTTTTAAAAGATACTTGATACATTGGTGCATCGTTCCTATTGGTTTTAGCGTGATGATATAGAGCTTTTCTCGATAAATAGGATATCTAACATTGAAATATTTTCAAATCGGACCAGTAGTAACTGAGATAAGCGCGTTTAAGAAAGCCAAGTCTTTAGTTTTATACAATTAATATAGATTTAATCTAACGCGTATATAAACAATTACAATGATCCAAATTATTTATTAAAGCGTAAGAGATTGTATATACACAGCTATTCATTGACCTTCCAGAAGGTTCTCATGTGGAACATGGTTCAAGCTTAACAAGGATTGCCTTTCAGACTTAATGCATCGCTCGCAGCGGGAACATTATTCTGTCACTATAAGGTCATTTTATATGACGCGGTCTAGCTTAGTGTTTTGTCCTGGAATATTCGTCCTTAAGTTTATATGTTGCAATTGTGATTTTAAGGATAGCTTATTTTTTGTTTATTTGTACATTTATCGTTTTGACGTAACTCGGCTGCTATTTTTCCAAGATATAGCTATAGGTTGAAAAACTATAAAAACACTGACGAAAACATAAGAAGATTAAAAGTATATCAAATCAAAATATCTTTATTCAAGTAGGCCTATACAGCACTTTTGAATCGTATACTATAATTTTATTTCATAAGTTATTTCAATATATGCCTGATGATATTAAAGAACGACTCTTAAGTTACGAGGGCTCTTTCGCGCCCTGTTTTGAAAAGAACCCACAACAAACTCAGTCGGGTTTACGTTCTCTCATCATCATTACAATTTATTCTATACCGATTAGATCAATTCATTCACGACCATGCTTTTTATCTTCTAAGTAGTCTATCAAATTATAGAATAATATTTAACATAACATTTTATAAAATATCTAAACGATAAAATGAATGTTTTGTTAATTATATTAATCTAATCCTCAGAATACAATATATAAAAATTATAAAGTGTTATATTTTAAGCTATAATTTTAATATTATTTATAAAAAAAATAACGGTTATTAAATGCAAGGAAGGCAGTAGGAGCGCAAGCTACACGTTCTCGGCTATAACCTTCAAGATCCTGATAAAGATTTTATAAATATTATCCAATTTTTAGGTATTCTCAATGGTTTTTGCCAAGTTAGCTAAATTTCAAAATATTTCGAAGTTTGATTTGCTCAAAAATCGAAAGATATAATTACATACATACACATATGTATAGCCAAAGCTTGTGAAAAATAGGGTACTTGAATAATAAAACAGTTTAGTTACTAAGAACTTGTACTAAAATAGTTTCATGTAATCAAGTTTAACACAGCATAAATGAAGAGATATAACAATGTAATCCGATAATGCAGAAATTTATGTTACTTATTCAAATAATGTGAGAATTGAAATTGAAATCGAATTATGATCTGAGAGTCGTAAAAGTAAAAAGACATTTTCCTAATTTAAAAAGACCGTTCATAAATTACACTGCGTAGAATGGAATTCTAAAGAAATATAACTTGTAAAATGTATGTAATTAAATTTATTGAACCACCTGCCCAGGTACAGTCATGAGGTCCTGGGTTCAAGTCCCGGGTCAAGCCAATTCAAAAAAATCGATATTGAGTTTTCCATATTTGCCTGAAGTTGGAGATGTATTTCGCCCCCGTGCCTCTGAGACTGCGTTAAGCCGTCGGTCCTTGGCCCGATTTCTCTCCGTTCGTGTCGGATTGCCATCACGTTGGACTATGAGAGTGAAGGAAAAATGGTCTGGGTCGGGGGGATTCAAAAAAATCTATATTGAGTTATCTATATTTGCCCGAAGTTGGGAAGTTGGAGATGTGTTTCACCCCCGTGCCTCTGAGACCGCGTTAAGCCGTCGGCTGATCTCTTTTCAGCGGTGTCGGATTTCCATCACATCGGTCTATGAGAGTGAAGGACTGGAGAATGCACTTGTTTACTATATTTGCAACCCGGAGTGGAGCAGCGTGGTGGGTCTATGCTCTAACAACCCTATCATTTTTAATTGTTTTGTTTAATTTGTATTAGTTGTACAGTTCGAATAAACGTTCTTTCTTTCTTTCTTTCTATCTCCTATGAGTGAGGAGGCCTGGTGCAGTGGGACGTTAATGAGCTGCTACTTACTTTTACCTTTTACCCCCCATTTTAGTATTTGAGTCTTAATTTTGTTAACAAAGTAAGAAAGTCAATTATTTTTTTGCTATAGCATAAAAGAGCTAAAAATTCGTTCTTACCACAATGATTCAAGGAATAAATCGTTAGTCGACTTGATTTATGTTACTGGCAATTTTCATTGTTAAGTTGCTTTGAGTTTGATAGAGATAAAATATCTCAAGAGTTGAGATAAGAATACAATTTCGTGCAATTTAAATAAATACGTATTTAGAGTGGTTTGAACGTGATTTATTGCGAGAGTGAAAACGAAATTATGTTTAAGGGTCTGTCTTTGAATTTCGTGAGATACTTTGTGAGTATTTAAATAATAAACAATATATTTTTATGGCGTTTAATAGAACACGTTGACTATTACATTGTACTAATAGTTATTCAATATTTACATAAAAAACAAAAAATTCTTGGCCCCTTTGATGTATTAATAACCTGGGATATACTTACTCTTTGACTAAAATCATATTTTTTAGAAGTTACGATGACATGGTGTTTATACTTAAAACAACAATGACGTAGCTACACATTAATAATTCTAATAAGTAATACATATTATTAATTCCCTTTCAAAATGTAGGCCATAATTTAATATTAATGCATAATAAAAGGTAAGGTAAGTAGCAGCCCATTAATGTCCCACTGCTGGGCACAGCCCTCCTCTTCCCATACGAGAGAAGGTGTATGGAGCATATTTTTTTATACACAATTAAAACCTAAGAGATATTTTCTTTTTAATATTTTATTCCGAATAAAAGAATTGAATCATTCTAATTGTCATATTAAGATCTTGTATGTTACATTACTTGTTTATTTTACCTGTTTCGCTGGAGAATGAAAATTCTTGTTGCTGGTATGAAGCAGGCGAAGTTTTCCCTAGAATGTATTGTTGTAATTATAGGAAATGCGCGTAATTTAGCAAACGTGTTGCAATGAATCAAATGTATTGCTGTTCTTGTAACATAATGTCCTGCTTCCACATTTTGGTGTTCAGGAAACGTAATTAATAATAACCGACAATTATAACACCAAATATACCAAAACTATTATTGAAATTTAAAATTACAATCCCTACATTTATTTTATACATTAAATAGTGTTAAATCAATTATTTCTTCAAGCATATTCTTATTTTCTTCTAGGCGTCACATATAATACAAATTCTGTAGAGGAGACGCCACTTTCATACCACAGATTGCACTGAACAGCCAAGGACACTCCTAATGTAAATTCTGAAATTTGTATTGCTATCACAGGTGCGTTACTATTTTTTTCCAAGGGAAATGCATTAGGATCATATCCCGGGGGATCTGGATAATATTTAATTTTGCCAATATGTTCTTTATCGTAAGAATGATAACCATCACAATGAAGCCAAAGTTTTTGTCTCTCTAATTTTAACCAATTTCGTACTGTGCTTGGAATATTCATATTTGTAACATAACTTGTATTTAAAGGTCTTGCTGACCACTTTAGTTGCTTATTTATCCTTACAATTACACAAGGATTATCGCCATAACCAAACGGCGATGCGGCGCATGGTCCCAGATCAGTACAATTGGTTACTTGTCTTTTACTGCGCTTCTTCAACAAATTGTTCAACTCATCTATATACTTTTGATAATCTTGAGAATCATTTCTATACCAAATTAGCGGCATAGTATTTAAAGATGTCGGAGTTGCCGAAAGTCCAATACCTCGAGCGGAAAATATCAAAAGCTCGGTTTTTTCGATTGTTTCATAATCGTCCTTCATTTTTATTATTATTAATGAAACATATAAACACATTAGCATATATGTGCTTAAAAATATCAAATACATAATAGAATAAACGATGATATACAACCAACTCTCGCAAGTTCTTTCGCAAAACGTCTTTTTATCTCTATCATACATGTAACGGCAACAACGTGTTCTAAAACTTTCTTGAGGCGCGTCAATTTGGTTACTAACTCCAACCACACCAGGGGGATTTGAGGTTCCAGCCACTGGCAAGGAAGGGCGGATATTATTAGGTACATCTTGCGGCTTTGGATTGGGTTTTTCTTCCATTATTTTCAAAGTTATTCCATTCCAAGCTATTTAAAATAAATAAGCTCTGAAAAATCTAAGTGGAAATATTAGTAGAAATGTCATTAACGTCACATTCATGTCTAGTGCTCTTAACGTCGCTCATCATAGTATTATCAGTGTGGCTATGATACCTAATGATTACAGACTCTTTGGTTATGATCATATATTTTTACTCAGTACTTTTATGACTTTGTACAAAGTTTTAAAACGACTACGCCCTGTTTTGAACAGACTTCAAAAAAAGAAGGACGTTATCAATTTTTTTTTTTATATTTGTTACCTCATAATTTTCGACTGGGTGAACCAATCTTGATGATTCTGTTTTTATATGAAAGGCGGTGCTTGTCGTAGGGTCCCATTTTTTTGAAATCCATTTCTGATGATGGCATCCATGAGAAAACCGGATAAGTTATATATTTGCATTAAGCATGTGCTCGACAAATGGACGAGTCACTCAAGATCACTCCAACCGATTTCGATGATTCGTTTTTTATTGGAAAGGATACTTCAAGGGTTGTTTGATGATAGTTTGGTTAGGTTTTCTTCATGCGATCCATGACAAAGTAACGGAACTCTTTAATTCTTAGGAGCAAATTAACGAAACTGGGCACAATCTTGTATAAGATCTCCGGATATTTGAGTCACCTATCTTAAATTCGGTATGGTCAAGTGATTGTCTTAGTTAAATATGATAAAGTTAGGATGCGATTTTTGGCAGAATATATAACTGTCTGTAATACATGTCTGTCTGTCATAGCAATGAGCTTACTTTTGTTGTTGTATTGCAATATTTATAAGGTGTATTATGTACAAAGTGGTGGTAGGCGGAGGGAGGGGGGGGGGGGGGATTTTGCGAGTGTTGTGTTTTTTTATGTTGTTGATGTGATTACCAACTAAAACACTGTTCAAAGTTTCGTTATAATTTAAACAATGCTTCCAAACCTTTATAAAAAATATTTAAACAAACATGCAATTTTTTTATTTTTAACAACCCGACTGTATGACTTTATTCAACAATGTGTAAAAAATCTTAAAACCTATTTTTGATATTCGAAAGCACGGACTTTTTAGTGCTATTATAAGTTGACCTAGTTATTATTATTATTGTAAAAAAATCTTTATTTGCTTCTAAAATTTCTTCAAATTTATATCACCGTTATGGTGATTATGCCCGAAGAGGTATCAAATATGTAAATTATTAAAACACGATTTTTAATATTATGGAAATATCGTTTACTGGAATAAAGAGCTTCTGTAACTTCGTCCTATAACTAATTGGTTCAGATTTTGTATATACATATATATGTATATGTTGCCATTAACATTCGTCACTTGAACTTTGATTCTCACGACTGGAAGGGAAAATATATTCAAGTTCCCTCACGTAGTCCTCAACCCAAACGTAATTCTAAGAAAATTTCGGGGTTTGTTAGCTGTATTTATAAAGACATGATTGCACGGCCAATGTTTAGTAGAAGTAAGTTATAAATTTATAACACATGTAGAGTAGAGAGTGTGAATTATGAGTAGGAATTGAACTCGGATCTCCTACAGCAGGGCTGATCACGGTGGGAGCGATCCGTCCCCGCTTGGACAATTGGATATCTAGGGGGCACGGGTCTGTCACTTACAGGCTGGTGCAGGTGGTGACCGGACATGGTTGTTTCGGTAAGTACCTGCATCAGATTGTTCGCAGGGAGGAAATGCCTACCTGCCATGAATGTGATGCATGTGATGTGGATTCAGTGCAGCACATTATGGCAGAATGCCCGGCGTGGGGACATCAGCGGCATCTATTGACGTCGTTGGTCGGAAGAAACCTTTCGCTGGAGGCCATAGTTGGCACAATGCTCACCGGTGATAGGGAGTGGAGGGCAGTGGCCTCCTTCTGTGAAAGTGTTATTTCGCTGAAAGAGGCATAAGAGATGCACAGGAAGACTGCTGTGAAGAATGCTCCTTTACTTCGGCGCAGGAGGTTGGGAAGTAGGAGGCGTCGATTTGCGCTTCTCCTTCTCCCTTCTTAAGTTTCCGAGAGGAATCTTCCGGAGTGCCAGGGTAGATTGCGTCTCCCGATCCTGTGGTGCTCTAATAAAGGATGCGGAGGGTATCGCTGGATTTTAGTGGGTATTGTGGCTTACCAGCGAGTCCCACACTGCCGATAAGATTTTACTCTGATCAGCGTGCATAAAGGCATTTCCAAGCATAAAAGAAGGTGTTAACTAAGTAAAACCAAGCAAAATGCGTTGCATTCTCATATAACGTGTAATTGATTTTGTTATTTGATTAACTTGTTAAGCAACGTGAAAAAGGAAGGCCGGTCAGGGCCAAATAGAGCACATTTCATTATCACAACGAAGCTCCCAGTGTGTCGTAATTGAATAAGGTGTCCTGCTGGCTGGAAATTAGATGAGGTCCATCAGTTCATCATACTTTATATTGCTAGTGTATCTATTTTGTTATCACTTGATATTATGATGCTCTCCTGAAAGTAATTGTATTGTTATAGTGACATACTATTTGTACACTGTAGGAGAAATACAAAATATTATTTCAGAATGAAGTAGCATTTGTTATTGTATTTCTTTTTACGTAAGCTTATGATAATTTGATTTACTGTTATATGTCGCATATGTACAGTAGAAATATGAAGATATTAATACCATATCTTTATAATTCTTCTGTGTATATGTAACTGAACTTCTCCTTAACGCCTGCCGAAAATTTAATTGCATTTTCATGTATTCAAGAATGGTTTTGATTGACCAGTTTTCTCCATATTTCCACGAGATTCACACGTAATAATTTAGGTGACTCCGTTAGGCACTATTAGTATATATATAAATAGTGGGTAACTTATTTGGAAGAAAATGAAGAGTGTTTCTTCAAAATGAGATCTCACCTAAATGGATCGAAACTGGATCTCTCTTGCAAATTAAGATTTAAAGAAGTTAGGAAATCTAATCTGAGACCTCTTGTTACGAAACTGCACTATTACATCATCAAGATCGTCAATATAAATCTCTCTTTCCACTTGTAAAATCTTGGAACAAAAACTTTTATAAAAGAAAACAAAACTGACTAACGAGCGTGCAAATACAAAGAGTTTGCTTTCTCGGGTAAAATTGTTTTTTCGAAGGTGATGCATATTTAACAGTGCTTTTAAAGTTATCATTAGAATGTTGTGTATAAAGGAAAGCTAACTTATAGATAATGCTAATTTTTATGTGTAATCTATAGTAAAATATTCTATAACGCCTTATCGTTGGTTTACATGGATAACCATACAACAAAAATCAAAAATTTTTAAAATCTAGTTAAGTTAAAACTGACGCCAGTGTACATAAATTTTTATAAATTCTGGGTGGTTCCAAAATTTTTTTTAGTTTTCTAATGGCTCTCCCTTAAAATAAACCCTATTTAATTGTGTCAGTGATCTACAAAGCAGGGATATGTATTTTATTATCTTCTGCTTGACACAATCAGGTATCTTATGGAAACAATGGACCGTAGTGTTTTAATAGTGGTAGAGCTTAGTTAAATCCAACCACTGACAACTGACAACAACTGTCCATCACGCCAATAGAAAAATTATATCATAATTTGTAGGATTATATAGATGATAACAGAGTTTAGGAATTAATAAATTGTTGTAACTTAAATAGGTTAAATTCTGCTAAATGCGCTTGATTGTAATACCACCTGATGGTAAGTAGTAAAATAGTCGAGGAAATGCGTTAAAACTGGAGAAACTTCATTTGCCTTATATTAATTCAACATAGCATCGTACTGAAACACAAGTTGATTTCCGCTAGGTTTGCACCATTACACCAGCGAGGCTTTCAATGATGTAATATTGTAATGATGGTGATAATAAAGCAATACGTGATTAAGTTTTGTAATGGGTTCTTCTTAAAAAAGGCCTCGCTGGTGCAGTGGTGCGAATAATTCTTTGCTAGCAAAGGCCTCGGGTTCGATCCCCGGTAGAGCGATTTAAGAAAATTGTATTTCTAATTTGTCTGAATCTGGTTCGGTGGGAGGCTTTGGCCGTGGCTGGTTATCACCCTACCAGCGAAGACGTATCTTCAAAAGATAAAGAGGTTTATGTTCCGGTACGACGCTGTGTAGAACCCATATGGGGTATATCGCTTCTTAACCGATTAGCGCGATTCTATCCTAGACTGTATCAGCACTTACCACCAGGTGAAATCACCGTCAAGCGTTAAACTGTCAACAATAAAAAAACAGAGCGAGAAGAAACCCTCATAACATTCACATTTACAGTCAGTCAGTTCTTTAACACCATCGTCAAACGTCATTTTTATCTCAGTGTGTAGATTTAATTAAAAAATAATTAAATGGTTTGTCTCTGTAATCTTCCTAAAGTAAGCCTTGAATCTGCCCTTCATTAAAGATGGTATTGCGAATATAATATCTCTGTATCTGTAATATCAGCAACCATTATGTTGTAGGTTCATAAGTAGAGATACCTCAGATACAAAAGTACTAATGTAATTAAATTCTATGCAGACGAAATTGCGTGTATCAGCTAGTATTTGTAACTGTAAAACTTATAGGTACAAAGCTATTCCTATTGGTGGGAAGATAAATTGTAGGGAATTACCAGTCTAATTACAGCGAAATTGTAATTTCAAAGAGGCCCAGATGTACTTTTAGCCGGTCCTAATTGAAATATGGCTTTATATATATATATATATATTTAAAAAAAGTGCGTGCGTACAAAGTACACACGACAGAAGTCTAATTTCTTTGGCAAAATAATTTTCAAGTTTTGTTTATATTTATACAAATCTAAAACATTAGATTTCCGAGACATAGAGGGAGGGAAAAAGGCAGACCATTCAAAGGAAAAGGCAAAGGAAGTCATTCCTTAATTACCTAAACAGATTACTTAAGGCTACCGTGTCCTGTGAAAATTTGCGTGTGAATATTGTGCTTCCTAATTTTTTTCAATGTCTATATAGCTGATTTGACATCAGGCATAATACGCTGGCATAAATAGTCACAGCTCCTGTTGTGATATTGCTGTATTTTTCCTGCCAAGTTTTGATTGCCTTTTCTCTGATAGTGCGCTTGGTGAAGGACAGAGGTTAGCGATCGTGAATGATGATGATGATGATGATGTGGAAGCGCTAGTGGTGGCCTTTTTTGCCAGATCGTCAGCTCATGCATTCCCTTCGATGTGGGCCTTTTTTAGCGCTGGGTAATGCTTTTACGCACTTACCCTGACCTGAAAACGGGCCAGGAGTGTAGGACTCGGCGAGGGTGGAGACCTCGCAATACCCTCTTCATCTTGGAGTGAGATACCAGAGGTTCAGCTTGCGCATTCATCCCTGGTGCCCCAGATGAGTTCGAATGAGGAATTCATGGAGGCGGGGGCAGGTGCGCAAACAAGCACTGCCTGGCATCCCGCCTCCTTCGGCGGTGAGAGGGAGCATCTACTGCATTCTCCCAATCTCGCTCGTGGGCCTCCTTTACCGAGATTACAGTCTCACAGAAGAAATCCACTTCCGCCCAACATCTCTCACTTGACAGCATCGCACCTACAATGCTCTCAAGCGAGAGTTTCATGCCTATGAAGGCCTGGACCCAATGGAACTCTAAACGTCCACCCTTTTTGAATAATTCTTCTAGTAAGTAAGTAGCAGCCCATTAACGTCCCACTGTTGGGCACAGGCCTCCTCACTCCGAGGAGCGAGAGCTTTTAGAGCATAGACCCACCACGCTGCTCCACTGCGGATTGGCAGCCATGGTACACAACAAGTACTCACTATTCCTTTACTCTCATAGTCCGATGTGAGGGGACTCTGACACGACCGGAGAAAGGTCAGGTTTTCTTCTAGGTTAGACTTAATTTTGATTATTACAAATATATAATACTAGCTGATTCACGATGCTACGTCTGTGTACACTTAAATATATAGCAGCAGCAATTTTAATAATGAAGCCTTTTACGAAGAATAGCCAAATTGTTCTAATCTAAATAGAATAAATTAAAAACAAATATATTGTAATGATGGTGACAAAAAAAATTAACACTGAGTTTGTTGCGGGTTCTTCTCAGTACAGGGCGCCAAGCAACCCTCGTAACTTTAGATTGTAAGTCGTAAGAAAAAACTATATGTGATGATTCAAGAGTGCTGTAATAGCCTACTTGAATAAATAATTTTTGCCTTAGAGATTATATTTTCGGTACAGCGCTATGTCTCAGTTGAAAAAGAAAAGGGGAAATTCATATGCTGGTGTTTAAACAAATACACCAAACACGTTTAATACTGAAACTACTGAATTTTATTCGTTCATATTCATCACTACTAAAACTTTTTCAAGTCATATTAATTCCTTCTTTTTATCAATCGTTGCTCACGTAATTTCAAACCTTAATAGATTGTCGGAGACATTTTGCACAATTTATAAAACAGAGATGTAGGAAATAAATAAAACAAATTTCAATATTAACTCAATAATTTATTTATACACTAATAATTCAATGATTAATTTTAAATTCACACTATTTATAGAGTTGTTTTAAGTAGTGAAGACATTACAATCCTTCACTGAAACCTTAAAGTTCAAGACAAATCCAAATCGAGACATTGAAACTTTACAATCGTAGCTCCATTATTTACAACAATCATAGGCGTTAATTATAAATAATCATAAAACATGATAATTTTACCGTTTTCGATAAGAATTTGTAATATTTCGAATCACACACCGTGGATTTCTAAAAGTTCTAAAAGAAAGATCGTATTTTTTTATTAGCCTCACTTTTATTACTCCACAGATTAAAGTTGCATGTTCCCTTTTTCCATAATATAATATAGGATCCAAACTAGGAATTCTAATAAATAAATAAGGGAGACTAATTACATAGCATTTTTATAGACATGCTTTTTTATGACAAAAAGAACATTGGGTAAAATGGTAAAAGAATTAAGAAGTTTTTAGAAATAAATTACAAGAGTGTAATAAAGAAATTACGTAGTCAAAGCAATATATTTGTAATAGGATTGTTAACGAATTTCGATTTCTTCTTAATATTAGGCTCGAAGAAAGTTAAATTTCAAACTAATATACAAATAAAATTTATATAGATGTTTCATTATGTTTGTATTTCCATAATTACTTGTTCATTTGCGCATATCTAAATGGATTTATTAGACATTTCTTTTCTCGTTGGACGACGAAAAACTAGCCTCATTAGTATCTTCGAACATTTCATCTCATTATTCTTTACGGCTGTAGTCATTACTTTTTACGGTTTCGCTTCGGATAGGCGAAGCAATAATGGGAGTGTCATTATTCTTTTTCAGTCTAGTATTTTCAACATTGGTAATATTTTCGAAACGTTTTAAGTATCACGCAATATACTGTATCATTTGGTGTTATTTGGACAATTCATATCTGTATATCTATATATGGAAACGCTCGTTAGTTTTATTTAAAACTATCGAGATTTTTCATGATTTCAAAATATCATCTTCTTTTAAATTATTGTAATGGCCTTAATACACTATAAATATTTAGGACTTAGTTAATTTAATGCGGAATATAATTTTTGTTAAACTTATAATGCCCACAGAAATACAAGAGATGTACGATTTAAAACTATATAAAAAGCAACACAACTGTTTTACTTTTTAATTGGTCATTAAAAATTCTTATCGAAAAAGTATTATTCTGAGTATTAATTAAGAATAAAATAGTAGATTTTAAATATTTTTAAAATTACAGTTTAAGTTAAACTATTTATTGGCACTAGCTAATTACTATCACATTCGGATCTTGCGTACGAAAAAAATAGAACATCGAAAATATAATTTTAGACCTTAACACATTACAATAATACATAAATTAGCTCGGTGCCCAGCTATAAAATGTATCGAATAATTTATGAATAACGGTAAAGATTACTTAAACTATAAAACTTAAAATCGTAAGATTATTATTTTTTATGATAACAAATTCTATACTAGAGAAGAAATAGAACTTTTTGGTACGTGTTTGCACTTTACTAGCTAATAACATTATCTGAAATTGCCGAGTTAGCCTGCGTGATGAATAAAATAATAAGAAAATAAAGAGGATATAGAAATACAAAGGTCATCTAAAAATCTCTTGCATTTTTAATTTTTTGTAAGATGTATCTTATTTGTGTAAAATAAACAATAAATAAAAATATTTTAGACGAAAACGTCTTAGAAATCTTTAATAATAAAACTGAGATTATAGGCTCTCTGGATGTTTGAAAAATAGCAGCTTATTTTTTAATATAGACAATAATAAATCAGCAAATATGGTTTGATAAGATAAACATTTATGTATTATATGCATTTATATATCCTCTTGAAATATGTACGTCACAACAAAAACATGTAGTAGGGAGTGCTTTGTTAAAGTTGGATATTCTTTAAATTATCTCGATTTAAAATTACAATTAAAAAGAAACATTTATTCATCGAAAACTTCAGATACTATTTTGTCGATTCCAGTACATACCAGAATTATGAAACATAGTAGTTTTTCTACCAATAAGATTATCCAGGTCTTAAAATCGTAAATGTGTCAGACTATTCGGCAATTTTGTTAAAATTGACATGCTATTCAGGAAACTACATTCTTATAAGCTGTACCCACTATATTTTAGTAACCATTTTATCTCCTGCTATACAATTCCCGTAAAGTCTAGCAATACTCTTTTGTAGGCTTATCAAAAATAGAAGGATTAAAGATTATATCACAAAATATATTCATTGTCACAACAAACGATAACTTTTTGTCTTCAATACCACATATAGCAATATTATAAAATTATATTAAGCAATATATGGATTAACTTGTAAATAAAAAACACAGATTCATTTATGTTTCCGTGAAAAAAAAATTATATATATAGGATGAATTATCATACTTAATAGGAACTAAAATACAAGGGTTGCAAAAGAATTCTGCAATATATAAAAGAATTACAAAACAATTATTTATTATTTGATCGAATGTTTTTCGGGACGAGATATATAAATGAGAAACTACGTTGTAAATGGTATTGAAAACAAAATTTAACATGTAGGCCTGTCACGATTAATTATGGACCACTGGAAAAGAGGTATTCCATTAATCACTCTTCAAATATAATTAAATCAAGCTACCAACTACTTGCGTTTCGCTAAAATCAAAAATTGTAAAGAAAAACTAATAACGTGTACTTAAGGAATTATATTTTTATAAGTGTAGTTATAAATACAACTTTCTTGAAATTCATAAATCACAAAACTCGAGAAAACAATAAAAAATGGTAGGTATTATTAAAAACTAATGTGTGGTCAAGAAGATAGAATACCACATATCTAATCACTAAATAGTATTATATACTGCAGTAATCAAATTCAGTCAATATATCCTAATTAATGACGTATCTTACAGCATGATTTGTATATATTTGTTATAATAATAGCTACTGAAGTAGAAATTTATCTAGACCATAAAATATTTTTAAAAGAGATAACCGGATAGACTTTGAAGTAGAAACAATTGAAAAGAGCATACATTAAAAGCAATTTCATTTAAGATATAAGACTCTGCATATAAGTACAATTTGTCAATAAAGTGTATAGGTAAAGCTTTTCGTAAATATTTTTGAATATATTTGAAGTTAAGATAATCTCTTCACTAATCAGCTACTATTATAAACTCGTTTTTTTTAAAAAGCTTCTAATAAAAAGGTTTACATGGTAAAAAATAAAATTAATGAAATAATGAGTGATGATTATCCTAATACAAAACACATATAAATAATATTAATCTTTACAATGGACGAACACATGTCATTCGAGCGAATGCAGTCTATTTAGACGAGAAAAAGCTATTGCTATCAACGCTTCGTAGCTTGCTACAGTCCGAAATGCGACTGTAAGATCACTTTAAGTGCACTTCACTCACAATACTAATATCCCTTTCGATTTAAAACACTCTCACCGCTGTGTTATATAAATATAAACAAAATAAAATTTAATAATATCTGAACAAAATAAAAAATCTACAAGATTCTCTACTGATGAGTAAAGCTACAAAAATGTATTATTTTTAATTTAAATATAATAATATTGTAACACAATCCATTGAGATCACATATAGATTTTACATATTGACTGATCACAATTCCACGTGATCTTATACAGTCATATTTTTTTAAAGGATATCTCTCACAAATCAACGTCCATAATTACCTCTTCCAAAGTCACTAAGCTAACTAGGATTCAGCTATTTATCATCTCGAAACAATCGAGTAGGCCACTTGACAGGTACAGTAAAAGGATTTGAAGAGATATCACTACATCGTCTCACTCATGATTGGATATTTTAAGTAAGCTTAACTTTTTGAATAATAACTTAAGTTGAAGTGAACAATTTCTGACGTTTTTTTGTTTCTGATAATGTAAAAAAAAATTGGCGTTATATAATCTCAATAATTATTTGAGATATTAATTATAGTCATACGTGAATTTAGAATATTTTTTATTAAGTTTACTTAAAAACCGTTATGTTGCTGGTAGTTACCATTTGAGTTTAATTATTTTCAAACACCGTCGCTGTTATTTTGTAGAATTCTTCGGAGAATGTAAGAAGCCAGAATAACCCTCAGATATAGAGATACGTTAAAATTGATGTCGTTATTACAATATAGAAATTTGGAGATCTCCAAAATCCCCTGCTCCAACTGCAATCGAGATCTTTTGCAATTACCTAAAAGCATTCCAAAGATATTATGGACCAGTCAAAAAATAACAAGAAAATAAAAATAAATCAATATTATTAGAAACAAGATACTTTCTCTGTGTGTATGTGCAGAGTTAAAAAATATGGCTAAATTATGTCTACATACATACAATCTAAAGCAATACATACATAAATTCACATATATATATTATACTAACAACATATAAGAAATGTAAACATACGTGTATAAAATAACCAAAATTTTAGTTCTTATTAAAGTAGTTATTTTATGACAGTCTATCTATCTATCTATAGTCTATCAGAAACTATTAACATTGAACTTACATCGCTGAAGGTCCTATTATAATGTGAAGGACATTTTGCAAAGCGAACGTCGTCCCTTGTTGCTACACAATTTGATGGGCTATCACATAGATATTGTCTTCGCTTGCGATCCCATGCTTGAATCCATCTGTATCCAAAAAAGTGGAATAGGCATTTAGTCATATTGGAATTTTTTTATTTCCGATTGTGGTGCCAATTTGTAACATGTTTTGAGTACACGTACACTGATAGAAATGTTTACAAACATTTATAACACTCGAAAACATGGCATCGGCTCGCAGTTTGGACTGAACGGGCCCCCGCACTCACCGCATACCCTGCTGTCACTTACTTACATGTTTGCAAATGATTTTTATTGTTATAAATTGTTAACTAACAATTTTGATGAGAAATGAAAATTACAAATATACCTAACAAGAAAACGTTTTTTATCATTGTGATCAAATGTATGTAAGAAAACGTTTACTAATGTTTATAAATATTTTTAAACAGGAGTGCGGCAACACTATTAGAATTAAGCCCTTACCCTATACGGCAATCGCAGTATAGTGGATTTCCCGCAATAAAAATGTCTTGAAGAAATAGCGAATTAGGAACACCAGGCCATTCATTCTTGGCGGGATTAGGAGCTCTTGAAAGGAAATTGTCTCTCAAATCAAGAGTTAAATTCTCTATGCGGCCAGGCTTCCAAAATACTTCACCTTCAATCTCTTCCATACTTGTATTGTAGATTGTTAATGTCATTGTTTGTGAAGTAACACCCTACAAGTAATAAAAAGAACACTTGCTTTAAAAAGTAGGTAAATTGTTTAATTAATAAACGTATTTTATAACCCTTCTATACGGAGATTAGATTTTAACTTACTAGGAAATGTCTGGTATCTACCAGTCTACTTTATATATACTTACATTTAATTATTGCAAATATTTAAAAAAAAATTACCATTTTTTCAATTAAATACTATAATGAAAAAATTGTTAAAAAACTGCGATAAAAAATCTTCATTAGATTTCACTACAATTAAAGGGACGTTATGTAAATAATAGTTAAATGACTTAATTTATTATTAGTATTTAAGGAACAAGTAATTAAAATATTTATTATCATTCTATATATACTTAATTGAACATGAAATCGAGGAATATTTCTATAGTTCTTTTCTTCGTATCAGATAAACAAGTGGAATCTTAATTACAGCTATATATAATTGAATATTTGTATTGATAGAATATGCACGGCTTTTTAAAGCTTTTTTGTGCTGTTCGTAGTCTCCGCTCGATTGAATAAATTACTTACGCTCAAAACATTCTGTGAAAGGAATTTCAGAGCCCTTCCAGTTATAGTAAGGTTATTTAACTTTGATGGCAATTGACCAGACATTTCTTTGCCTAGATCTATTTGAGAATTATCCACTTGCAAATAAAGATTTTCCAATGCGTAGTTGTGGGTTAAAATGCGAGGGATATTGAAATCCCTTATGTTTCCATTCACGGTAATTTTTAGTGTCCGTAAACCATACATTTTGCTAAAAACTCCGTGCTGCAACAAATAGAAGTAAGATTGAACGTTATGGTACTTACCAAGTTAAACATATTCTAATCAATCGAAATAAACATTGTTTTTTTGTATGTGAGCTATACATATATTTCAGATCGTTTTCACATATCGCTGGCCCTTCTTAATAAAGTAGAATTTATAAAAATATAACTTTACAGGAGAGCGGTTTGAAGTCGGTTTCATTGTTAACTTCAAAATCTGATGTTTAAAATGTGTGTGTACTACGAGACAAAGTTTTACAGTTGATATGATTTAGACATCAGATTTTAAAGTTGTAACAATGAAACTAATTTCAAACCGGTCTTCTGAAGAATTGTATTTTTTGTAGATCTGAGTTTCTTAATAGGGACTGATAAGATAAATTTAAAAATTTTTACTATTGTAAGAATATTCATAAATATTCTTACATCGTTTTGTTTACATATAGCTGAGTGAAAAACAGGTTAATATCGTAATAATAAATTCAATATTACCTCCAGGATATTTAACCGCAAACGTGTGACATCAAGGTATTCTAAGCGTGGTGAAACTCCGTACATGCTGGTATTCATGAGGGCTGGTATAGGATTACCCGACAACGACAGCCAACGAAGATCGCTTAGAGAGTGTGTAGCCTAGAAAGTCATTTTAATTAAGTATTTATTCATAAAGAAAATAGAAGTATAAGGTATATACGCGACTGTCTTGCTACATAAAAACATTTTGTAAATACCAATATATAATATCTTGACATAGTATAAATTGAAGTCGCTTAGGTCGTTGTTTTTTTCATGTAAATCAAAACTACCCTTAATAGCATTTCATGAGAATGGATATGTTAGAATATACAGAGGCACAGCAGCTCACAGGTTGTACATTTTGTTCCGATTGGCAGATATCGCCGAACTTTAAGACTTTTATATAAGTGAAGTATGGAAGACCTAGGTTTTCTGATACAAATATTTATTATGCCTAAAAGAAGACTTCGGTTACTACATGTTACAATCGCAACTTATATGAAAAAAAAAAAACATTTATAAATACACTATATAGTGATATAGATCAATGCATAAACGATATCTAAATAATTATGTGAATAAATTACCACAGGTACGGTGGTTAAATCGTTATATGAAAGATCCAGAGCTCGTAGACGGGTCAAATTTGCTGTTATATCCGTTGGTATTGACGGGAGATTGTTATATGATAAATCCAAGCTTTTCAATTTCGGTAGAGGCATAGATGGCACCTTAAAAAGTAACAAATTTTACGACAATATATTAACAAACCACATACATAAGTGAACCACAAAAGGTTTTACAAACTCTATTATTTCACGCCGCTTTAACTTTAATTATTTATTTGTAAATAATGTGGCCTTGGATTAAGAAATACAATACAATAAAAATAAAAATTAAAATTGAAATATACTATGATATTGTAATGATGATAGTAAAAAAAATACAAAATACCCGACTGAGTTTGTTATGCGCTCTTGTCAGGACAGGGCACGAAGGAACCTTCGTAACTTTAGATTTTAAGACGTTCTTTAAAACCATCATCAGACGTACATTAGAAATCGAAAAAAAATTGACGATTCAAAAGCGCTGTAATAAAAGCGTTGTTTAAATACTATATTGTTGTGCTGGAGACTGTTTAATAAAATGTTCCTTCCGCTTCCGAAAACGAAGAGAGGCGACAGTACTAATGGCACTTTTGATAATGGAACGGAAAAATAGAACCTGATTTAAAAAAAAAACCACCTATTTTTAAAATCTTTTATTAGCATTATTTACGCTCCACCATGTTAGTAAAACGAAATTAAAGGATAGTTTCATAGAAATACATTACTTTACCAAAAAAATTAGCAATGAAACACAAAATCAGCTGGTACTCGAACGCACGGGTCAATGAACTGATCAACTAAAACACAGGCGCGGCACTAGCGTCTGTCTTTGATTTTGTAAGCGGTCTCCTATACCTTGTATGTATTATTAGTAATACTTATTTTTGTTTATAAAAAAAAAACATTTATTTTAAATAATAGTCTGGAAAAAATCGCTACTAAGCGACAATACCACCTTTGTACATTTGTTTCTGTGTTACTAGTAAGAAGTTCTTTTATAAATGTCTTTTAATAAAGAGTATAAATAAAAAACATAACTTACATTGGTCAAGCTAACATTTTTAAGTCCCAAGTGTGATAACCTTCTTTCTAATCCTTTAAAGATGCTGCCTCCACGTTCACCGTTCAGAAAAGGTGTATTCATACTCAGATCCAACCAACGCAGCTTAGGTAAGGCAGCAAAAGAACCACTTTCAACCCTCACCAAATGATTATCAGAGAGATCCAACCAAGCCAGAGACTGAAAAAACAAGAAACTTATTACAATGTGTCCGCATTTTGATATAACATTATATTTTACAGGCTAGACTTTATATTTTAAAGATAAAAAAGTGAAAGGTAGTTTTCTAAAAATAAATATAGGATTAAGTCATTTTGTAATACAACTAATTTGCCAAATATAATATTTAAAATATTCTACGTGGTGCGTGTTATTTTGTGAGTATTCGTGCAATAACTGAAGTGAAATACAAAATATCATAACTAAAACTAAGCAAAACATATCAATAAGAAAAAAAATAACTGAAGCGTATTCAGATAACCGCATATTTAAAAAATATTTTTTTTTTGATAAATAGAATGTAATATTTACCTAAATTTTATTATATCTATATATATCATATCTATTCGTCACTGTTGAATATAAGAAAACTTTCTCATTTTCTATATAAATTTTGTTTAATACTTCATTTGTTAATAAAATTATTTTTAATCATTCACTTTATTATTTATTCAGTCAAGATCAAATATATTTTTTCATATAGTTCATTGCATATGGTGTTAAAACAGTTTTTTTAGCACAAATTGTTGATTGCAATTTCATTTAACAAAAAGCGTACAGTGCCATCTATTGATGGCTTGCCTAAACAATTTTAACTTGTAATCTATATCTGAAGTTAGTCTGAATCGGCGGGTTTGATTTAAAAATATATATCGACTATTAAATTCTTTATTTGACTATATGTAAGTATTAATTAATCACGATGTCAATATATTGGATGTCATGGTGTTTCAAAATATTTTTAGATTTATCTTATACTGTCTTGGCATTTTGTCATGTTTTCGTCATTTGTTATTTATACTGGAAATGTAAACTATAAATTCGCTGGTTCTTAGTTGATGATTTATTCTTAAGAGATAATATCGTCCAATTGTTAATATCGTGAAATAGTGAAATTTGGGAATGTTGTTTCTTTTGGATTTATTACAATATATTGTAGAAATTAATAACAAAATTACGATTATCTGAATGGCTATTCAATCATAATATAAGCCAAAATATATACATAGGGCATTCTACCTTATACAAAATATTCTGCGGGTATTGCTTTTTTTGGTGGAACACTCTGGTGTGATCTCGCCTAGCGGTGTGGTACATGTATTCCGTATCGCTGTAGTCCGGCTCCTCCGGCCAGTAGTCGCCCGGTTCGTGCTGAACATGCGGGACACGCCACATTAGCATCTACCACACACTGGCAACACATAACAACTGCTATCTATTGGTTAGTAACGTTCACAAGGGGTGTTATATCGACGTTGTCACGCAATACTGTGTCAGTCAACAAGCAGTAACTTTCAAACTTAGGTAACACATGAAGTTTATTGATTTCCGATGAGAGGCGCTGGTGTGGCGATGTTGGTTGCATTGGAGAGAAGAGGAGAGGGGTGAGAATATAATCTAGATACAGATGATCATGATGAGGGCTTTATATCTGTAACATTATTTATCGTACTGTGATTGTATAACTAGTTAATTGAAAATCAGTGAGTGGTTCAATTGTACTGCCGCGGTATACTTTATGTACTTGTGTATGCAATATTAAGGTATCGCTAAGAAATGTAAAAAATGTAGTCTATTAAAATGAGGTTATGATACCGTTGGTTGACACAATACAATACCGTCAATTTTGTGTTTCATATCCTTTACATTTTTAACTTTTTTTTCTAGTAACTCAATCGATGTTTATGGATTTTGCAATATAAATTTGTAATAATTGCAAGATATAACTATTACTATACAGCTAAAAATGATAACCAAACAATAGAGCCGAAAACCTAACACCGATTATATGTTATATCTAAACGACGCAGAGGATATAAAACAAGTTTTCCATATGTATAGTACTTATATTGTTATAGTTAAATACATATGATAAAATATCACAACAAAAATATGTGTTTATCAAAATACAATTCTCAACCCAAATATTATACATTACCTTAAACCATCTATTTAAATAGATTTATATTTGTTATTAGTCGAGCAGTTAGTTATCAAAACTACATTAGAACTCAATAAAAAAGATCATCAGTAATATTGCAAAACAGTATCAAACTTTTCTAAAAGCACTTACTCTGAATCTCTGGACCAAATCAGCGATTGCTACTGCTGGTATAGTGTTTCCACTGACGTCCAATTCAACCAAATTAATTGCAGCCGCAGGTGTTAGACAATTTGTGGGTATTCTTGATAAATCATTGTCGGATAGATCCAACCTGTAGGTTATATTAACGTTTAAAGGACGAAGAAAGTATTGCAGAAGATTAGAGGACAATCTCTTCTCGCTACCAAAATTCAAACCGATATTATGACTTTAATTCGCGACGCTAGCACTAGAGTATCAGAATACTTTATCACAGAAATATCATCAAGACAAAACTACAAAAATGATCGCTAAGAAACAAATTCAAAGCAGTTATCATAATGACAGTTCATTGCGTATATATATTAGAAAACTTGTTGTACGTACATGAAACTATTGACTCTTTTAATAAAAAGAGTAAATGTACTTCATATAATTAAAAAAATTAAATTAAAGTTGTTGTAAATTCTAGTAGACTCTATAAAATTGGTAACGTATATAAGGGTAATTGTATACGTTTCTATAATAAGATCCCAGAAGACGTTTTAGAGATGTCACATAACAAATCCAAAGTCTTTGTTAAAAGAAAATTGATTGAATAATCATATTGTAAATTGCAAGATTACTTAAACGATAGACATGCGTGGTAATAAACAAATTGCTCTAATTTTAATTTAAATATATTAAACTAATATGATATTATAATCATAATAGTAATAGAAATACAAAATACCCGACTGAGATTGTTGTGAGCTCTTCTCAGGATAGGGCGCGGGGGAACCCTTGTAACTTTAGATTTTAAGTCGTTTTTTGATACCATCATCAGTCGTGGATTAGAATTAGTGTGTGGAAAAAAAAATATATTTGACGATTCAATAGGCCCACTTGAATAAAGATATTTTGACTTTGATCATTTATATGACGACAGCGTTTAGAAACACTATCGTACCGAATTCTTGATCAACTTAATAGGCTTTTGTCATTTCAGAATAGAATGCGAAAAAGGAGAAGATTAAAACTCTCACCAATTAAGGCCTAGATCATTCTAAGCAGGTAATTTCACTGTTGATAGTGAAATATTTTTTATTAACACTAAATAGTTGTTCTGTAAATTGTATAATATACTAAATAAATAACTTTATATTGTAAATTTTACCTTTCTAGTGCTGGCGAAATAATAAAATTGTCGACAATATTTTTAATATTGTTATCAGAAAGGTCAACTGAGGTGAGTCCGTGCATGTCATGAAATACTCCAACAGGCAATTCGATTAAATGATTGTGAGATAGATCAATAATCTGTAATAATGGTTTTTTTGTTAATAATGTTTTAAATTGCTGATAATTACATAGTATTAATTAAATAGATAACATATTTTTCAAGAGTAATGTATACATGCAATGATTTACATTATATGTAAATTCTATTATTAACTATACAATATAGAAGAATATACATAGCCATATTTTACCTACCTGTAAATTTCTAACTTTTTTGAAGCAGTCGTATTCCATATGGAATATCTGATTATGTGACAAATCCAAGTACTGCAACATCAACATCGAGCCAAAAACTTCTCTTGTTATATTTCTTATTAAGTTATGGGATAGATAAAGTTCCGATAATGTTAAGTCAGCATGTCTGTAGAATAATATATTTTTAATATTAAGATACAAGGAGTATTAAATTTGGATAAATGATATAACGAACATCAATTAAAAATAAAAGTCCACGAAAAGATAAACTCGATTTCTTTTTGTAACACGGACTGTTGATTTAATTTTGCCATACAATCAAAGTAAAAATTAAGAAAACATTTACCTGAAATAATATGGTGCAATATATGAAATATTATTATGTGATAAGTCCATTACTCGAATATTTACTGACACAGTACCAAGACCTGAAATATATGAGAGATATATTAAAACCACAAACCACACCATATTACAGAAGCATAAAAATTTAAACTATAATAGGTTAAACATATGTCAACTACATGTCATAAAATAATACTTATATATACCAATACGATGAAAAGCAGCTAGAAGTTAGCAAATAAATGTATCAAGCAAAGTTAAATCACCTCTTTCTATTCGCAGAGGACTGGGATCCTCAGATACTAATCCTGTGATCAAAGCAAATATAATTAAATAAAGCTGACATGCAAATAGTTAAGAAATTATAAAATAATCGACTATATATGGTAATAAAAATAGTTAACAGAAGTATATTAGTACTTTATGACAATATAGAAACGTGTCAGAATAGTTCAAAAAATGCGTGAACATTAAAAACTAATTAGGAAGTAATTCTAAAATTATTCTAAAATAATCTAATAAATCTTTTTCTTACTTTGCGCCTTAGGGGGTGGATAAAAGTTCGATGAATAGAAACTAGGAGCATTTGAATCAGTGAGTGATATTATTCGGTTGTATGAAACATTGACTTTCAATGCTGTAGCAGAACCAACTTGATCAAAAATTGAGAATTTAAACGTTTCCAACTGATTAAATGATAAATCCAATCTAGAAATAAAATAATAATATAGTTATCACGAACACTTTAAAATAAAGTCGCTTCCGTTATCTTTTACCTTAAATCTTTTTAAACTATTTTAAGGATTTTAATGCAGTTTTCGGCAACAGATAGGTTGATTCAAGAGGAAGATTTATATGTCTAATATAAGTAAAAAAGCTTACACATTGTAAGATTTTTAATGTGATGTTGCGAAAAACATATTTTTATAAGCTTAATCGCAAACGCAGCTTGCCTAACGAGATAGATCAAATTAAATTACTACGGCATTGTACATCTTAAAAAGATGGATAAAAAAGTCAGCGATGGTACATATTTATCTTAAAGGATAACTCACAGTAAACATTTTTATCTTTTATATATTACAAATAAAATGTGTTATTTATTAAGCCATATTGTACAACACAGTATAATTTATCCAATTCCATATGTTTTATATTTTGTGTAGATCAAAATTGCTTAAAGAGGATTTCATTAAAATGGATATCTTAGAAGATATCAGAGATTTAAAAAGCGGTGGCACAGCGGGAGGCGGGCCATACGATACGTTCCGAAATTACGTAAGCCTTAAATAGATTTCGCCGTTCTGAGTATAAGACTTAAGACCCTAATCTAAATATACGTAGACGCAGTTACACGGGTCAGCCAGTTAATAATATGGATTTTAAAAACTCACTCTTTTAAGGCTGGTAAATTTTGAAATGCTTCCTCACTGATTTCTGTTATAATATTCCCTGTTAATCTTATAACTTTTAAATTGTCTAAGCTTGAAAAAGCTCTTCTGTGTACAGTTTCTATTAAATTGTCTTCAATCAATATCTCTTGTAGCTCTATTAAATTTACAAACGTATGCTGGTCGATCCTTTGAATCTGATTAAGCGATAAACACACACTTTCCAACTCTCGATGTATATCAGCCTGCAATTAAGTACACATTAGCATTTCAATCATATTATTGATTTATAATACTATTATTCACTATACTTCACCTGTAAAGTTCCCTTTGAAAAATGTTCAATAAAATTATCTTGCAAATTAAGCGTTTTTAAATTATTCAAGAAATGGAATGAAGTATCAGGTACACTTTTTAATTTATTATTGCTAAAATCTAAGTTTTGCAACTCTATCAATGCTTTTAGCGGTTCAAATGGCAATATTTTTACTGAATCCGCCAAACCGTTCGCCAGTTTTAGACCCGTCAGGCTGTGTAACTGAAATAAGAATTGTAACATTTATTACATCTATTCCTTATTAAAAGAAACGTTATAATAAATAAATAGTAATAAGTGATATCCAGAACATTTACCTCAGCAAAGGCATACGGGTCAATATAGTCGATATTATTCTCTGACAGATCTAAAGTCTTGATCGTTCGGACGTGTTGAAACGCACTAGCTTCGACGCGGTTTATAGTGCTACCAATTATTTTTAGATCTTCTAACTCTACACCAAACTCTAGAAAATCTTCTGCAGTAATACTCCGTCTTATAAGTTTACTGACTGCTAGATATCGAAGCGATCTCATTCTGAAATAGGTGAAGCCAAATACCATTCAATAGTATGTTATTGTTCATTTAAAATGAATTTATGATGTCAGTACGAATTGTGAATGTTACACAACCTAAAAATTGTTTCATTGATTGGCATTCCCAGTAATATTTTATCAAAACAAAGTGTCTAATGACTAAGTTAACCAACGTTAGACAAACAAACGAAAGCTAAAATTACACATAAATTCATAAACTTAATATATAATAAACTGAAGCTATCTAAAGCTACAATAATGAAAAATGCTGGAAAATGAAGATTTAAATGTTGTTTTCTTTAACATAACTGATTCATTGCAAGGTGAAAAAATGTTAAACACATAACACACAATCCATTAACAGTAACAGTGAAACTTTTTTAATAGACGTTAATATATATTGTGAATAAAAAAAAGAACTTTATCACACCAATTTATTCAAATACAAGACGTGCTAAAACAAACAGCGTAATGTAATAAAAAAGCAAACTTTCTACGACATATAACTTCCCATCGAAAGTGAGATGCAACAGATAAAGCCTCAAGTTGGTACAAATAACATACCGTAACTTACTTGCTTTGATAGCGGCATAATTCAATGTCAGACTCGTTTCTGCAATGAAAATGTAATAGCAGTCTTGTACGAAGCAAAATTTCTAGAAAAAGTTGCAAACTCTTATAATTTACAAGATTTAATTAATGTATCTATTTAAAGTATGTCTCTCTAATGTAAAGCGGTGCCATATTAGAGAATTTTTTAATAAAACATCGTATTTCAACTGCAAACCTGTGACTTTTAGGCAAAATATATTATAATCTAGTAATTTACAATTAGTGACTTTATATATACGTGCAAAGTTTCATGCAAATTGAAAAGATATAAAAGTTGTAAGAGGAAAATTAAGAAAAGATCTATTTCGATCATTTATTTGCAATATCACGATTGTATATTTTTTGTCTTGTATATGCCTGGAAGAGATCACTACATAGTGATAAGGCCGCCCGTTTCATGCTTTTGGATATATATAATTTTACTGTTATTTAGTTTTAGTTGTCACTTTTGTAATTTAAAAGTATGCAATAAAGTGTTTATCAATCTATCTATCTATCTATCTATCTATCTATCTATTACTTACTTATTATAAAAATATGAAATAGAAATTTCTATTTCATTTGCTTCGGTTTAAGTATTAGGTAAGAAGTATGTTTTCGCTTTGAAGTTACTAAAAATCTTGCATTCTCTTTATGTGACATATTTAGCGTTTGGATATTAAACAAAGCAAATACAGACAATAATTTTGAATAATTTAACGATAAACTCAAAATAAATAATCGTTAGTTATTTCACTATATACTACAATGTTTATATCGAAATGAGTACAATATCAAAATAAAATTTTATAAAAAACTAATATCTACAATTTGTTTACCTTCTAATTCTAATCGGGACCACTGGAAACAGTTTTTAGGTTGTGTAAATTTTATATGGACATTGTTAGAAATGTTGGTACTATTCTTACGCTATAGTTAAAACTCTTAACGTAATTGCAATATCTTTTTACAAAACTAACCGTCTCACGTCCTGTAAACTCATTTCCAAAGAAGACGAGCCACTAATGTCCAAGAAGAACAACTTATATTGAAAATTGTTTATCGATGGCGATTGAAATTCCGAAGGATTGTTCGTTGCAAGCAAGTTGGTATCCACCTAAAAATATTTATTTAGTATGTAGAAATGACTACACTTGATACAGTTTTCTCAGAGCGTTTGTAAATAAAGAATTTCTTATACGAGTAATATAAAATTGAAAAAATACATTAGCTACAAAACCCTCATGATCTAGTTGTTCAACAGGTTATATCTTTATATAGATTGGCATAATGGTATCATGCCATTGGTAAGTAATTTTTTATATCTAAACTAACATTATAAAGAGGAAACATTTGTTTTTATATGTATGTAAGTATGTATGTTTGTAACGCTTTCACACAAAAGATACTAGACCGATTTCAAAAATTTTTTCACCAATAAAAAGCTACATTTTCACTGAGTGACAAAGGCTTATTACTTTCTCAATAAAAATGTATTAATGTACCCCAAGGTGTCAAAAAGTTGCTTACAAAATATTTGTATCGCGTGCACTGGGTAAACTATTTATGATAGAATAAAAAATGTTTAATAATATTAAAGAACGTATTAATATCTACAAAAAAGTCACCGATACCATATGTCTAACTACTATAGTTATGCCGTTATAACTACCTTTTTTTTTGATCGCGTGGAAAAAAAACCGTGTGATCAAATCAGAAATGAGGAGATGGACCGACGACATTAGGAGGATCATATTCCGAGGATACCAATGAAACCCATTTGAATTGAAGCATTTTTGAAAATTCCTTGAAAGCAAGAATATTTTCATACCAGTACAGTATTTTTAAATTTGCTGACGTCGGACATTCTACGCAATAGATGTTACGAATTAAAAATTGTGTTAGTTGATGTCTTTAGCCACGAGATCGGTAACTACGCGGGTGAAACCTCGGGGCATTGCTAGTATATTTTATTAACTGCCTCAATGGTATGGGGGTCATCTTGTTCGACTAAAGATAATGAGTGATGATGATCTTGAATTTAATTCCCGGGTCGGACCTATTGATTGGAGTATGTTTTCTTTCAGCATATTGATCTGTAACCACTCTACGTTCGGGTTTTGCCGACCCATCGGATTACGAGAGTGAATGAATTGATAGCCATGATGGAAATTCGATCCCGGACATTTATACGAGTCTACCAATTAAATTTCAAATGTAAATTTATAACGGTCTACCTTATTTTCTCTGAGGTTTAGGAAACGCAACGAATCTAATTTGTTCAACATGAATTTTGATATCATGGTCAAATTGTTCTCAGACAGATCAAGGCTTTGTAAACTGTTTTCGAGTCCAGCGAAAGATGCTGGAGATAAATCCGAGATACCACAGTCACGCAGGGAGAGTGTTTTTATCTTTGCATTGCGGAACGCGTCCTCCTAAAAAGAAAAACCATATACAATAAAAAAAGTATATACAACTTAGTTAAATAAAAAATACAATTGAATTTTTTTATAGTTCTAAAGTTGCAGTTTGTATTCTACTTTAATGTAAAGTATATCGTAGAATAATATTTAATTAATAATAATTTTATTTACTATAACGCAAACAAATGTTAAGTTAATATAATGTTTCCAATACAATTTATAATACAATCAAAAATAGTATCTTACAGATTATGTAATTTATTTTGTCAGTTTTTTATTAGTTATTAATATATATTTTGAAGTTGTAATGTTAATAATTATATTTTTAATGTGATATATATTTGGTTTATTATATAGTCTGTCGTAAAAGTCGCCTCTTCGGTGTAGGCCTCTCCCAGATTCATCCAGGTTGTTATATTTCTGGCTTGGTGCATCCAGTCCGGACCTACTCTTTCTGTAAAGTTATCCCTCCATCTTATCCTTTGTCTCCCTCTTTTTATATTCTTGTCTCTAGGATTCCATTCTATTACCTTCTTAGTCCATCTTGTGGTAATTAGTCTGCATACATGTCCAGTCTAAATATACGTGCTACTCCCCCAATATTATTAGCGCGTGTATTTAGATACTATATACTTTAAGCACGAGTCTTTTTTTTAATATTATGAGTTTATTATATTGCACTTTACCTTATTACGTTACCAAAAATGTACTTGAGGAAGCAAAAGAAAATATCTTGTCCATAAAATAGACCAAGTCATAATTTCTCACATTTTTATCTGAGAGTAAATGCTATGAACTTCCTCATTGGTCTAGTAGTTAGCATGCTCGACTACAGACGTGAGGTCCTGGGTTCGAGTCCCAGGTCGGGCCAATTCAAAAATAAATATTGAGTTTTCTATTAAGATTTTCTCAATATTTGCCCGAAGTTGGGAAGTTGGCGGTGTGATCTACCCCCGTGCCTCGGAGAGCACGTTAGGCCGTCGGTCCTGCGCCTGATCTCTCTCAGGTCGTGTCGGATTCCCGTCACATCAAACTATGAGAGTGAAGGAATAGAGAGTGCACACTTGTGTACTATGCCTGCCAATCCGCAGTGGAGCAGCGTGGTGGGTCTATGCTCTAAAAACCCTCGCTCCTCGGAGTGAGGAGGCCTGTGCCCAGTAGTGGAACATTAACGGGTTGCTACTTACTTTTTTTTATTAGTTAAATGCTATGATACAAACAGATCAAATTTTAATCAAAGCACGATTTTGTATATATAACTTTAATAAGAAATCACCAAGAACAAAGTTTGAAAATCAAAGAGATTGACTTAGTATAATAAAAATTTATCTCAAATATTTGCATTTAATAAACGGCTATTGTATGATATCATGGACTGTAAATATATTCCCACTAAATTTCTATGTTATCAGTTAAGAGTATGAAAAAATTGATGCTGAATAGTGAAAATGCTCCTTGTTACACGGGAGCATAAATAAAAGCGATGTTAAATTACACTCAACATCGTTTTTATCACTCACGCCGTTCACTCTCAGTTCAAGGGATTTTAGTTGTGGGGAAATCTCAAGGAAAACTTTTTCCAAAATATAATAAATAGCTATATTACAAAATTTGGATACAACTTTGCCTGTAGTATCAGCTAAAATTAAATTTATTTAACTTTAATAAATAATACTTACTCTTATCGAGTAAATAGGATTCCCATCTAGAGTCGTTGTGTTCAACACGTTGAAGTATTTAAATGACCCAGGCAATATTATCCTGATGTTATTCTCATCCAACCTGTGAATTTACATTAGTTTTATGAATATATAATAACATCATTATCTTATATTTGCAGTTATAAGTGACATCAGTGAAACAGTCCGTTTAGCGGCATTTTGCAAAATTAAAAATAACAAGTTTTACTTTAATTGTTTTTTGAACAATTATTTTAATTATTCAAGTTAGTGTTTTACGAATATCTTATGGTACAATATAATGCTGTCTAAAGTAGAAGTAATTCGGTAACATACACATAATCAATTATGTCAAATCCAAAATAAATGGACTGGAGATGATATTAGTAAAATGTTAGCTAAATTTATTACACGCCTAAAAGAGGATAATTTTGAATCTCCTGCCCAAAAAGCCCAGTCTATGATCAAAACCGGAATCCCTACTAGGGATACGATTGTGTTACTGTGGCACACTAAATATAAGGTAGGAGCTATGCTTTAAAAATTAAGTGACCAAAATTCAAAAAGCATGTTCTTATAAAAATACAATACATTGTATCATCAAAATGAAGATAAAAAATGTTTGTATAGTTTTAACGTGAGTCGATAAATGATATTATATCAATACTAGCTCATCCAACAAACGATGTTTTGCCGTATAATAACTATTGTTGCTATTTAAAACAGAAGTTGATCGTGGAGTGGTGAAAATTTAGGGTTGTATATATTTTTCTATGCTGTATCATAAAAAAATTAAAAAAAATGGGGGTGGATCATCCTTAACGTTTAGGGGGATGAAAAATAGATGTTGTCCGATTTTCTACCATAGGCGATATGCACGCTAAGTTTTATGAAAAACGGTCGAGCCATTTCGGAGGAGTTCAGGTTCTAACACCGTGTCACGATAATTTTGTATATTAGATAAAAAAAATATAAGTACTTTTCAAGACTGCGAAACATGTAGAAAAAGGTATGTTCACATCAAATTCACAGCCTAAGTTAACTAGATAGATATCTTAGATACTATTGAGTACAAAGTTATAGAGGCCAAACTTACTTCAGAAGATCGAGTGACAATTTTACACCATTTAATTCATGAGCCGGAGGAATCTGCTTGATAAGATTATTGGAAAGGTCCAAAACACGTAATTGACGGAGTGGGGACAGCTCCTCGTAAGGGATCAACGTGAGCTGATTGTCTCCAAGGAGAAGCTGAAATAATTTTATACCATTTAATTCATGAGCAGGATGACTCTGCTTGATAAGATTATTGGAAAGGTCCAAAGCACGTAACTGACGTAGTGGGGACAGCTCCTTGTAAGGGACCAACGTGAGCTGAATGTCTCCAACGAGAAGCTGAAATAGTACATGAACAAGGAGTTCTGTGCGTACTGCACGTGCTGAATTGCGTCACGGTCTTGATATTTGAACAGTATGGTTTGTATCAGTCAGCCAGATGAAACACATATTCTTCCAAAAAATGTATGTGTGTAATATGATAATATTATATATGTAATTGTCTACCATGTTGGCATTGAACTATAGCCTCGAATTGAACTGTTCGTTTTCGTAGGTTGTTTAACTAGTATCCTAGGTGTGACTGGATTATCCTGTCTCAGAGGGAGCAGGAACCTTTTAATTTTGCCCTTAATCTCTTTTTCAAATCAAATCAAAACATTTATTCATTCATCATATTCTACTTATTTAAGTTTGCGAAATTACAGGTTTTACGTTGTTTTGTAGGTTTGGTACGTTGTACCATGAATTGAGAGAGCATGTACGTCTGCCGCCTTTCTGTTAGCTATCGTGACCAAATTTCACCTAAAGTAAACGGTATATCTATGTAGATTGTAATTTTATTGTATTAAAATACTGATATACTGTACATACCCTGCTAAGTCTGCTCATACCGTCTCTAAACACCCCACTGTCAATGACAGACAAATGGTTCCCATGTAAATCCAATGTTTCCAGCATCGGCAGTCCAGAGAACGCGTCTAGAGGCAAGGTAGCTATAGAGTTATCGGCCAGAATGAGTGTTTGCAGTGTGTTTTCTAAGCCTAGCCAGTTGTCGCCTGTTATTTCTGTTATTTCATTTCCTGGAAAAATGTATAATTATATGATAACTAAACAAATGATTTAAGAGTAAAGACAACAAACACACGGACTACGAACAAGCATTTTATAATTACTATTGGTTAGTATTATAAGTAGTGACAGGGCAATTTTCAACTTTGGAAGAAAATATATTATTAAATAATCTCATTAGTAACAAGAAAATAAGTATTCTGTTGACCATCAATCTATTCGCAGACCTCTTGTGGAACAAATACTAGGTCATACAACAAGCTATCTACGCAAAGGTTGAAAGGAATTTAATAAGGAAGTAGTAAATCATGCTTTATTGGCCGCCTTAATTGACGATCTAAGGTAAAGCATTGTAGAGTTTGGTTAAATTTATTCAATAGAGCTTTAATTATAAAAGGTTTTAAACCAGTAACTTATAAAAATATGCAGCTTTAGATGCATTTTTTATTAATTTGTATTCTATGTATAGTACATATAATATATAGTACACTACTGTAAAGCTTGCTTCTCGACTATTATATATTACGTTGTAATTACAGGTGACAGTAGTTCTACAAAAGAAACTTGAAACTAACAAATCAATTGGTTTAACGAAGAGCATTTTTTAAATTGCATGCTTTGGCTTACGATCCATGATCTGATAAATAATCAGTGATTTAACGATATATAACAGAAATTTAAGTGTGCTATATACATTTCCATTAGTATAGTGACATAATATCAACGCTCATTACTTAGTATTAAGTATAGGTTGGGTTTTTATCAGCTATAATTATAAGAATATGTTATTGTGCCTCGGACGATGGGACTCAGGCGAATATGTCAGCATTTTACACTAATCTCCTCCAAATGATTCAGCCAAAATAATGGGGATTTAGTAAGGTTTATATGGCTTAATAGATACATGGTTTTTAATATCTTTAAATTAAAAAAATACCTGTTAAATCAAGCAAGCGCAGTTTTTGTAGATATCGCAAAGCACGACTCGGTACCGACGTCAATCTGTCTTCTTTTAACTCTAATTCCCAAAGAGTATTATCCAGTCCATAAAAAGCTTCTTCGTGGATGTTCTCCAATGGATTTTCGTTTATGGCGAGCCTATACAATCCTGGAATGTAAATTATTAAATTTATATTTTGTTTGATATATCCACAGAAAATATAATTCTTACTAAAGGCTCCCATATAACGGTAAGGCTTATATAAAAAATTATACAATAAAAACATGGATTTACATAAATATGATGATATTCTTCTTACAATAACTTACATTCTCTATATCAAGATGTTATATGAAATCTTTATTATTTCGGTGAAAAAAATATATCCTAGGAACACTTTTATGTGTTGAGACAATTCTGAAGTACCTGACAAGTTAAAGCTTAATTTTTATTATTGGTAAATCAGCAATTTACATGTTTATGTCAAATCTTTCTATAATTTCTTTAGGATTATCTATATATAAAAATGAATTGCTGTTCGTTAGTGTCGCTAAAACTTGAGATCGGCTGGACTAATTTGGCTAATTTTGGTTTTAAATTATTTGTGGATGTCCAGAGAAGGCTTATGAAATGAGTAAATATGGAAAAAAATCTTGGAATATATAAAAATAAGAACAAAAATTTCACTTTCGCTTTGACACGTTTCCTACCTGTCAATCATTTCATATTCATGGTGTTATTTAGTAATCAATAAAATTTAAGTCTTTCAGAAATGAAATCTATATCTATCTATCTATCTACCTATATATAAATCAATTGTAGTTCATTATTTTAATTGTATTCAAACTTTGAAGCTCCAAACATTTGCAACATCGCAATTTTTCAAACAAAATCATATATAATTAAAAATAATAATAAAACGAAATTCGTACCGAACATTTTTTAATAAGAATTATTTTTATTCCGATTAAGTTCTGACCAGATTTTTTAAAAAAGTTGAAACATTCCGCAATTATTACTTAGCTTTCCATTTATTAATTCTAAGGCGGTACGAACTATGCTGGTTGAGCCAGTTGTAAATAATAAAGTTGTAAATATCGATTCTAAATTGGAATTAGGTTAAAAATACATGCATCAACATGATTATAGATTGTCTAAGCAAATTTAATTTATAGTTTGTGTATACCCTCTGAACTGAGGCGATATTTCAGTAAAGAGAACACTATCAAAGTTTGTCAACGAAATTGTCCTGTCACGGCCACCTGGCTCTTGTTTGAACAGTTAATTAAGAGATTGTACTAACATGTATACTGGTGTTTGTGAACCAACTTTATGTACATTTACAAGAATCGAATAGGAATTTTTCGGCAAAAATATTGCGAAAAATGTATGTGCAGTCATCTAAATATTTAGCAGCTCTATAATTTGTCAATTCAATTTTGGAAGAGATGATAAGTTTTTAAGATCTCTACGGATAATGGAACGGACTTGATTGATTATATTTTACATTCCCCCGTTGTGCATTTCAGTAAAGGAAAACATCTTGAAGAAACCTGTATATCTCGGAAGAAATTCTGGGGTTTGTGTAGCCTGCCAACTCCCAGTGGAGCAGCATTGTGGGTCTAAGTGCAAATCTTTTTCTCCTATGATCGAAGAGGTCTGTGCTTAGCTGTGGGATGGTAATAGGGGACTACGTACGTATATAAAAAGAAACCAGTTGGATTATTCTTGATATCCAATCCAATCCCCATTTTATCCCGACGTAATTTCATTCACGCGACAAAAAGGCACACTTGGAAATCATTTCATCGAAATAGAATGGGATCGAAAACATCAACGGATTGGTTCTTTTAAAATATACTTTTATATATATTTTATTAATTATAAAGGTCGTTTTATAATAATTTCTATCAAATTCAAGAGCAAGCCGACAGCTTTGCAGGTAAATGCAGTGTATTTCAAAACTGTCTAACTCTTATTACGTTATATGATTTATTATTCCTATGACTTTGTATACGACATATAATGTAAAGAATTTTCAAGCTGATACGGTGTTTATTAGTGCTTTTTAAAGTGATTCCATGCGGTACTTCGAAGTGATTATCCTTAATAAACAATAACTTTTGCGCTTTTTCGTTGGCTATATATGGCATGTATAGTAATAAAAGTGATAGTTAATGGGGAGCGAGTCTTTCTTATTGTATTATATGAAGTTTCGAATAAAAGCGATTGAAAATTTCCTTTACATAATTTTATTTACCTTTACATTGAATGAAATATTTTCAAATAAATTAAACAAACTCGGCCACCTTAAGCTTTACGAACAAATAAAAGAGATATAACCTACGTGATAAATTGTAAAGCTTAATTTTAATTGAAATATGCAATTTCTCTGGAGATATTTATCATCCCCAGCAACTCGGAATAAAAATGTCGCGTTTATGCAAATGAAAACATCACTAGGTTAAAACTTTTACATTTCTTGCCCTTAGTATAGTAATTCTACTTCAAAATAGTATTTTGATGACTTCGCTGGAGTGGTTGTGCTTGCTTCGCTACCAAAGATCCTGGGATTGATTCACAGCAGGGCAAGTCAAGTGTAACAAGCGTTAGCGAAACTCCATCTCAGACTGTATCACCACTTGCCATATGTTTGGATCATAACCGTCACCATTAAATAAGTAACAGGTAAATTTTCTCATTTGTGTAAATTTATCTACAAAACATTATTTATTTACAGATACATATGCAAGATAAAAGCGTCCGATAGCCGGTTCAATGCTGATAGAGACGTGCAATCTTCCTAATGGGACACGTCACGAGGTTCCCTTTTATTATGGAGGACGTCCACTGCGACCGACATTTATTTCTATTCATGCATTTATCTTTGAGTATTACATGATCTAATTTATCTTTACACAGACAGTTATTTTCATAAAATTCGCCCATGCCTTTTGTACCCTATGCGATTTTCTTTTAAATAGACATTTATTGGAGACAATTTTAGTTGAAGCTATATTAATCTGTTGATTGAAATGTCCCCATTTTATATTACATAATAATTTCCGATAATTTCATTAACTATAACTCAAGTACAGTGAAACTGCCGGATTATAATTTGCGAACTTTTTCGAATAGATCAAGTAGATCTACACTCCTAAGTGTCTAGACCTTTTTGGGATTGTAGACCGAGTATAATGAAAAACATATATGTTATATATGTATAGGTAATGACAAAATAAGTAGCAGCCTTTTAACTTGCCACTGCTGGGCACAGGAATCCTCATTCATAGCAGAGAAGGTATTTAGAGCATAGACTTGCACTGCTACTTCACTGCGAGTATACGAGTATACGTGTAACCACAGAGTTACCCATGGGTAACGAAGGTGTCATTCACCGAAATGTGCCTTCCCAGTCTTCGAACCCACGACTTCTTTAAACGAGAAACCACGTGTCTCACCACTAGGCCATCATGACTTATGTACACACACACACACACACACACACACCTATATATATATATATATATATATATATATATATATGTATATACGTATGTGTGTATACTTACATACATACGTATCTTGTGTACGTATATTGCTGTGAAGAACATATAACAATTCAAAATAGTCTAGATTTTATTGTGTTGCAGCACCAAACATAGTCATTATGACATTAGTTGATTTTATTTTATTTTCAAACAGCTCTCGTATACATTTTCCTTTTTGAATACTGTCACTATTTTTCCAAAGCGGCGAGATATATATATGTCGGAGTGCAGTAGTCTCTGGAACGCTGGCGCCATCTATCTATTGACGTGGCCAATTGTCACAATTCGGTGCGCGTCTAGCCAGTTCTCGGGTGACGGCCAGCCGGTGCGCCCGACTGTTGAAACTGTCACGTTCCTAGCTATTATTGCTTTATTTGTGTAAGTTGTTATCGGGAATATTAAGTGATTGGACATTATAATCTGAGTTAATTAATAAAGTGTCTGATTGCACCAACATTACCCACCAAAGCCCACAGTTTGGAGATGGAATTATGGATGACGATATCGGAGGAGAACCCTATGCCCCTATGCCTTATGCTCATTCTGTCTTATCCTCCGACATATATATATATATATTCTTCGCATTATGAATATTGAAATTGAAAACAATGACTATTCGAATTGCATTGGCTTTGATTCGCTTCATTCAACATTATTCTAATCACACTTACCAGTAGCTTGAAAGAATTGAGGTTCTAGGTCCCTGATCTTATTCCCAGTAAGTTGTAAGGTGAACACCTTTGAACTGTTAACAGCTGCTGGTACTCGTAGAATAGGGACATAATTACAGGTCACAATGCCAAGGTCGCCGGCTGGCTTTGAGCACGTGCAAAGTGCTTGAAATAAACATGGTGGATGACCAGTGTCTACATGTAACTGTAACCAAAAAATAATGAAGCAATACAATACACAACACAAAACATATGTTAATGGATTATTATTACAGATTTTGAAGCCATCTAACTGATGAGCCCCAAATCTGTTTTAATAACTACTTTCGCCATGTAAAGGGTCACTTAAATCGGATTTTCAAATAAAGTAGTCTAAGACTAATAACCTAGTAAGATATAATAATCATTCAAGAACGCTTACTTTTCAATAAGTTTTTAAAGGTAAAGGGTAAGTACGATTAACTTCTGCCCAAGAAAACATCTCACAAAAATCCTCTATACCTATTTATTGTAGGCTAACCAAAATCCGCCAATAAACAATGACCTATGTACAGTATCTTAACTATATTAAGGCACCGAATCGATCACCATCGGCTTTGGTGGAATTTTTCTTTTGTAATTCCACAGATAAAGCATAATTTTAAATCAATAAAAATTGAAGGCGTGAGTATCTTTAATATACGATTTTACATTGGTGTATTTTTCTATACTACTGTACTAAAAATTAAAATTTCTCTAACAGCCCAGATTTAATTAAAATGTACAATTAGTATACAGCCTCGGATAAATTTCGGGTTAAATTTATGATTTCCCGTGGGAATAACTAGAAAAACTAATTGGGGTCAACGTCTAAATTTTAGGTTTTGTTCGCTATTTATTTGTAAAACTGTCGTCAAACTTTAACTAACCATACCAAAATTCAGAAAAACAGAAAAAAACTTGTGGCTTTCAATTTTATTATCTTTCACTTAATTAACCACGATCTAGTAATCATTAATCGACACTTTATTTTAATTTACTTGTATGCAGAATTGAAAAGCTCTGTTTCCAGCAGATTTTAAACATTCACAACGTAAGAATAACAGTAATCAACCAAGTTTCAGTATAATTCCATAATCGAGAGTTACTCTAGGTTTTAACTTAAATTTCTTTTCGTTGACTACAACAAAACTTCGTTAAAATAGCTTAATGATTTATTATTTCCACAGATTTAAAAAAGATTTTATTGTAAGACAAACACACTATGCAAAAGCTAATTGAAACCTATAACATTCTGCATATACTTGAGTAAATTTGTTGCTAAGACCTTCGTGTGTTAAACGTGGTTATTCATCTTGGTCAAGGTACGAATGCATTCATTCGTTCTATGCCACTAATGCCAATTTACGCAGTAAATTACGAGTACATCGCAGTTCTTGTCTATAAAGATTTTTCAATTTCGTAATATCTAACAAGAATAAACCAATTTATTGTACAATGAATTTCCCTTTTCAGATGAAATTCAGAAATAAAAAGTAGCCCATATTAACAACATTGTCAAAGTCAAGCTAACTTTTATGGTGAATAGACAAAAAACAGCTGTACAAACAAAACTTTGATCTTGAATGTAATCTTTTAGCTATCTTAATAAATAAAAATAATCTTAATATTAAAGAGATTTCAATTGCATTCATTTATGTATACGAGTATGAGATAATATATATTTTTTTATTTCTGACAGATTAGCGCTTGACTGTGATCTCACCTGATAGTAAGTGATGATACAGTGTAATGATGATGGAAGCGCGCTAATCTGGTAAGAGGCGATATACCCTTTATGGTTTCTACACAACATCGTACCAGGACACAAATCTCTTTGCTGGTAGGGTGGTAACTAGCCACGTCCGAAGCCTCCCATCAGTCCAGACTCAGACAAATTAGAAAAGACAATTTCCTAAATTCGTCCTACCGGGATCGAACCCGGGACCTCCGCTAGCAAAGCGAATACTCGCACCACTGCCACCAGCGAGACCTTCAAAATATGCAATAATGAATTGATCTGTTTCGGCTACGTCAACCTAAAGGGAAATCTTGTATGATATTTTATAGCGTCTTTTTTGCCGATTTGAATATGACTTTTAAAACAATAAAATAAAAAGTAATCTGGATTATATTATGTTCTTTTTACGTAAGATTAATTGGCTTATATGATTATTTATCTAAATTAGTAAACTCTAATAATAAAATACCCACCTCTAATGCCCTCGCTAAGGAGGCCCATATCATTAACAGGAAACTGACAACCACTATGGTGTATCCAAACTTCACAAACGCCATCAAACTCTGTAACAAAATAGAGGTTATTAAGCCCACATATAATAACTTTGGGTATATCTTTTATAAAATCCTATCCAATGATAAGTCTATAACGATTTTGAAATCGGTAAATGTTAATAAAGACTTTTCGACGATCCAAACTGGAAAATGTTATAATAATTTGAAGTCGTCTGTCTTCAATTCACATGGAACATTCTTGTATATAACTACAGTAAAAGCTGAGAAGTGACCTAACTTAAATATTTATTAGCATAGAAGAGTAAATATTTCTTAACGTCTATGTGTCAACAATGGTACGAGAGTACAAGAGGTAACCACAGTCGAAAGAGCTGATATTGTGGAGATCGTTAAATTTTCTTTAAAATAAAGTATCAATTTCCATATCGGCTACAAGTTTGCCCAGTAGCTATCAAATAAAAGGCGAATCAAACTCAGTGACTTCCACTTCCATGTCGGTCAAAGCTTTCCACACAATCAATGTTCGAAAACTTTGCCGATTTCGATTCCGTGAAACATTCTCTGTCGTTTCACTACGCTTGCTCTCCAATTGCAAATATCAACGCGATAAAATTTTAACTTTCTGAAAATATTTTATTTTAAATGATTAAAGCAATCCATTGCAAGAAAAGTCCTCTTTATATTTTCATTAAAATTTTATTTATATAATATAACTAACTATACCATTTCAAATAAAAAAACAAACTTGTAATGCCATATTTTAGAGTGAAGAAGGTTCAGAAGTCATTTGTCGGGTTGAGCAAACGCATTTCTAATAAGATACCCGAATCATTTTTGGGTTTGCCTTCTCATAGTTTTAAAAAATATGTTTGAAAAATCTTATTAAGCGACAAAGATATGTGGACTTGATTTCAGTTGCAGATGAAAGCTAATCACATTGCAACCTACAAAAACTTTATTTAAATGAAAAACCGTTGAGTTTCTTCATAGTGGAATATGCTTTCCGAACTGGTGGTAGATTTGTTATCAACGCGCTATGATGATTCAAAAGTGCGTTATGAGTCTACTTGAACAAGAAATATTTTGATTTGATTTTGAAATTATAAACTATGAGATGGCTTTACCGCACTTAATTATGTAGACATATTCGTAATCGATGAATCAATTTTATATTTCTTTATGTTATTTACCATCCTGACCTTTATTTTAATTAAAGCAGCTAACCTTAAAGGGTAATTTGCCATAGTGGCTATGGACGTTATAGTGTATCAGTATGCGGAATACACATTTTCATTATAGAGGTAATAATAAATATTTAAAGCGATATAGCGAAAGATAAATCCTACCTAGAAAGAAAAAAGTCCTAGAAAGATACACCAAATTGTGACAAAGAGAGGAACTGACTTCTTTACAGGGTCAAATCGAGGCTCGATCTATCTACCTAATCTAACCGTTAGACCAACAAGTATTATTAATAATATTTTGGATATATTTAAAAACGCAATTTGTGTAATAGATAATTAGAAAGGTACATTCCTCAAGTCACCTATATTAGTAATATTAGTTTGTAGTTTAACAACAAAGCTTCAATCTATTTAACTGATTATCGATTGCGAAACCGTGACTTCCATTTAAATGTCAGTAAAAGCAGTCGTACAATCAATGCTGGAAAGCTCGCCGATTGGTTCTCGAAACTCATATCCAATTTTGTGAAGCGTTCACTCCCGGGCCATTGCACATTCTCTTAAAAAGAAAATATAAATGAATTTTTACACCGCATTTCCAGATGCATGTTATTTAATGAGAACTTTATTGTATTGATAAAATATATAGGCCACGCATTAAATTTATAACTTAAATCCTAGTGTTAAAACAGCAATAAATATTGTGTGTCAATCTCAAAAAAATGACTTGACCAACTCCACGTAGTAAAATAACTCGAAAGTTCATAACAAAGGTATTCCTTCTACGACGTATATTTTTTTTTAAGAATGGATTTCCCCACGGTATCGAAAACTACATGAGTAATACCACGGAAAAGAGCTACTACAATATAAAAAAATAATGAATAAAAGTCGTGTTGCGGTTGAAATTTGCTTTGGTAACTGGAAATTATCTATATAAAAACAATTAACTATAGCAACCGACCATTACCGCAGCAAAATAATTCAAAGTTTATATATAGTTTTCATTTTAAGCATTCTTCTAGAAAGTCAAGTGAAAATATGTATCGATAAAAACTTTTGTACAAGCTAAGTTGCAAAACCTCAGCAATTGATGTTTGAAACTCGCTTCAAATTTCGAGAAGTATCGGAAACTTTTCAGAATTGCAAATACAACATCTAGTTGCAAAATTGATTTTACTTTTGAGACAAGAACTATCAAATGTATTAAAACTACTCAAATATAGGTTTTGTATGTTATTTACTAGCAATTTAATCAAAAAGGATGATCCACGTCAAGTTTCCCTCTTTAAGTTTACTGTAATTTACAGAAAATGTTTCAGACGTCAAGTGTTACTTACATAATGAGAAATGCTACCGCTTAGTACGATAAAACTTTTTAACAAATAGGTAATATTCAGAAAATCAGCATTTTCTTGATGTAGAATTAAGGCCAACAGTGAAAGGCAAATAAAATAAAGTATTGATTTTTTTGCTTGATGTATAGAAGACCATTTTTAGTATAATGTTTTAAACTTTGGATTTCATTTATACAAACTTAATAAAAACTACGATTTGTTAAGTTAGAAAATTGAGAAAAATCACCCTCTATAACAAATAGATATCTGAAAAATGACAGAATATATGGCAATTTTAATTCAATATTTTACAATTCTATAAAGGAAAGCATCCTTAGAAAACCTACTCGGAATCAATTCGGGAATATGTCTAGCCTGTCAACCCCTACATAAACAGAATGGTGGGCTTAAACACCGAAAACTCTTTTATGAGTATGAGTGAAGAGCGTCACTCAATTGTACCCAAATATAAAAACTATTTACTTTCGATATATCGATAGTTACAAACGATAAATTACTTTCAAATATTAAGGTTACACAAAACATTTACAGTTGTCACGGTCCGGGCTCATTGTGCTGACGAGATCTCGGAAAATAATTTGTTATTATTTCCAGCAAGACTTTAGTGGACTCAAGTTATTTTTTTATTGCTCATAGGTTAGTGCGCTAATCTAGTATAGTAGTAATTGTAATTTAACTTTTATAGTTTCTACACAGTATCGTACCTTTGCTGGTAGGATGGTAACTAGCTTATTAACGGATAAAGAGGTTCCTCTGGATTTTAGTGTAATGAGAGGTGTCCTCCTTCGCCGAATCCTACAATCCAGACCCCACCAGTCTGGGTACGTAAATAAGTGCATCGCCAGCATCTTCCCAGCAACAAGAAAAGGTTGCTACTAGCTGAAGCCTTCCACCAATCCAGACTCAGACAAATTAGCAAATGTAATTTCATAAATTTTTCGTACCACGGATCAAATCCGGACACGGACAAAATACACCATTGCACCACTGAGGCTGGCAAAGTTTTGAAGTATTTTTTGTTTTTTATATTATTAGTGAAATCTACTGTAATATTAGATCATTTAAGTTAGAATCATAAAATAGCACTGTGCACTCATAAGGGAGAGGATTTTAGAGCGTGTAATCACTTCGCATTAGCAGACATACATAACTGTCATCGTAAAGCACAATAATGGGTTTTGTACAAAAATTAGGCACATAAATTTTCCAAAGAGAGCTTAGTTGTGCTTTTATATACGTTGGCCGAATGCCTTTATGCACCTCTGTCACGAGGCAGGGCGAGTGAGCTTCGACGGCTGGGCCAGAATATTCACTAAAACCCAGCGACACCCTCATAAACCTACTTTTGGGAATGCTACAGGCCCATTTGCGTATTTTTCCTAACACTCCCGGAACCAAACTGCACATAGGGATCAAAGAGGTGGCAAAAGGAATTTAAAAAGACGCCTCCTCCTTTGAGAAGGAGGGCATTTGCAGCATCTTCCTTTTCTCTCTCCATTGCCTCCTTCAGCCTCGCTGAAAAAAGCAACTACATTCCATCCTGTCTCTCTGCCAAGAGTTCCGCCTATTATACTCGGTAATGAGACCTCTCCTCCGCTCAGCGACACCAGAGAATGTCGCTGTAGTCCCCAGGTGGTGCTTGCGCAGCATTAGAACCCGTGACTATTAACAAGAATTCACTTGTACATCTAAATTGGGCTATGACAAATATTTTAATTTGTAATTGATCTATATACAAAATGGCCGAAATCTGTGTTTGATGTAAATATATTACATACATACATAGGATCACGCCTCATTCCCATAGGGGTAGGCAGAGGCAACATCCTTCCACTTGCCACGATCCTTGCATATCTCCTTCGCTTCTTTTATTTTCATTAAACCTTTGATATAGGTTCGTTGGTTTAAAGAACTCATGACTTGGTCCTTANACTTCAAAACACTGCCATTCGGTTCATATTTGGCTTGCGCAAATATGACCATATATCAGAATTTCGCTCAAAGCTCAAGTGGCTCCCAATCCGACTTCGCCGGAACCTGCATATTCTCAGTCTTCTGTACTGTGTATTGTTTAACCCTAAAACTCCACCTTATCTAAAAGAAATGTTTGAGTTTCGTTGTGCCAACAACCCTAACGCACGCCGAGCTGATGAGCTTATGCTGAAAGCACAGCACTGCAAAACAATATTCTATAACAAATCCTTCACGGTCAGTGCTATAAGCTTATGGAACGCGCTACCGGTCAAAATTCGCCAGTCCCAGAGTATCTCCATCTTCAAACAGCGTGTTTTGGACCACTATCTGTCTTTTTCTAATTCTCAGCATCTTTAACGCTTGATATGGGCTTGCATAATGCATTATGTATGTATATATATATATTTATTTATGTATGTGTATATATATATATATATATATATATATATATTTATTTATTTATTTATTTATAAAAGAAAATATCAGTTTTTGTATACAAACATAATGTGTTGCGACTACACTTTAAAATTGTAAAACACCATTTATTTTTTATCTGTTATTATGAAACTGCTACGTATTTTTCACAAAATATACCTTTATAGACTGAGCAAAAAAGCTTTTTCATATAAAGCCTTTGAAAGAAGCGCATTTTATCCGCTCAGTGTTTGGTGCTGTTTAATATTTTATATTCGGTGTATTTGGAATGAGTTTGCATATCCTTCCTGTTCGTAAATAGTATATTTACTTGCAATTTGAAGTTATTATAGGTGAAAAAATATTCACAGGTTGCAACTTTGTTTTTTCCATAATTTTGTACTAATCTTATATTAACTACAAAGTAAATATTTATAAGTTTTGCCTCATTTTCATTGAAAATAATAGGTTTTAAATCCCAGATTATATTACTAGTAATATGATCATATACTCATAATATTATTTGATTGCATTAAATAAGAATGGATTCTGATTGTTGTTTTCTAAGTGTTTTTCATTGCATATTTCACATTCATTCAATTGGTCAGATTGACTATAGGTTAGGTTAGATTTCTGGTTTTAGGATATTTAATTTTGCAATGAAAAATTATTAAAACCATATTTTCAAAGATTTTGTTACACGTAGGATGTTTAAAATAAATAAATGTATGACACAGTTCTTTTATTAATATACATCAATGGGTGCACGTACGGAAAAATTTCAGGTCATGTTTATGAAAAGATTTCAAATCCAAATAAATGTTTAAAAAAATATTTCATGCTTTCTACTCCATTCATTATTCAACTTTTTATAAATAAAATATATTGATTCGTGTTCACGCAATGGCGGGTACTTGAAACTCCATTCGAAAAGCGATCCTGATTTCTGTGGCTATAATTAAAACGTTGCTGATAACGAGCTGTGGTTTAATATATTTCGAAATTTAATCTCAGTTAAACGTCCTGTTTTATGGGTCATACATGGATATTTGTATAGCAGTTGATTGCAATAGATTCACCATTCATAGGCATGAGTGTTTGTAAAAACATCTTCTTTTAGTGTTTTTTTATCTTACATGAATTTTTAGCAGGAATAAACCATTATATCAGTTATATAATACAGAATTTGGCCCTCATAATGACATGATACAAAGTAGTTCGTCGAAATATTCGGAAATGTCACATATCCAGCTGTAGTCGAGAATAGACAAGATATTATTTACTACATGTTTTCATAAATTCACCATACATTTTTGCACATAAAGCACATACTCAGTAACTTACGAGAAAAGTATTATTCCCTACGACGTAAGATAAGATTGTGTATGACTAATACAGTGAAACTAAAATATAACAAATTTTTCAAAATCTCCGACGACTGCACGTAAGATGTACTATAAAATGTACCTTTAACTTACGAATACCTTTATCAAAACTCTTTTCATTGCGAATTTAATACATACATATATACATAGCATGACGCCTCATTCCCATAGGGGTAGGCAGAGACCACGTCCACTTGCCACGATCCTTGCATATCTCCTTCGCTTCTTTCATTCTCATTAACCTTTCATATAAGTTCGTCGGTTTAGAGTGGTCTTCTTGATCTGTTCCTTATTTAAAATGTCCTAGATTTGATCCAGGAACGTTCGCTTTGGTCTTTTTGTCAGTCTCTTTTCATTCATTCTCTCTACGTGCCCAAAACCATCTAAGCTTATCTTTCTCAATTTTATTCACTACATCTTATTTTATAGCACAAAGTTCTCTTATCATACTATTTCTTACTTTGTCACTTAGTTTTAATCCATTCATACTTCTCGACGCTCTCATCTCTACCGCATTTATTTTACTTAATTTTAGTTCAATAGTTTAAAGTTTATAATCTATGTAGAATATGGATAGAAAGTTACTAACTTCTATTTAACAATAATATTTAATCCTAACATATAACTTTTACCTGTATCCTATATATTTTTTCATATAATTTCACAATTTAATATGTCTGGACGTTAAAGTCAAACCAAATCGTAGTCCAGCTTAACTGTCCAACTAAACTATACTATATAACTAAACCTCGTTGTTACAAATTACTTTTTAAAACGAATACATATTTCTACATGCAGTTTTGTCATATCGCGGTTGCACTGTGACACTTGTTTAGTTATCATATGAGAAAAGTGGAAAAAATGTATCAGTCGGAATTCTCGCTCATTACCGAGCTAATATTTAGATTAATTGCCATACGTCATATCCAGCAACGATAACATGTACACAGGTCTGTTCGGGAAATAGTTATTCTGTTTATTGATCATTAAGTGTCCAAACAAGGGTACTAATTAATGATTATAGCAGCCAACAAATACTGAGATTTATTGTGCTCATAAATCAATATTTTTTATGGGTTCTAATTAATATCAGTCTTGGAAAGGATTAACAAAATATTTTGGTATGCATATTTAAGTTTGATGTATCGTTTAGAATGGTTTAATTTTTCTATTGGGTAGAAATTAGCCAATGATAATTGTCAAATGTTATAGTAAGCCATTCTTCTTCTTCACTACTAGCTCCTTAAGGAATGTCGTAAACTGAATAGTTGGGAACAGGTAAAAATGTAATCTGCAGTCTCTTTAGGTCCCACAGCTGGACACAGGTCTCCTTACTTATAGAAGAGAAAATTAAATCACAAAGCCAAACACAGAACCAAGACCCAGTATCCCAGATCCATTGTGGTGAGGAAAACATATCTCAGAATACCAGACATATGCAGGTTTTCGCACGAGTTCCTTCACTGACAAGCACATTGGCAAATATCAATACAATAAGACACGTAAGTTTTACAAAGAAATAATTCAGGATTAGAATTCGTGATTTTTATGAAGCATCCAGTTGCCCTTAGATCGGGTATTTTCGATTAATATAGGAAGGGATTATTCGCTCTATACACAATCCGCCTCAAATCTATTGGGCTTAGTTACGGTGCTCGTATGTTATACACGGCAATGGTGGCCATTGGTACATCTAATTTAAATCAACGTCTTATCTTACTTCTTGCTCTAAATTATATCTGAATCTTTGTATATTAGTAGTATTGGATATATTCTCGAAGCGGGTAAAGAATCATTACCTCTCTTTGTGTATATGACGATGATATCTATTTGTTCTACGTCTTATTTATTTAATATTATTAGAGTATTCTGTTTAATATGTATTTAAATATCTGTATGTATGTTTATATGTATTAGGGAACACCATCTACCCTATTTACCTCATATAATCTCCCTAACCCTAAGGTTGCCTGGTAGAAGTGGCTAATAAGCGATAACGTCGCCTAATTTGTACTATCTATTAAGTTTGTTTCTGTGTTACTTGTTTCGTATTTGTGGTGTACAATAAAGAGTATTCTATCTATCTATCTATCGTTTAGACAATTTAATGACGAGTGTCCGGTTAACAAGCATACGACTTGTCAGGGATAATTTGAGTTCACAATCTACAACTGATTAAAATTAGTCCATCATTAGAATGATTGTTGTACAAAAGCACCTACAATAACCTACACGTGTCGTCAGCTTAGGAGAAGAAACCTAGGAAGAGTTTCGTACATTCCAGGTGATTAAATTAAATCAAATAAAGAATTCTCTATTCAAGTAGGCTTTTACGAATACACTCATTTCATATTATTATTTCCAATATATCACTGATAAGGATATTAATTTGCGATTTAAGATGGAAAGTCACAAGGGTTTCTTCGCGCCCTGGTTTACGAAGAACCCGTAATAAAATCAGGTCGTTATTATATTTATGTTAATTATATTCTGAAGTTAAATTTATCAAAGTTGTATTATTCTTGGAGATAATTAATAAATATTAATCAATTACCATTCTTTCGATATGAACCTACTATATAGATAAATCTTGTGTCTATACTTATTATTTTAAACCGGATAAAGCACGGAACGGACGATTGGATATTGTTTACCGAGACCTCACTTTTACATAACAAATAATTTGCGGGTTGTTGTTACAAAATGTTTATCCCTGTATCATTTCAATGAAGAAGATAAAGCACGGACAACAATAATATCGCCCTGGACCCTCACAAAATGAATGGTAAAATATATGAACGCATAAATCTTTTTTATTATCAAACAACAAAACCCGATTTGTTATTTCACTGAAATTATATTAAATTTATTTCACTTATATGTTAAACTTTAAAGTAAATAAATATTGCAAAGTTAATCAAATAATCCAATGGAATAAATGATTTAAGATCTAACCTTATTAAGTCAGCTTCATCATTCGTTTAAATTTATATAATTTAATATCAGATATTGTATTATCTGTAACGTTTCATTTGAGTAACGGAGTGAACGCCTTGTTAATGTAGTACAAAAACGATTTTATAATTAAATATTAAAAGAAAAGTATGTCGCCACTCTATTCTTTAAAATAACAAGAAAAAAGTAAGTCTTTCATTTTCTAAAAGAGCTCGCAGATTAACTGGAGAGTAGTGAAGCAAATAATATAATTTTGAAGGCGCTTGTTTTCGCTCGTCACTGTAGTTTAAGGCAGAATTTTTAAAGTTTAATATCAAGTTAAACCGCTAAAGTTTCAGGCCCTTTTTACAAGGAATGAGTGATTTTAGAGATATATTGCTTCTTTAAGACCGCTTTATTATGAGATAACCGTGTATATTATCAAAGCAAGTAATTTTTGTGAAATGTATTTAATATTTTATAATCTTTACGTTGGGGCTTTACTAAAATTATAATATCATTTAGTGGTAAGTGATAATAACACGCAGATATAAAGAAATGTAATGAAATGTAAATCTTTACCGGAATCACCTAAGCTTGCTTTACCAGTAAAAGATCACGGGATGATTACATAGTATTGATTGGACTGTTATACCAACGAAAAAATCTTATTTGTTTTTAATAACCTCAGAACTGCATTTAACTTAGACATTTTTTCTATCAATACTAATTTCATTATTACTCATCACATATTGAGCAAAAATAGTTGTGGAAGCAAGAAGCAAGGTGCCGACGGCGACTAAATCTGATTGGTCGGTCGCCAGCGACACCCCTCCCGCACCTACCTTAGCACCCGCGATCACCCGCTCTCCCTCTTGTTACGGCCGCATGTGCGTGCCGCGGGGGAGTATTGTATATAAAGCCTGTTTTAGTTTTGAGAACCACTTTTTGCCTTAGACTCCCGTATCCTCCCGCAGATCCAAAGCGCGAATTGTGAGATCCAGAAAAAATACGGTCCACTCAAGCTGGAGGAATTTATGTGTGATTATAAATTTTTCCCCAATAGTAGTATTTTTTCCTATAAATGGGGATGCCTTTGTCCAGCACTGTTACGTCTATACGCTATTACTTACCTTACATACTGAATAATGACGTGATAACTAACTAAACACACAAAGTAGTTACCTAAGTTCTAATTGTGTTAGAATAAGTGAAGGCATAGGCACTCCAGCGTAAGCACTTAAAGGTATTAGTGTCTTAGGAGCTAAGTCCTGAGCTATTTATTAACGGCGCTCAACGGGTTTAATCTCCTTAACTGTTTTCATTTCCCTTGTTCACATAAGATAAATACTGTTAGGTGTTGTACATAAGTTATAAATCCTTCACGAAAAGTCGTTTTACGTTTTACTCGATGACGAAAACTGTCAAGCAAAAAAAATTCGTTCCGGTACTATGTTGTGTAGAAACCTTGTCCAGTTAGTGCGCTTCCATTTTAGACTATGTCATCACTTACCATCAGGTGAGATCACTTTGAAGCGCTAACCTATTATCAATACAGAAAAACTATAGTTGACTTTACCGTGCACGGTGGATAAACAAATTTTATATATTAAATGTAAGTACCGGTGGTGTCGGATTCCAGTCACATCTGACCAGGAGAGTACACTTGTGTACTATGCCTGTCAAAGAGCAGTGGTGCTCCACTGCTCTTTGGCGTGTGTGGTGGGTCTTTGCTCTAAAACCCGCTCTCCTATGAATGAATAGGCCTGTGCCCAGCAGTAGGACGTTAATGGACTGCTACTTACTTTTTTTTACTGAAAGAAAGTAAAGCAAGGAGCAGCCTATTAACGTCCCAATAGTAAAAAAGTAAGTAGCAGTCCATTAACATCCTACTGCTGGGCACAGGCCGCATCATTCGCACGAGAGAGGGTTTTTAGAGCATAGACCCACCACGCTGCTCCACTGCTGGTTGGCAGGCATAGTACACAAGTGCACTCTCTATTCCTTCACTATGACGGAAATCCGACACGAACGGAGAGAGATCAGACCTAGGACCGACGGCTTAACGTGCTCTCTGAGGCACGGGGGTGGAGCACACCGCCAGCTTCTCCACTTCGGGCAAATATTGAGAAAATCTTAATAGAAAACTCAGTATTGATTTTTGAATTGATATAGAAGAGATATTTATTAAAGGCGAAAAAAAATGTTTTACACACTATTATAAATTGAAATGTCCTCCTTATTTGTATCACCTCATGTCGTAGAAAGACATTCTTGTCTCAAGAATAGGGGCATAAAACTTTATCCCTTCTTCATTAATTTTGGTGTAAAATTATTCGTATTTAACAGATAAAAGAAGGTAAAACGGGAGAAAGATTTCTGGAGTCGTTATTCTGTTATAGACTCCATGTATTTTCAGTCTACTTTTTCACATTTCTACACCAAAAACTTCAACTTCCAGTTTCATTCCTCCTTCCAAAGTAGTTTATACAAAAATATTACAACCGCAATCTGTTATTCATTTACTTAAAATATTTTAAGCCATTATCACTCTATAAATACTCACCATGACTGATGTAAGTGCACTCCCCCATAAAACAGCATTCGGCTCACTCGGTCAGCCCCTGAAAGATGAAATGGAGGTGAAAATGGGACACGGAGATTGCTTTATTGTGTTTATTTATACAATGTACAGCTTGAGCAACTGTTGCTTGCGCAATTTTTTACAAAGGGGTTAGAAAGATTTTTTCTGGTATTACAAAAAAAATAAGGCTGTTATGAAGCTATACATTTGTCTTTACACATACGTATATGTATTTAACCTAACTAGTATTAGAATATGACTGATATTGGCATACGTTGTTGACTGGCTCGTTAGCGCAATGCTGCAAGTACTCGCTTCGCTAGCAGAGGTAATTGATTCGATTACCAGAAAGGCAAATATAGGAATATACTTTGGCTGTGTGTAGTTACCACCCTACCAGCAAAAATGTACCGCCAAGCAAATAACTTTCGTTATTGTGTACCAACAATAAGAAATAAATTGACTGTTATTTTTTACCATCGAGTGAGACCACAGTCGAGCCGTTGCATGCCAGCATTAAAAGTTATAGTTTTTAAGTAGACATATTCTACTCCGTAGGGCTGCTATAGTTGCATTTTTTCATGATACAGTATAACGTGCATTTATTGCATTTATTGACAGGGAAATGACAAGACTACAGTTTTCCTACCCAAATTCTTATCGTTGTATTTGGTATTTTTATATATAATGTCAGTATATATGAGACTGTATTTATATTACAAAAAAGAGCAATACGTGCCATATATCAATTGGGATCTTGCGTTTCCTTAAGAGAAAAATTCAAAGAAATTTAAATTCTCACAGTACTCTCACAATATATCTTAAGAAACATTTTATATATCCGTGATAACATTCATTTATACTAAAAAAGTAGCGAAACACACAATTTTAATACTAGAAATAAAAACTAACTTGTAATGCCCTATTTAAGAGTGAAGATGGTTCAGAAATCATTTGTCGGGTTGAGCATACGCATTTTTAATAAGATACCCGAGTCATTTTTGGGTTTGCCTCCACATAGTTTTAAGAAATATATAAAAAATGTCCTATTACATTAAAGGCATATTATAATCTTGACTATTATTTAAGCGACAAAGATGTTTTGACTTGATTTCGGTTGCACATGAAAGCTAAACACATTGTAACCTACAAAAACTATATTTGAAAGAGTAACCGTTGAGTTTCTTACCGGTTTCTTCTTAGCGGAATCAACTTTCCGAACCAGTGGTAGATTTGTTAACAACGGACAGACTACTGATGATTTAAAACTACTTTTTGAGCCTACTTGAGTAAACAATATATTTATTTGACTTGATTTATGTATCATGTTTATGTATATATATACATGTCGGAGTGCGGTAGTCTGTGGAATGCTGGTGCCATCTATCTATCGGCAAGTTATGTGTCATGAGCCGATGGCGGACTCGCTAGTTCTCGGGTGACAGTTCGCCAGAACGGTCGACTATTGGAACTGTCGCGTTCCTAGCCATTATTATTAATGAGTTTGTGTAAATTATCGGGATATAATAAAGATATCGGGAACATTAAGCGACTGAACATTATAATCTGAGTTAATTAAATGGAAAATTTAATTATAGATGCCACTAACGATGATGTCGTCGGAAAACCCTACGCCCCTATGCTGTATGCTTTTCCTTCTCACTAATTCTCCGACATATATGTCTGTTTATAATATATCTTTAGCTTATATCTATGTTGACATAATCTTACCATTTTCATATCTTTGCACCTACACATATTTTTTAAAATTTTACCACTTTCTGGTGTTTCTGGAAGAGATCTTTCCTAAGATACGGTATCCTGTGTTTGACTACTTATTACTTTGACTTCTTTTTTGGTACATAAGTAAATATACAAATTCCTATCTAAATTGATCTTTTTAGGGATCTTACCTCGTAAATGAATAAAAAACAGCACTAATGTCTTGTCCTACTCATTATCATATTTAAATTGTAATTTTCCTAAAGCTCACTATGGAAATTGCATTCTTTTTGCTTACAAAGGATATGATTAAATATTTACATCAAATGAAGCTTATATAAATTCAATTGAAAATATAAAATAACTCTTTCAAAATAAAGTACTTTAAACGAATTAATTAGAAGCAATGAACGCTCTAAAATATAACATTTTCGTCAAGCATATATTTCTCTTAAATTACGCTAACGAATTGATGTCTGTAGTAACATAAAAATATCAACCGCTTGTTACAAAGTAGAAGGGCGCATATCATTCATGGCTGTAGTAATTAACAGTGAAGTGGGGCGTTTTTAAATACCAGGTGCTTTAATTAAGGAAAATTATGGATGCTTTAAATAATCTTCAGCATGGCAGACTTACATCCGTCGTAACTTTGCTATTTTACCAGTTCATTACTAAGTTGCTTTTAAAAATGTTTTCTTTTTCGATGAAGCGTCGTTTTAAGTAAAAGTTATTTAGTGTAACAAATTTTTTTATTAAGATAAACTATTATACTATCAGTGTATGAATATGTTTTTTCAATGTACAACGATTTAATGACGGACAAACAGAATGTGGATGTAATTGGGTATCACTTTTTTTTTCATTTTTTATTCTGAAAAACATGTTCTTCAATAATTAAAATAAAAATATGAAATTAAGGCTTGAGGTTATTTATGCCTTGACTATACACGTATATCTAAAGGTGAAAGTATAACAGTGTGAAAAAGAAAGCCTATAAAGGTGCATAGTCTACGTCAGTTCATTTCAGATTTGGAAGAAAGAGGAAATATTTATTTATTTATTTATTAGGAAGCCAACGTTGTATACAATATAAAATGTGACTTAACATAATATTAATTGAGAATATCTATATTGTATACCCCACTTACAGGCTAACTCAGCATGCACAATTTCGGACATTCTTATGTAAGTAAGGTGGTGATTCTACAAGATTATCCACTGTGGCATGTATCTGTCAAGAATAAAAGTAAGTAAGCAAGCAGCAGCCCATTAACGACCCACTGCTGGGCACAGGCCTTCCCACTTATACGAGAGAGGGTTTTAGAGCCTAGACCCACCACGCAGCTCCACTGCGGATTGGCAGGCATAGTACACAAGTGTACTCTCTATACCTTTACTGTCATAGTCCGATGTGACGGGAATCCGACACGACCTGAGAGAGATAAGGTGCAGGATTGACGGCTCAACGTGCTCTCTGAGGCACGGGGCTGGAACTCGCCGCCAACTTCTCAACTTCGGGCAAATATTGAGAAACTCTTAATAGAAAACTCAATATCGATTTTCGAAGTTGCGCGATCCGATACTCTAACCGAGGAACTCATGTCTATAGTTGAGCATGCTAACCACTACACCAATGTGGCAGCTGTCATAAGAGAATAAATATTGAGAAATACTATGTCAACAAGAGGGAAACAATAAAACCATGGAATTAATCTGATATGTAAATTACATATCATTTGTCAATGTTCTACTCAATTAGAAAGCGTAAATGCTATGATATTCACAATACGTTCGACATTTAGTTCGTTACATATGTAAATTTAGAGCAATGTTATGAGGTTATATCAAAACAGTAATTATTATTACGCCTGTTGAATCGTAAAATCAATAAGTGACCTCTTTGCGCTACGTTCGCGTTTATGTTTACAGCTATAAAGCGTTACTACTACAGCAATACAAGCGTTACTAGCACCAGATTGTTATATATAATAAATAAACTCTGTATGTTTTGAAAATTACACTTGCATTGTGATGACTCGCTTAGTGAGGGCTAAGAGGGCTACAACGTATCGGTGTGTACAAATTTTTCTGAAGTAATTAAGATGAGTATAATAATTATTCACATTTTACTTTAAATTGTTTGATAAACTTTCAAATTTCATGCAGTAACTTAATAAAATAACATGGTGGGGTTTATAACTATTTGACTTTTCAATTTGTGATTATACACATACAATATGTATAAGTAGGTTTTCCTGTACAAATAAGTAGATAGTGGTATTATATTTATGTTATGTAGCAAGATACAAACGGTAACTCAACTTGTAATAAACTTAAAGACGACTAGAATGTAAGCTGTAATCCGTAATTACGACAAAGCGAGGCATTTCATTTTCTCGTATGTTACATTCGTTGCACGTTTTACGGCATATACATACATTGTGCTCGTCTTTAACATATTCATTCTTTAGTCTGATCTCTACCTGAATTTGCGGAAAATCTGCACTGCGTCTCGCCGGAAATAAAGCATTTTTACTCTAACAATAAGTAAAGTTGTCTTCAAATTACGTAAAACTATCAGTCAGTTTGAATCTTTGTTTCGAATTTTGTTACAAATATTATTTATCTTACTGAATATATTTCTGACGAAATATCGATGAATTTAAAAGAGATTGAAGGCCTGCTAGGGAACTATTATAGTGCATAAGTATATCTAAATACATTTACTTGCACATTCATTTGTACAGCTTTTTTTAACCCACGGTGGTCTGAAAAAATCGCTATGTAATGATAAGACCGCCTGTTGTACTTTTATTTCTCTTATATTTAAGTTTATTTCATTGTATATTATTATTGTAGACGTGCAATGAAGTGTATAAATCAAATAAATAAATAAATTAATTCATTTGCTACTAAATATCTGATAGATCGAATGATTCGAGACAAGTCATGCGCTGGAATACATTAAGATCTCACACAGACACAGACTGTTTATAGACTCTAAAACCCTTTGTCATCTAATTTATGAATAATTTGTATAACAATATTAGAAAGATTATTTATTTTATTTTTATTTTAAGATTGGTTGAGTCACGCCACACTTAAATATACATACAAGAGGAAGCTTAAACTAATTAATTAGTGTCACACAATAGACGGTTTTATCACTTTGAAACGATTTCTTCCAGACAACCATAAAGAAGGAGACAAATTTGAGAGAATCGTGTATATTTTGCCACTAAATAAAACTTCAGTAACAAACGTCAAATACCTAAGATATACTGTTAGAGTTAAATGTCAACTTCACAACACTTAAACTTAGACTACAAGCCGATGGAAAAAAATACCAATGAAATGAACCAACCTGTATAACGCTTAGAAGGCTATTTCAATATCTTTGAACGCTATGTCATCCTTTGTTAGCGGTACAGGCGAGTGCATGGGTAAATAATTATATTTTTTATCCTAATATTATTATTTGTTACCATTTATAATGTACGGCTATAAGCTACAACGTAATGTTTAAGATCTTACAGCAGTAATAACTCGGTAAATCCTGAAATATAGATTATTGCTGTAAGATTATTTATGTACGGCAACTTTTTTTTTGATATAATGATTACATATTAAAAGATAATTATTTACATTTCTACTTACGTGTACCGCTCAGAAATGAGGACATAACGCTCAAAGTTATTTTGTGGTATAGTAACTGCCTTCTAAACGTTATTCACGTTGGTTCATTTCACTACTTAATTTTTATGAATACATCTATTTGAACAGATTTCCTTTTTTATTAACTCCAAAAGACTATATACTCGTATGTAGTCCAACTACACATGGATTTTATATTGACTAATTTGGATGCAACCCGGTGTTTTAGTCATCATTTTGTGGCAGAAACTTGACACTTTAAGACCTTATAGCAAAGCTGTATTTAAGGTAAAAGGTTATGTATTTACGGTAGATATGTAATCTAGATGTTTACGCATGTTGTTATATCATTATGAATTTAATGAATGAAGCAAGCATGGGTGTCGGTCAAGGTTGTCACACTAACCAAAACTAACAATGATTACAATTTGTTTAAATATAACGGATTAAAATTATTTTTGGCAAATTTCATTTTTGTTCGATTCTTATAACAATAAGAGATGAAAGAGAACTGCTAACCACCCTTAACATGAAATCCCGCAGGTAATAATTAATTCCGCAACAGTTCATTTCCTCCCCTTTCGATAAAAGAGGAAGTTAAAGTGCTTCATTTGTAAATGGCTCTGATTACAAGAAATCGAGAGCCATTATTATTGGTTTTGATTAAAATATTTCCCTTGTTTTTATAAAACGTTACCTAAAACAACATTTGAAGTAAAGGATTTAAAAAATTATAATGGTTTTACATTGTTGGCAGATTGGCGCTTGCGTGTAATCTTGCCTAAGGATAATTGATGAAACAGTCTAAGAGGGAATGAACCTGGTAAGAGTTTTTTTTCATCATCGTACCGAAACACAATTTATTTGCTTTGCTTTACGGATCATTTTTACCGATAAAGTGGGATCTAGGTGCGGCCCAGGAGTCCTACTAGGCAAATTAGAAAATATGAGTTTCTAAATTTAACCTTCAGGGAATCAATCCCAGAACTCCCGCTAGCGAAGCAAATTCTCGAACCACTGTGCCAGTTCATAATACATAGAATGTAACGACAAATAACGCTACCAGTAACCCATATCGAGTTTATTTATGGGGCCCCCATATAAGTGGTCTATCGAACATACTCAGAACTGTGGCTTACGGCATTAAAAGAATTTGTCGTCTGACAGATGTTGATACTGCCAGACTGATATATTTTCACAGCATTATGTCATACGGTATTCTACTTTGGGGTAATGTTGCTGATATTAATGAAATATTTGTACTGCAGAAAAGGGCCGTTCGTGTGATTTACAATATGGGTCCAAGAGAGTCGCTAAGAAACAAATTCAATCAAGGCAGTTAACATTATGACAGTTCACTGTGTATACATATTACAAGACTTGTTGTACGTACATAAAAACATTGACTCTTTTAATAAAAAGAGTGAATGTACATCATATAACTTAAGAAACAAAATTAAACTTGTTATAAATTTTAGTCGGCTGCATAAAATTAATAACTCATTTAAGGATAACTGTATACGTTTCTATAATAAACTCCTACAAGATGTTCTCGAGATGTCACTTAATAAATTTAAAGTCTTTGTCAAAAAATCAAATTATAAGCGTCTCTTTTGTTTTTATAAGACCTTTTTGATATTTTTAGTGGTACGACGAAATAATAGATATAACCTGATGACGTTTACAATTGTATTACTAACGCGATGGAAATATAATTGATGTCAACTATAAAAATGATGAGAACTTATGACCTTCACCTGAAATCTCATAAAAGTGATAATTGAATCTGCAGTGAACTAATTTCCTTGCTCGAGTTTCATTTCCGACGAAATGGAAAGCTAAAATGGATGTATAACTTGTTATTTTAAACTTTAAATTGAGCAATATGTCAAAGTATATATTATGGCAAAGCTTACTGACTGTTAAATAAGGAATATATTCTGGTAACGAGGGAATTGTATGAGGAATAAATTAGAAATAGAACAATAACACGAACAAAATACGTGGTAAAGGCTATATTGTAATGCTATATATTTTAAAGTAAAACTTCTTCAGGCGCACGAGATTAAAATTTTTACGCAAGAAACGTGTGATTACCGTCTCGAATATGTGCAGCGTTTTTATGCTAATACTTTGAAGGTTAGATAGTTTTAATATTTACAAATTAAATGTGGCATTTTAATTTGCCACTAGTCACTTAATAATTTAATATACTATTTTTCATAAAATTGGAAATAAGAGTATTCCATAAATTCTCTTTTCTAAATTGAAATTTTATAATAAACTTTAATTAATAATTTCTAATATTGACAAAAACACACATACACTTTTATTTACAATTAGTCATTTGACGTTACAATAAATTATTTATATTAAATTTCGATCTTTTAATGAAAATTAAATTCCTAACATATCTTCCTTTTTCACTTTCTCTAAGTCTCGAAAAGTTTTAAGATTTGTATAAATATAAACAAGATAGAAAAATTAGTTTGCCAAAGAAGTTTCACTTCTGACGTGTTTACTTTGTGCGCATTTTTAAAATATATATAGTATGTATGTATCAGGCTAATAACACTCCGTTGCTGTTTAGGTTTTCCTTGTAAGAAAGAGGGTATTTCGAAATAAGTCCAACGAGCTGCTCACGCAAGTGTAGAAACAACCGCTATAGGTAAAGGGATTTAATCAAATAGTTCGCTTTGCCATTTATCACTGTAATGTTATTTGATTTGATGCATAAGGTAAGGTATGTAGCAGCCTATGACGTTCCACTGCTGGTCACAGACCTCCCCACTCATAGGAAAGAAGGCTTTTGCCCTACCGTCCTATGACAATCCGAGTTGGTAGGCTACACATATCCCAGAAATACTCATGATGTCCTTCACCAGAGACCACACTGACGTATTGAAAAAAAAAACAATCAAACACACTGCATGAAAATCATAAATGACCACTTCTTGGATAGGAAAAATCACCTGTGTGTGAATTATATTAACTGTTATATTTTTTGGAATCATATTTATAATTCTCACATGTAATTTAAAAACAAAAAACAATTGTCGATGACAGGGTGCACGGAAAAACTCTTGAGAGTTTGTGTTTGCACCCTGTAAAATTAATATTTATTGTATTTTTTTGATGAGATAATAAAATAAATAAAACTTCAGTTGCGAACCCGCGATTTCTTTAAACCAGAATCCGCGCTTTTCACAACTACACTATCTTGGCTTCTTGATTGACACATCAAATAGGCTTAATAATAACAGTAACTAAGCATATACGAGTACACTGATGACGAGATTTGTTTGTCGTGTATACGTTTCCAAGACATTTTTACCTAAATCACACTTTTATTAGTTCACTTTTATTCCTCGTAATCATTTTGTTTGGCTTTTTTATACTCTTCTCTATAATATTAATGTATCAGGTAAAAATTTCGATTGCATCATTAACATGGGCGATCTGAGTAAACACTATTTGGCAAATGTGAGATCTTGACTGCAAAAGTCAATATACAAAATCTACGTGTATACGAGATTTCAACAAGAGCACATGTTGAAAATCACCTAAATCATAAATATTTTGTAAACGATCAAATTCACGTTAGACGCATAACCGCCTCTAATTTACGACATACCATCTATCAATCAACTGTTTCCGTTGGAATTTTATACAGAAAATATTGTTATAAATTACAACAACACGATATCATGAACGACGGTATCATGAAAAAATCTCAGGGGCCAATTTTCGCTGATTCAGTGGAGATGACTTTGATTTCTTTGTAATAAGTTATTCTATCCACGTGAAAGCACTGTGTGGTATATGAGACTTCGGGCGGTTGTTTTTCAACTAACACAAGGATTTTTAAAGTTAAATCAACACATATACATAATAACTTTTAAAGTGCAAAGACATCACGTATATTTCACTAAATAGTTTAAAGTATTTTTGAGGTTTTCTTCCTTACTTACGTAAATGATGGTAAGTAATGATGTAGTCTAAGATAGAAGCGCGCTAATATTAAGTATCGTGCTGGAATACTTTTAAATCTTTTTGCTTAGCGGTATGTTTTCCTGGTAGCATGGTAACTAGCCATGGTCGAAGCCTCCCAGCCCAGGCTCAGAAAAATTAGAAAAGGCAATTTCCTAAATTGGCCTTACCGGGGATCGAACCTGGGGCCTCTGCTAGAAAATCGCGTATTCGTAACATTGCACCAGCGAAGCAGTCAAAAAATATTAGAAATAAAAACAAACTTCTGTAATACGAGAAATAAAAACAGAGAGTGAAGAAGGCTCTGAAATCATTTGTCGGTTTGAGCATACGCATTTCTAAAAAGATACCGCAATCAGTTTTAGATTTGTCTCTGCAGAGTTTTAAGAAATATGGCAAAAACAAACTTTTACAAGAGGCATATTGTAATGTTAAAGATTATTTTAACTATGAAAATGTTTGGACTTGACTCCAGTTGTAGTTGAAGCAAAATATTATTCATTGTAATATACATAACTATCTCCAAAAGAGTAACCGTTGAGTTTCTTGCCGGTTTCTACTCAGCGGATACAACTTTCCGAACCGGTGGTAATTTGTTACCAACAGACAGACTACTGACGATTTGAACGTGATTTTTGAGCCTACTTGAATAAAGAATATGTTGTTTTTGATTTTTTGAGTTTATTAGTAAATAAAACCAAAACTCAAGCATATAAAATATAAATATAAACGTTCTTTCAATTAAGAAACACATTTTTAAATCGAAACAGAAAACTTACCTTTTATGAAGTCCTAAGAGTGCGTTAATAATCGTATACACTGCTATGTAGCCATATAAAGAACAGCCTTGGTACATAAATCACGTTAGTGGAAACCTTTCAAAGAAAGTAGTAACCTAATTTCAGCTAGGATTAATGTTTGTTTGTTAAAGTTATCAACACAAGCACTAATATGTCCCAGGCGATTGTTTTTTGGGCAAATTAACTGTTATCGTAGTTAATGGTAAGTGATGAAACAATGTAAGAAGAATTAACTAATATTTTAACGATAACCAAAGGAAAGCTGATTGAAAAATCTTCTATAATTTTTTTCTTGAACAACTAAAAACCGGAGAGAATAAATTGCTTTAACATAAACGCAATTTGATTGAAATAATATTGCAATGATGATAATGAGGATAACCGACTGAGTTGGTTATGGATTCTTTAGAGAACAAGGTACGGAAGAACCCTGACAACTTTAGATTTTAAGTCGTTCTTTAATATCATCGTTAGTTGGTCATTAGGTACAATATGGTATATTAATCTTTATTTGTTGTCTTATTTAATTTTCTATTAAAGTTTTCTCAATATTTGCCCGAAGTTAGGAAGTTGGCGGCGCGTTCCACCCCCGTGCCTCGAAGAGCACGTTAAGCCGTCGGTCCTGCGCCTGATCTCTCTGTCGGATGAGATTGAAGGACTATTCCTTGTGCTTGTATGCGCTTGGTGCAGCGTGGTGGGACTATGCTCTGAAAACCCTCTCTCTTATGAGTGAGGAGGCCTGTACCCGGCAGTGGGACGTTAATGGGCTGCTACTTACTTTTTCATCTTTATTTGACTTTTGAAAGTGCTGCAAATTCCTACTTGAACGTTTTTTTTTAATTTATTTTGGTTTGATAACGTATTAGTCAGAAGTAAATTATTCGTCTACGTATCCTATAAAAGTGTAAAGTGTTTTATGGTATATGCTCTTGTGCTTTGCCGATAGGATTGATCCCTAATCACAGCCAAAGCCCGCTATGAGTGTGAACCTAAAGATATTTAAATTTCTTAATTTGCACTACCAGTAATCACACCTGGGAACCCAGTTGCACTGTTGGGGTTTACGGATAAACGTGAGACCCTACTTGTGCCACCGAAATACGGGTACAGGAACGATATCATAAGGGTTCCTTATTGATTGTAAGGAACCCTAAAATGCGTCACAATGAACAAAATATAAAGTTATATTGAATAAAAAAAATCGAACCGTATCTCGTAAATCATAAAACTTCCAATAATTCTTAGTATTTTATTAATATTTTAATGGAAAATGTATTTTTAGTAAACAACTTCAATTAATTTTCAGCAGCCACGGAAGTATAGGTAAAATTTAATAAAACCCTGCCGTGATCGTAAGCACCTGGTCTTTTATAATGAAGCCAATTTACCGCTTCCTTTTAATATCCTCCACCTAAGTGCTTAATAAGTGTTTTAAAGATTTTCGTCAAAGTCATGACTCGTAGAATTGTAATGGTGCGTTTTAGTGTCTATAAATAATTTTATAATATTTTAAATAACGACAATTCAAGATTTATTTGAAATAATTGCAGATTTGTTACTAACTTTTATGTAAATATAATTTATATCAATTTTATATGAAAACTATGTATAATACATCAGAGATTTCCCGTTCCCAAGGCAATTAATTTTACTATAAAAATGTTTTATTAAATTCCTACTATTAGCTCACACGTATGTTGTTAAAAGTTTTATACAATTTCTAAATTTGAAGTGGAAAATTTATCACGTTTTAGTAAATATTAATTCATAATTAAATTTCATTATTGAGTTAATTCTTTTTACAATACTTGTTTTATACCTTATAACGCAACTGTGTGAAAGGATGATCAAAATCGATGTCATCGTTTTTGAGATATAAGAAACAATAACGAGATCTTGCCTCTTGATGAAAAGATCATTCTGTCTTAATTCAATACTTATAATTAGAAAGATGAGTTAGCATGAAAATGTGGCGCAAAGTGTTTATTTAGTAGAATTCACCTTACACGATTATGAACATTATTTTCATTATCGTGAGGTGTATTATTTTTATTCAAGCTGCGAAGAACAAACGTTTTATTGTAACAAAGGTAACACCGCGGAAGTCAAGAGCTTTTATCTTTTGACCTATAAGGACGACAGCACAAACAGTTTTTCCTTAAAAAATTTATTTGTTTGTTCTTTTTGCTTTTTATATTATTTTTTACTACGACTAAAAGTCGTATAAAAAATTGGAATGATTAGTTCTTAAACTTTCTTAAATAACTAAGGAAAAATTGTATAGCTAGAATAAACTTATATTAATAATTCATTCAAGGGTAACTGTATACGTTTCTTTAACAAACTCCCAGAAGAAGATACAAAGATGTCGCTTAATAAATTTAAATCCTTTATATACGAAAACTAATTGAGAAATCATTCTATAATTTGAAGGGAAAAAGCGAGGGAGTTGCAATATAGAATAAATTAATAATATTGTAAATATATGTTAATATATCGAACTGCCTCATTGGTCTGCTGGTTAGCATGTTAGACTACAAATATGAAGGCCTGGGTTCGAGTCCCGGGTCGGGCCAATTCAAAAATCAATATTGAGTTGTCTACTTAGACTTTCTCAATATTTGCCCGAAGTTGGGAAATTGGCGGTGTGTTCCACCCCTGTGTTTCCAAAAGCACGGTAAGCCGTCTGTCCTGCATCAGATCTCTCTCCGGTTGTGTCGGATTCCCGTCACATCGGGCTATGAGAGTGCAAGAATAGAGAGTGCACTTGTGCCAATCCGAAGTGGAGCAGCGTGGTGGGTCTATGCTCTAAAAATCCTCTCTCCTATGAGTGAGTGCCCAGCAGTGGCATGTTAATGGGTTGCTACTTATTGCTTACTTATTGTAAATATTGTAATAATTATGAGGAAAAAAACGTACACTCGACTGAGTTCGTTGTGGGACAGGGTGTGAAGGAAATCTCGTGGCTTTAGATTGTAAGACGTTCTTTAATATCATTATCAGTCGTACATTGAAGTGATATATGAAAAAAAACGATGTTTAACGACTGAAAAGTAATTTTAAAATCCTACTTGAATAATGATATTTTGAATTTGAATTTGATATTCTCATGTGAATCAAAAATATCCTGCCGATGGTAAGATAATGTGTACAGATTATCATTGTGCGATTATAAAGTTATGTCAAGACAGGTTAATAAAGCAGCGTTATTGGTAATGCAGACCTCTTTTAGAGAAGATCCATTGGGACGTAAGTTGACGATAAGTTAAATAACTACTGTTAAATTATTATGACAGTATATAAATGGGTATTAATTTTTTTTAATAACATCGTCCATATTTGACCCCTGATTAAATTGACACTGTTGTAGCCTGAAGTGGAAATATTCAATGACGGCTGTACATGTGTTTTGTGAATTGTTCTGTATTTCCTTGAAAATTTCCTCCTTTTTTTGATTTTAATTGCAAATCATCTCTAACCAAATTCATATAATTAATTAAAATCATAACACACAAAACTAACTGCAATTTATACTGGCAACTAGAAGATGCATACAGCATCTCCTTCTAGAGTGTATGAGATATCGGAACGATAGACAATCACTGATAACCCGCTAGGATCTAAATTGTTTTGATGTTGGCCTACTGCACAGCATTCTGAGTAGTCCAACGTCAGAAATAGCTGTCGAATTTAATAATATGGTTGTAGTGGTTTATCAGTGATTTATATTAAAGCGAAGTAACGATAGGGCTGACGTGTCTTCTGGACAAAAGTCCCTAATATACTCTAGATTAAAAAAAACAACACAAAACCTTTACGACTTCATATGGAAGAATGTATTCGCTTCTGAGATACATATAACTGCAGATTTGATTATAAATACGTAACATGTGTTGCAGATCAAATAAAATACCTTGAGCTACCTTGAAAGTGCAGGTCACGGTGAGAAGTGCAAAACCCCAGAACGTTTGCTCCAGTTTCCGTCGGTTAATTTATTTTTGTTGCCATTCCACGCGCTCGTTTACAATTGGGAGTAAATTCCCTCGTGTGTATCGACAAGTGTATTTTCATGTTTGCTTATATCTAGTATCGTTTCCGCAGAGCCATTCATTACGGAGATGCTTCAAGGCTAGTTAGCTTGAAAGATCTCGGCGTGGAAGAAGTCTGTCTCTCCACGCCACGGAAATAGCGATGGTCATTGTGTTGCATCAGTTTCAGTGATGTAGTAAACATGTTAAATAAAATAAAAGTCCTTTTTTAATTGCTACTATTAGTTCTCGCTCTTCCTGTAATTTATCTATCGTGTTCAAGTATTCAATAGTTAATAAAATAATTTTATCGCACACTGAAGTTCAAATACATTTTTAACCCTGTAGTGAATAAATATTTTAATTAATATAATCTTCGATTTGTTTTTATATTTCAGCCGATTAAATAAGTTTCTACAATTATTTGTCGTACCCCTTTAAAGGTTTTTAGCGTGATATTTCATTTTAATTGCGTTATAATTTTTCCAAAAACTTTGTGCTTCACGGTGACCTTATAAAATAACTTTTATCATAGTCACCCCTATAGATTATTTTCTTATAAAGAAATGCTAGTGGGCTAGCTGGTTTCAATCTCCTTATCTAATATTATTATCGGTAACTACATATCTTTTTCCTTGTGCCACCAAAAATCCAAAATAAATCCTTTGCTATAAGAGATACCATAATTTTTCGGGTAAAACAACTGTCTCGTCTAGTAAATATACATATGTTTTTTTCATTACGTAGTGTAGAGTTTTTATGTCTTTAAACTCATGTTTCTCACAAATACTCTTTATCACGGTATGCAATTTTTTTAACTTATTTTTATTATAAAAATTATTGCCTCCCTTACATGTCTTTTTAATGTGAAACATTGTACAACATTACTTTATAACAGGCATTGAAAATAGTTTACGAGAAAAACAACCTGCCTATTAACCGATTTTAAGTCCATTACTTTGGTCCAAAAACACGTAGCAGGCAAGAATTATCAATAAGTAAGATATCGATTTCTGTCGTCATAATCTACGTGTACTACTACATAAAAAAATACGCTAATGAAGATCGGGGTCTAAAAATTAATATTAATTATCTCATGTAGCAATAAATCTGAAATAACTATAATTATTTCCACTTAATTTTTGACTATTTCTTTGATTTCAGTGTTCATCATTTTTAATGTATAAGTACTACAATTAGGTAGTTGCCAAAGTTCGTAATAGTTTACTAAAAGCTGAAAAAAAATACCAAAAACATACCATCTCAGAAATTTAGTTCTGTAAAGATCCAAATTTTGGGTTTAAATTTTTACAATAAAAGCAGTTAACTTAAGTCTGTTTAAAGACAAAGAATTGTTCCTATGACTCTTGAGAGGTTAATGTGTTGACGTTGTAGATTGTATCATAGTTTTATAGTTCTTAGTGTTACAAACGATAAGGTACTGTTATAAAACTCTAAGTGAGTACCTTCAGAAAACACAACAAAACTTTAATCCATGTTTTGTTCTTATTAAACATTACTTGTAAATCGTCGCCCGTCGTCGCTTCAACCGATGGACGTCCACTGTTGGACATAGGTCTCACGTAATGATGTCCACAAGGCCCGATCTTGCGCCAACGTCCATCGGTCCGTCGGGCTATGTGCCCCGCCCATTGCCACTTCAGGTTCGTGATTCGTAAGGCTATGTCAATGACTTTAGTTCTGCTACGGATCTCCTCATTTCTGATTTGATCGCGTAGAGAAACTCCGACCATAGCCCTCTCCATCGCTCGCTATTTGACTCAAAGCTATTGTAAGAGGCCAATAGTCAGCGACCACGTTTTGGAGCCGTAGGTTATCACTGGCAACATGCACTGTTCGAAGGGCTTTGTCTTCAGACACTGAGGGATATTGGACGAAAGGATCTGCCGTAATTTCCCGAACGCCGCCCAACCGAGTTGGATTCGGCGGTTAACCTCCTTCTCGAAATTGGACCTACCTAGCTGGACAATGTGTCCCAAGTATGTGTAATCTTCAACAAATCTTGTAAATATTGACAGTTAAAACTTGACAGTACGATATATTACATACAGCATTTTTCCGCTGGCATAAAACATGCACAACTTGCAGTTTTACTACTAAATTGCAATATGCTAGGATGTGTTTCATTTAAGTCTCTACTCATAAACGTGCCCGTTGCATAGTGTACCGACTACACATTATTGCTATGTTTTAGAAAAATACGATTATAATGATATGGTCCAAAAAATGATGCGAAATTTTTAAGTTATTATGTACATATCGCGTTATAGCTAACATCAAACAGTTTTAAAGTGTATATTGTAATCATAATTTCCACGAAATTTCGAAATTCGCAGTAAACTTTGGCATCTAAATCAAAACTTAAAGGAAAGTGCCTTTCCTATCAATTTGCATAAAATATTTCTCATGCAAAATAGACTCATTTCAAAACTTTGTGAAACCAATATATTTGTGTAGAGTCGTAAATATTTGATAAAACTGGTACACCGCCGAACTTCTGAATCAGGCTTTAATGACTTGATATCACTTTATAGATTTATATTGTATATAATGGTTTATTTCGAGTACCTTTTGAAGAACGTTAATTAGTGCTATTAAAAATATTTTAGACGTATACTCAACAAGACTGATCTATGCATACAATAGTTACAATGAAATAGGGCCAATTTATACATATACAAATATATGTAAATGACACAATGGGTACCTTGGGATACCAGTGAAGTGACGATGTTGCCATACTAATAGATTAATATTAATTTTGTTACTGTTATTAGATCAATATTATTAACCGACGAATTATTTTCTTTCAACTACTCTGGACGTAAAAAAATTAATTATATCGAGGAAGAGAAATACACAATTTAATTTTAATATCAATGAGTCATTAAAGCAAAAAGAAACATTGCATTTCTGTAATGGCGTAATGTCAATTGGCAAATACGAAGTTTTATTGTGTTTTTCTAAAGATTTGTAATTGATGTTGGACAACAATTTATATCTTGTTGCCTATAATCAAGCAATTGAGTGGATTGACGTCGACCTTGGTTAAGAGGAATGTTATACGGTACCTTTATCTTATTGTTGTAAATACCTCATATATATTTTTAATACATCCTTTGTTCTGGTTTTTTTTTAATTTATAACTCTTTTTAATAATTTGAATAGGGATAGATTATAGTCCCTAACATTTTGACTCCTATCGTTAAACATGTTATATGAAACACTAAATAAGTACTTAGTTTGATTAAGTTAAGTAGTTCAGCGTTAGGGAAATTTTAGTGTAAATGTTCTGAATATAAATTTCTATAAAATCAACATGGGGCCGGAACTGTTATTGTATAGAAGTCGCTTAGCAAGTTAATAATAAATCCAGTTATAAAATAAAATGTGAAAATTTTTAACCTCCCCGTCGTTGTTGTTTCGCTAATTGTGCTCTTATAAATCATTTTTATCGGTCTCGTTAAGCCATTTGCGGAAGTTTCGTTGGATTTTTCTCATCCTTTTATTATATAGCACACTATTGTCACCCCTTCATTAACAACTACTATCTTCTACTTACTTTTTCACTTTGTCATCGTGTCCGAGATTTCAGCCTAATGGCTATTAAATACATTCAGCCATTATTACATTTTTATTGTACTATTGCAAGGAGCAAAATATGAAACGATGGTAAGTGTTTTGAAATTTGGTTATTTATTTTTTATAGTATTTAATTTTGAACAAAGTTTTAATTATTCTTCGTTTTAAGTAATAATTCGTAATCGTTGTGGTGATCCACTGTTGGTCATTATATGTTTTATGATTTCCTAATGACTTTATCTTGTAACTTTTGAATTCAATGGCATTTCTTAACCTAGTATATTAATAAATGTGTAATAATGACCACTTAACCAAGTGTTCATTATTACTTTTAAACAACGGCAAACAAATAAGCAATTGGTTTTGCAAGATACATCTCGCGTTGCACTTTATTTTATAAAAAATTTTCGGCATTAAAGCAAAAACATATTTTATGTAGTTTGTAAAACATACAACAACACGATAAGAAAAATTAACTTTGAATAAGTGAATTCATCAAAATTTTAGGGAAAACTTTTTTTTACGCATTTATTTGTAATAACAGCCAATTTGTATTATAATAACATTATTTATTAATGAATTATATAGTTGATCCTAGGAAAATAACTTGGAGTTGTATATTTTATGAGCTTACATAATAAAAGTAAATCTTTAATGTCACTGATTTTAAGTAATTTACATCCTTTTCACGATTTCAATGTATTCGAAGTTTTTCTAAAATGAGACTACAATTTTTTTTTTAAAGTAAAAACATCATTACTTTAAACGCGAGTCTTTAAAGCTCATTTAAGTACTAAAAGCAGTGCATTCAATAGATCGGATGGTTTGTATTTTGCATGGGTATTAGGTTTTGCTGCGGAATACTGACAAATCCATGCTGGCAGTAGCCAAATAGATTTACCAGATTTGGCTGCAAATGGAAAACCCTATCCTAAATAGGTACTCGCGTCGGTTTCAATTTGTATAGTGAAATTGAATTTTCTAGGATAGAGACAAATGGATAAGATAAGTGACAAAATATTACGTTTTTCCTTTGAGAATGTTTAATTATTTGTTTATGCAGCCATTCACAGTGGTTCTTACTTGTTTAACATCAGATCTGAAGTGTAAAAAAAAGTAAGTAGCAGCCCATTTAACGTCCCACGGCTGGGCACAGGCCTCCTTACTCATGAGAGATGGTTTTTAGAGCATAGACCCACCACCTTGCTCCACTGCGGATTGGCAGGCATAGTACATAAGTGCACTCTCTATTCCTTTACTCTCATAGTCCGATGTGAAGGTATTCCGACACAACCGGAGAGAGATCGGGCGCAGAACCGACGGCTTAACGTACTCTCCGAGGCACGGGGTTGGATCACATCGCCAACTTCCCAACTTCGGGCAAATATTGAGAAAATCTTAATAAAATACTCAATATAATGGATATTGAGTATTTGAATGGGCCCGACCCGGGACTCGAACCCAGGGCCTCAAATCTGTAGTCGAACATGCTAACCACTAGACCAATGAGGCAGTCATATTTCATGAATATTCTATGTAGAAATTATTATTCAGATAGGTAATGCTTTATTTATTTGGGATATAGGTGGAGGCTATCCATAAATGCAAATTAAAATTTTGTAATGCCTGTGTGTCTGTGTAATTAAAAAAAATGGGGTTTTATTTCTTATAATATTGTATCATAAAGAAGGGTAAGCGGAAAAAATAATAAAGAATAAATAGTTAGTAGATAGTTTGGTCTCTCAATAACCCCTTTACCTAAAATAAACAAATATGATTTATTCCTTCTACATATTATTTTATTGAATATATTAATTCTTATTATAAATTTCAATACAAATCCCGTTGGGAAACAGGTTGAGCTCGTTTTGACCACGTCTAAAGGAATTAAGGCCAATTTATAGGGTCATAAAATTCATGATAGGTGAAAAGGTAAAGGTTAACCTACTCTATTAGATAATTTCGTCGTTGGTGCAGCGTTTGCCGTATAGATGACTTATATAAGTCATATCCGACTGTATTTACAATAATCTTGTTAAATAAAAAACATACCTTATTCTAGCTAGGAATTAACTTTAATTCTCCACGTAAATAATGAAAAATATAAAACATATTTATTGGTATGCTGAATCTCAACTCATACAGTAGAATTTTAACAATCAATTATTTTGTTCGTCAGAGTGAGTCATCCTTCAAAGTAATTTCTTAACTCTGAATGCCATCTGAATTTAAATTTTCAGATAATAGATTCTCCACTTTGGAGGATACAAGTAAAAGTGACATTATTTTATAGACAGGAAATACAAAATGTTCTATAAAAATCGTTAGGAGCTTCTCTACGAAGTTTGTGGAACTTTTAAATTGTGATTTTTAAGAAAATTTAAAATGTGACTAGTAATTTTTTTTTGCGCTGGGAAATGCCTTTACACACCCCGACGAAAAACTTTTCCAATCAGGAGTGTGAGACTCCAAGAATACAGGATACCCACTAAAACCCATCGGATCCCTCCACATCCATGAGTGACTTGACTAGAGTATCCCTAGCGGCATTCCACTTTAATGACCCGGATGACACCGACTATGAGGACCACCTACCACACAATGGGGTGAAGCATGAAGCGCATACGTGCGACTTCTGCCACCAAGCCTCCTCCGACGGCGAGGGAGGGCTTCAGCCTCTTGTTCTTTTTGCCTTTCATTTGCCTCCTTCAGATAACGGTTTCGCAAAAGAAGGCAACCGCCCTCCACCCAACTTCACTGGCGAGCATTATAATTATACTCTCCAGTGAAAGATCTCCTCTAACCAGCGACAACAAGATATGCTGCTGGGATGCCCACGCTGGACACTCCGTCAGGGTATGGTGCGCCGTATCTACAGGAGAACCACACTCATGACAGGCGGGCGTTTCCCCACGGTCAACGTCCTGGTGCAAGTACTTGCCGAAGCAATCATGGCCGGTCAGCACCTGCACCAGATGGTAGGAAAGAGATCCGTGCCCCCTGATGAGTCAATTGTCCAGGTAAGGCCGGATCGTCTCCACCGTGACTCTACCCTCAGTTGCAGACCGAATAACTTCCCCTTCATTTTTCGATTAGAGCTCTGTGCCCCGATCCTCCGAACTTGGTATGTGACTAGTAGTTTGCTATTTATTATAATCATATCTTTAGTTATACTGATATTTGTGTAATAAATTAAAATCTATTATTTAATTTTTTAAGCCTTAAACACTTTCTAATAAAGTCTCAGGATCGATTTTAAGTTCTTCTTTATAAAAATAATTTATGTTTCTCATTTACAGTAAACATTCAACGTTTCTTTTTGCAGAAGTTAAACATAGTTACATTAAGCTGTAATAGAGCAATATCTGAGGTTCAAACCGTTTATCCTATTTGGGTTTTTATTTCTCAAATTACTGATTTGATACTGTTTCATTTTACAATCAGTTTTCAACTAAAAGTCCCTTAAGAAATACAAAGGTTGACTTATAGCATATATTTCTCACAGACTCTAACAAAGTTTTTATGTAAACCTAAACCATATGAAAATAAGAGTGAGCCTATGAATATTTTTATACAAAGAAGGGCCTATGTCAGGCTGTTTGTCGGTTATGTAAGCATACTGAGGTCGAATTGTCTAGTAGGAATGCCTTTATTTGAACTGGTGTCGCCTTTAAGGCTACATAGAAAGAGTTCAAAGTTGAATTTAATATGGTATATATCTTGAGAGAATACTTTAGCTAACGTAAATACACTGGTATTGTGATATTAAAAATGATGACATTTCATCTTATTTTCTGTCGTCTGGAGCTAATGGAATGAAAATATATAAATTATTTCCAAAAATGGTTATTTTAGATACGAGTATGCTGATAGAATTTGGACTTTTAAGTAGTAATAAAAAAAATCTAATATAAATAATATTTAGAGTTTATTTATTTTTGTTCTCTTATGATTTGGTAGTACTTGTATGGGAATTATATTTGATTATTTTTGACAGTATTATCTTTCAAAGTGCCATTTAAAATCGCCTTGCTATTCTAACTCAGACAAAGAAATATATTGACAACGAATTATAACATATTTTTTGTTTTATTTTATAAAATATTATGGCTTTATACGAATGTTGTACGACTATATGAGCTTAACAAAACGCACATATATTATAAACGGAGGCAGTCACTTGTATTTAATTGTTTACATAAAGGACGACCGGTATAACATAACATACATGCTATCACTATGACAACTAATTTATTTTAAAATAAATACGGCTTAGAAATTCTTTATTTTCCATTTAAAGCCAAAGATTTTTTTATTTACTTTTCAGAAGACTAACTGAAATGTAATTTCTTTAACTGTGTCTAGAAATGTTTAGTTATTTTTTTATAAACTGCAGCTTTGACGACATTTACAATAATATTGCTGATAATTTGATGATATAGTCTAAGATGGTGGCGCGCTAACCTAGTAAAAGGTAACAACATTGTATAGGAAAGCAATGTTCTTGCTTGGTGGTAAGTCTTTGCTGGTACGGTGATAACTAGCCACAGCCTAAGCCTTCCACCAGTCAAAACTCAGACAAAGTGAACCCCGGAACTATGTTAATGAAGACACTACTTGCATCACTACGCTAACGAGGTCTTCAATAGTTTTGTCCTAAAAGTTATGAATCAGCTGTTTACGCCGATTGACATGAGACAAACATAACGAAAAACGAGATATAACCTAGACAAAAGATCGTTAAAGCCAAGCTACTTTTCCTTCAGTAATTTTTCTCAATAGCTAGTGGAGTTTTGGGAGGCAACCGACCTAATTTGCAACCCATTCCAACGGACTCATAAAAATAAAATTCGCAGCAAGTGGCAGAGGCGCGCGGCCTTTCAAATGAAATACACACAATGGGGAAATTCTATGGGAAATTCTGGAGCGAACGCGGAAAGGCATGAGAGCGATTAAAACAAAATATGCGCAAAATGAAACTACGTGCAGCATTAAACCGAGAGGATCTCAAATAGCTCGCTAATACTCGTATAGAATCACAGATATTCTTTCTATGCATTTCATCTAAAATTTTATACTGTCTGTCACTGAGTACACGTATCTGGAGAATATTGAAGATATCTGTAAGAAAAACAAATTCGGTATACAGGTTCCTTCCACGACGCAGACCTTCATATAAAGAGAATTTTCCCATATTTCTGCAGGATCGAGAATTACGCGTGTAACACTGATACACTGGTAATACCAATAAATGTACGTCTGAATAACCTGATGTTACACCTAAATAACATGATACGTGACGCCTTGTGGGAACTGAATTTCATATAGTTAACGCCTTTTATTGATTTTATTTTGAAGTGGAACATCTTTAAAGGCATGAGGGTAAAATTTTACGTATGAAACGCGTAATTATCGTTACGAAGATTTGCAGCGTTTTTTATGCTTATTCATTTGAGGGTTAGGTAATGCTAATTTTTACAAATTAGATGTGGCATTTTAATTTGCCACTGGTCATTTACTAATTTAATGTACTATTTTTCATAAAATTTAAAATAAAAATATTTCATTAAATCCCTTTTCAAAAATTTTAAATTCAAAAACAAAATTTAATAAACAATTCCTGATATTGACAAAAAACACGTGGAATTTTTATTTACAATTCGTCATTTGAGATTAACATATCTTCCTTTTTCCCCTCCTCGAAGTCTCGGAAATTAGATTTGTATAAATATAAACAAATTAAAAATTAGTTTGCCAAAGAAGTTTCACTTCTGACATGTGCACTTTGTACGCACGCACTTTTAACTTCATTTTATTTTACGACTGCATTTACATTTGATAATTCTAACTTTTCCTAGTATATAAAAGTTTTCCTAGTATATATTGCTTTTTACCTGTAATCTAAGGTAAAATTAAAGTATGTTATTTGTTAATTTCCAGTATCAATTTTATGCGCTTTATTTCACCAACTAACTACAAAGAATACTAATTGTTTTTTTTTGTAAGTAAGAACTTTTTTGACGGCCTCGCTGGCGCAGTGGTGCGAGTATTCGCTTCGGTAGCGAAGGTCCCGGATTCGATCCCCGGTAGGAGGAATTGAGGAAATTGTATTTTCTAATTTGTCTGGGTCTGGACTGGTGGGAGGCTTCGGCCGTGGTTAGTTACCACCCTACCAGCAAAAACGTACCGCCAAACAAAGAGATTTGTGTTCCGGTACGATGCTGTGTAGAAACCGTAAGGGGTATATCGCCTCTTAACAGATTAGCGCGCTTCCATCTTAGACTGTATCATCACTTACCATCAGGTGAGATCACAGTCAAGCGCTAAACTGTCAGCAATAAGAAAAAAGAAAGAATTTGCTTTGAACATTAAAATGTTTATGAAGGACTACTATAAAAGTTGCCTTCAAATATAATATGTGTACAAACGTACACATATGTCAATATTGATAACATACCTAGTGTTATATTGTGATATTACGAGAATAGCGTATAACAAAATAATTGTTTGGATATTTAATATTATGACATAAAGCTATTTGTAAAATCTATTTACCTTCATGTCTAATATCCGGGTAATGACAAAATGCAAACCATTAACCCTCCTTTGACAAGGGTGCGACTTTACAGTATTATTTTATGGCTTTATTTGTGTACTCTTTTATCTTTGCCTCTTTCTTTTCATATTTAATAAGTTATAGGAACAGCAAAAAATATCTGAGGCTATTTCAAATCAAATTAAATCAAAAATATCTTTATTCAAGTAGGCATATTACAGCACTTTTGAATCGTCAAATTATATTTTTTTTTCCCACACTCTGAATCTAATATACGTCTGATGATGGTACACATGAATGGCTTAAAATCTAAAGTTACGAGCGTTCCTTCGCGCCCTGATCCGAGAAGAATCCACAACAAACTCAGTCAGGTATTTTGTTTATGTTACCATCATCATTACAATATCATGTTAGTTTACTATATTTTAATTCCAATTAGAGCAATTCGTTCACTCCCAAGCGTTTCTATCGTCTAGGTTATCTTGCAACTTATAATACGAATTTTCTATCCACTTTCTTTTAACAAAAACCTTGAATTTATTAAATGACATCTTTAGAACGTCTTGTGGGAGTTTATTATAGAAACGTGTATAGTTTCCCTTAAATGAGTCGTTAATCTTATGCAGCCTACTAGAATTAATAACAAGTTTGTTTTGGTTTCGTAAGTTACATTTACTCTTTTTATTAAAAGAGTCAATGTTTTTATATACGTAAAACAAGTTTTCTAATATGTATACGCAGTAAACTGTCATTATGTTAACTACCTTGAATTTGTTTCTTAGCGACTCTCTTGGATCCATATTATATATCGCACGAACGGCCCTTTTCTGCAGTACAAATATGGCATCTATATCAACAGCATTACCCAAAGCAGAATACCATATGACATAATGCTGTGAAAATTGCTGAAATATACCAGTCTGGCAGTATCAACATCTGTCAGACGACGAATTCTCGAATTATTTATCTTTTATGTTCATTTAAGACAAAATTCGAATCGGCTCTACCAATATTGACAAGGCTTTTACAGACAGATAGCAAACGCGATAACAAAAAATGTATGTCGATCGGAACCGACCACGTTTGATACTATTTTGATGGCGTTTTAATAGACTATGTGCTAATTGATAGTTGGCAAAGTATTTCAAAGTTGAAATATAAAGCAGAGTTTTGATATCCGGGTTATTTCAAAAGTAATTCTAACAAAAGTGATTATTATGAAATAACCCTCAAGGTCAATTACATTTAGAAATTAATTGATTTCATTTCAAGTAAACATTCAATGATTTAGGAAGTAATTAATAATGTGTGGGTGCGGATTGCGTATGATAGAATAACTTCGTAAAAATGAATAAAAATACGTCTAATGGCCTAGTTAATAATAATAAATCGTGCATTGAAAATTCATATGAAGTCGCCAAAACAAAAAAACGACATGAATTTGATTTATTGGCAAAGGATGGAAAATATGTCTGATGTCATTTGTTATTAATTAAGTATTGATTAAGTATTGCTTCATCACTTTTATTTAAAGAAATAACGATTGATTACTACAAAATAAACGCTTCACGCACAATTTACAAAGTTTATGTAAAAACTTAAAAACAGTTTATCTAAAACCATTTTATCTTAATACCTATTTTATTTATAAATATAGATAACATCTCCACAATATGTTTCGCGGTAACGTTCGCCAGAAAATAAAATGCAACGGTATTCAAACGACAAGTGCAATATACAGAGAGTGCTTTAAATGCTGCATTCACATGAATTAAAGCAAAAAATCCTTTGTGAGTTGCTTGCTTGTGTTAAAATCGTGCAATTTGGAATATCGAGTATATAGACTGGTATAGATTTTATTTATGGAAACTTAAAAAAAATGTTCAGTTGCTATTTTGCCACAAAAGGTGCTTCAGCGAATGTTGAAACCTGTACATTCTGCCTAACAATGATAATTTCTTTAGTAACTAAGTCAAACCCTATGAAATTTCGTTTTATTATAAATAACACTTTTATTGTAATTCGCAAGACATAGAATAAAAACACTTAAAATAAATTACATAAGGCTGCCTCATCGCTATATAGCGAGTAGAAAGAAAGATAGAAAATATGACTAATACTAATGTCTTTACGAGTATATGTATTTAGACATATATTACGTATACGTAGCAATATATGCGTTGGCAGAAAGGAAGTGTATCCGCTTTTGATTGTTTTAGAAGCTTTCATAGTAAATTCTGTTACTTTATTTTGTTATATAATAGCTAGTAGGTGTAATTGGCTAAGGTTGAGACCCTTTATTCAGCCAGATCAGGACTTATTTAAGAAATATCGTCCACATTTGCCCATATAGAGATGGAACTTGGTATTGCTAGACCTGTACATGCTGTCTAACATTGATAATTACTTTAGTAACCAAGTCAAGCCCTGAGAAATTTTAATAGAAAACACTTTTATTGTACTTCACAAGAAATAGACAGAGTGAAAACAGTTAAAATAAATGATACAATAAGATAGCGATATCTTCCAGGCAAAGTTTGGATTAGTGGGAAAGATACAAAAAAATACTGATGTCTTTATATGTATTTACTAATATATTATACGTATTTATTTTTCAATAATAAATTCAGATATCCATGGTACTTCCAAATGTTTTGTACTAAAACCTAATCAGAACTTTTTATTCAAGCTTTTCCAGCGAGCCATTTAAGCTTAGCAACGTCAATATTTTGTTAGAAGTCACGTATTTGAACCTGGCAACGATTCATTTGAATTATATTGATAAAAATTTTGAGTCAGTGATATTGACTCTAAATTAATATAGGCTCTCCAACAATCATAAGATGCCTGAACTGTCCTGAACTATTTATTATCGGCGCTTAACGGGTTTAATCTTCATAACGGTTTTCATTTCCCTTGTTCGCATAATATATAAAGAATACTCTTAGGTGCTGTACATAAAGTATTAAGTACTAAATTAAAACGTATGGCAACTATTAAATATTTTAACGTACACCTTTTATTCGGTAACAATGGTTTCGTCGATGAAATGATGCGAGTGCTCAATTTGCTATCAGAGGCTCCGAATATGATTCCCATCACGGCAACTGTAGAAAATTGTATTTTTAATTTGTTTGAGCCTTGACGGGTGGATGGCTTCAGTCGTGGTTACCACTCTACCAGCGAAGACGTGCCACCAAGTAAAAGGGGTAAATGTACCAGATTAGCGCACTTCCACCTAAGTGTGTATCATCACTAATCACCATAAAGTGACATTACAGTCAATCACTAAGATGTTAGCGTTAACAAAATATGAACTTTAATGAATAGCCGATACTATATAATAGCATCACTAGTGAAAACATTTTGGGCGGCTTCATGGCATGATGGTACTCGCTTCAGTTGCAGATGCCTTGGGTTTGATTACCGGTGAAACAAATTAAGGAAATAATGTTATTTAATTTGGTAAATCTGGACTGGTGGGACGTGTACTCAAGCAAAGAATTTGTACTCCTGTATGTTGCTGTGTAGACACCATTACTTATATCATTAAAATGTGTCAAGATGCCATTGAAGTGAACACAATATAAGGCTATGATTTCAGATAGAAATATTTTTCTGTAACCATTGTCAATACCTTCCCTCGGATCTTCAAGGACCTCAATACTGTAAGAGATTTATTGTCTTATATCACGCAAAGCAAACTAAACGTATTTTAATTGTTAAAAATGTTTTATTTATCTAGCCGTTGTAATTTCCAAAACTCAAACTTCTCAAATCGATGGAAAGCATTCACCTTTGCAAAAACTTATATATTTTACTGACAAACAATACAAAAACTTCAAACAAAACAAATTGTTAATACTTATTACTATAAGGTATTATGTTATACGAGAGCAATATTTTCTACTCGAACCCGCCATTCTTCATCGTTACTTAAACAGATTGATGCCTGCACTTACTTGGTAAAATAGTGAGCATTAACGATATATTATCATTGCTCTCTGTGTTAAACCATATATAAATGGCATTATGTATGATCAACACGACGTAATAACACAAAGGTTCACTTTTCGTCGTAACACAGTATTAAATTAATCAATTTCTAAAACAAAAATAAAAATTATTCTGAAAAATCAGTTATAATAGAAACTATGTGTATCCAAAGGGATAGCCAAAGTAAGTAACAGTATATATATATCTCACTGTTAGGCATAGGCCTTAGTACTCTCGTGAGAGAGACTTATTGACAATGACCCACCACGCTGCTTCACTGCGAGATACCAGGCCACACAAATACCGGAATTGCTCTAAGGACATACCAGTTTCCATACGATGTTTTCTCTCACCGAAATACCCAATAATTCATTATAAATAATAGGCAGCTAACTTTTTTAAACAGATCTCAGCAGTGCCAGCCCAGGATCAGAACGCGTGACTCTTGAGAGGAATCCACCTATCTAACCATTGGCCCATCATGGCTTTTTACTAAAAAGATCATTAAATTTTATTAAAACAAGACCAAATGCATGTAGAACCACACGCCTTATAGAATGCAGTAATTACTGAATATGTGTATTCTTAATAAGAAATCAGATAATACAATTTAAAACAATTCTTTTATCAGATGTACCATTACATATTTCATTCAATCTAAGTTCATCTTAGAAGTTGGTTACAGTTACGCCTTTATCCCATTATAGGTTGGTTTTTTTTTACATTTATTGAATAAACTACTACCGTCTTTATTAAATTAATTCACATGAAATAAGCAATGCGAGGTCAAATATTACGTAAAACGGTTTTTAAAGTGAAACGTCTTTATGAGGCATATGAGGGTTTTTAAGGATGAAACGCGTAATAGCGTCGCGAAATAGTATTTGGTTAGGTAATTTTGATATTTACAAATAACATGTAGCATTTTAATTTGCCACTCGCCATTTAATAATTTAAAATACTATTTTTCACAAAATAAAAATATTTCATAACTTGTCTATTCAAAATTTTAATTCAAAAACAAAATTTAATTAATAATTTGTCATGTTGACAAAAACACGTGGCATTTTTATTTACAATTCGTCATTTGAGATTTCAATAAATTGGTTGTATTAATTTTGGACACTTTTAATATTTAAATGACAATTAAATTCATTAAACTCCTAACATATCTAAAATTTTATATTTGTATAAATTTAAACAAGACTTAAAAATTACTTTGCCAAAGAAGTTTCGCTTCTGGCATATGTACTTTGTACGCACTTTTAATTAGATCAAAACCATGATTTTCGATGCGTATTTGAAACATTTTCATGAATACTTTTAATCTGGAAATTCAAACTAAATGTTATATAGCATATCTCGTGCAAAAATATTTATATGAACTATAAGATGGCCGGGTAAAATGTGAACATGATAGACGTTGATACGGGATTGCGAAATACGAGCGTTAAAAACATATGCAAAAATAGAGAAACATGGTACACAAATGCAAAATCTTATTTATATGTATACTGGTACATTCTCTCGCCGCTCACCCTTTGTAACAAAACAATATTCTTTTTATAGGCACATCGTCGCCTGGCAACTTAGTACAATATAGGTTAGTGGGTGGTACTTATAGAGATGGGTCTATATGAAGTTACAGCATTCTGCATAAACTAACGTATAACTCGATGGGTTATTCTGTTGCATTGACAGCGGAGATGCGTATCCGCTTTTTATTGTTTTAGTAGCTTTCATAGCCAATATGGCCCAGTAAATTCTGTTAAGGGCCAGGTCAAGAGTACTCTAAACCGACGAACTTGTATGAAAGGTTTAATAAGAATGAAAGAAGCGAAAGACATATGCAAGGATCGTGGCAAGTGGAAGGACGTGGTCTCTGCCTACCCCTATGGGACTGAGGCGTGATGCTATGTATCTATGTAAATTTTGTTTTTTACCCGACATCAAAAAAAGAAGGAAGTTATCAATTGTGTTTTTTTATGCTTCTTACCTCATATCTTCCGACTAGGTGAACCGATCTTAATGTTCCTGTTTTATATAAAAGATGGTGCTTGTCGTAGGGTCCAGTTCTGATGATGGCAGCCATGTGAAAACCGTATAAGTCTTATATTTGCATTAAGCATATGCGCGACAAATGGACGAATAACTCACGATTTTGATGATTCGTTTTTTATTAGAAAGGATATATTTCAAGGTTTAGTTTATTTTTTACTTTATGATAGCTTGGTTAGGTTTTGATCATTGGATCCCTGACAAAGTAACGGAACTCTTTAATTCTTAGGAGCAAATTAAAGATACTGGGCAGAATCTGTTATACCGTCGTAACGTCGGAATGGTCGAGTGATTGTCGTAGTTAAACATGATGATTAATGGAATTCCTCAACAGGTTACAGTAAAGGTGCGACTTATGACAATATATAACTGTCTGTTATAAAATGATAATGAACTTATGTTTGTTGCTGCAATGCAATATTTATAAGGTGTCGAGTTCTTCGTATTCTTATATTTGCAGTCGGTGTCAGCCAAGGTACCTACATATGTAGCTTACTTATATAAAGGTGTGAGAGGCGCTGGAGTCAAATGGATACGCGGAACACACCTACCTAGGCTGACGCCGACTCCGAATATAAAAATACGAAGAACTCTAAAAAAGGAATACGCAATAATTTTTTACTCATATGTGCCTATCTAGAGATGAAACTTGGTATCTATGCTAGTGAACTGTTAACTCCCACATTTTTACCACAGTATTTTGTGTAATGTATATATATATTAAATAAAGTTTTAATAGGTATCATTCTTTCCTACACACCTTCACGATACACAAATACAATTCCATCTTTCTCAATTACACTACCAAACCCTCTTGGACGAGGATGTCTTATCAGAAAGGTGTAGAAAAAACAAACTGGAATGTAATTACTAATTACTTCAACCACAGATGTTATTAAATTGTATATATTCATATATGTAGTTTTAATAAATTTGAAAAATAAGTAGCCATCAAACTGAATAAGTACATTTTTTGAAGTGAATATACATATGTTCTCTTTTTAATTGGCTGGTTGTAAACAATATTTGTATACATAGCGTATTACAAACAGCTTTACCTAGTACCGATAATATTTGCATTGTTAAGTATCTATTTATTACAACTGCAAGTAAACGACAAAACCCGTTATGATAATATGACGTACATAGGCTTGTTATAATGAATTATATAAAATGAAAAATGTGACTACTTTATCACTCATAGTAGTTTTTTTTAATATAACTCTATTCAAATTCAACCTAACGATCTATAATTTATTTTTACATTCAAGTACAAAAGCATTAATTTAAATTTGAATTGGACGAAAATTGAAAGTAATACAATTGTTGATTCAAATTAATTAAATTCAAGTAATTAATAATCGTATTAGCGAAAAATTATATAGTGCCATCTATAAAAAGATCACGTAAAAGGTTGTATGGATTCTTCCTATGTAATGAATTTTTATTTATTTAGTTTTTTTTGGTGACAGTTTAGTGCTTTACTGCGAGCTCACCTGATGGTAATTGATAGTCTAAGGTGGAAGCGCGCTAATCTAGTAAGAGGCGATATACAAGGGGTATATGGTTTCTACACAACCTCCGGAACCCAAATCTCTTTGTTTGGCGGTGCGTTTTTGCTGGCAGGGTGGTAACTATCCACGATCGAAATCTAAAACCAGTCCAGATTTAGAGAAATGAGAAAATACTATTTTCTAAGTTCATCCTACCTATTCGCCGAATTGACTTTATTTCATTATGTATTACTTCCCTGTCATAAAGTTTAACGTCCCACTACTGAGCTCAGGCCTCCTCACTTCGAGGAGCGAGGGTTTTTAGAGCATAGATCCACCACGCTGCTCCACTGCGGATTGGCAAGCATAGTACACAAGTGCACTCTCTATTCCTTCACTCTTTTAGTTCGATGTGACGGGAATCCGACACAACCGGAGCGAGATCAGGCGCAGGACCGACGGCTTAACGGGCTTAACGGGGTTGATCACACCACCAACTTCCCAACTTCGGGCAAATATTAAGAAAATCTTAAACAAAAAACTCAATATTAATTTTTGAATTGGCCCGACCCGGGACTCAAACCCAGGACCTCATGTCTGTAGTCGAACATGCTAACCACTAGACCAATGAGGCAGTATCCCTGTCATAATTAAAATCAAATAATAATATAAACTTTCTTGTATTAACCTATCGATGAACCCTACACATAAAGACTCGAATTGCAGATATTTTAAAGTTTTTTTTATTCGATATTTATACTAGCCCATTTATCAACTCAGGTAGTAATTTTTTTTAATCATATAATATAGGTATTATAACATGATGCTTCAAAAAGCTATTATTAGTATTAAAGGTGGTAAAATAATAAATAATTTATCTTTGGAACAATGTTTTATAAAATTAGGAATTTTTACTTGGTGCTTTTTAGTCGCCGATGTATTTCACTACTTCCATCAGTCTGTTTAGGTATTTCAATTCGTAAATTGCAGTTAATCACACTTCCTTTGTGTTGCAGATGTCACATCCGTTTAATATTGTTAACCTTATTAATTATTGCAATGACAATCAAGGCGCCGATCTTAAGTGTTACTAATTTAAAGAATGCGTGACCAGAAAGCAGGTGCCGATTAGAGAAAGTTAGTTTTAAGATTATGTGGTAAAATAAAATTTAGTCATAAGGAAATTGTGAGGACGTTATTAGTTATAAAAGCAATCTGGGTCTGGCCCAGTTGTGGTTATTGTATAATCATTTATTTTTCTTTAAATTGTGTTATAGAAATTTAAAATATTTTGCTGTTGTGTCGACGATTTATTAGTAGTTATGCTCTAAATTTAACATTACTTTGTTCTAGATGGAACTTTATTTCATATTCCTTCAATTATAAAAAGCTGGGTTTTTGAAAAAATATAAATAAATAAATTATAGAACTATAAGTTTTTGAAACAAATATTTTTTGACAAAGTTGACTTATCTGTAATCTACTTAAATCTTTTAATATGTGTTAGGTGAGTGTCCGAAATTTCCGTAAAATTAAAGTATTCTAACATAACAAATGCATTAATTGCATCTGAATAATTTAATTTCATTGGAGAAATTACAATGTCGTAATCTAAAACCCCTGTTAACTTAATAAATCCTGATATATCGCTTATTATAATGTCACTTCACACACTTATTCAATCTGAAGGTTAGGAGTTAAATTTAAAAGCAGATGTTTAACCTTTAAAATAGAAGCCTTGACGATTTTAGATGCGACCAAAGGTTAAGTTTTTATATAGGAATGCATTAAGTAAGTAGCAGCCCATTAACGTCCCACTGCTGGGCACAGGCCTCCTCACTCCAAGAAGCGAGGGTTTTTAGAGCATAGACCCACCACGCTGCTCCACTGCGGATTGGCAGGCATAGTACACAAGTGCACTCTCTATTCCTTCACTCTCATAGTCCGGTGTGACGGGAATCCGACACGACCGGAGAGAGATCAGGCGCAGGACCGACGGCTTAACGTGCTCTCCGAGGCACGGGGGTGGATCACACCGCCAACTTCCCAACTTCGGGCAAATATTGAGAAAATCTTAATAGAAAACTCAATATTGATTTTTGAATTGGCCCGACCCGGGACTCGAACCCAGGACCTCATGTCTGTAGTCGAACATGCTAACCACTAGACCAATGAGGCAGGAATGCATTGTTTTTAGTTAATTCAAAATGACAAAATCATAAACTAGGTTATACAGTCACCTGTTATAGAACTCATTGTAATAAATAGTTAATTTTAAAAATAACTAAACATTTATTGGGAAATTTAATTTATATTAAAACATTATTGACAATACGATATTAGACGCTTTGACACAAAGTACGAGTGATGTCGAAGTTTGTTAAAATTTATAACCTTAAAACAACATCGATCTTACGCTTCGAACATTTTCGCTTTAATCATGCTTTCATTTGATGAATCCTGGATATTTGAATATTGACTTATATATTCAAAGCACTTTTGAATCGTCAAATACAGGTTCATACACATATTTCAATATATTTGATGATGATATTAAAAACGCCTTACAATCTATAGTTATGATGGTTCCGAGCCTATTACAAACTCAGTCGGCTATCCTTTTTTATAGTATTAGTTTATTTTATATAGATTAGAGCAATTCATTCAATCCACCATTTTTTTATCGTTTCAGTAATCCTTCAAATTATTGTACTATTTTTCAATTAGTACCTACTCTTTTTAATAACGGATTTGAATGAATTAAGTGACCTCTCTAGAATGTCTTTTGGGAGTTCGTAATGGGAACGTATACAGTTACCCTTAAATGAGTTGCTAATTTTATGCAGCCTACTGGAATTTATAATAAGTTTTTTTTCCTCTTATGTTGTATGAGGTGCAACAGAAAAAAAATATAAACAGGGATTTTTTTTTATAAAAACACAAAAATTGTGTCTATTGATATCCGTTACAAACATTGAAACGGTTATTAATATAGACCTCCCCATACTCCCACAGATTTCGAAACTACTAAGCCAATACCGTGAAATTGATAACAGAAACAATTATGTTAAGATTATTTAAAAGCTGCCTGTGCTAAATAAAACAGGGTTGGCACAACTTTAGTAAGTACGAGCAAATTAATATACCAATGTCGAACACTAGCCCTCCCCCCTCCTCCCAATTATCGAAGTGTAACCCACCATGCGTCTATATTACGGGTTGGCGAGCGCACATACCAGAATTTTTTACCAGAGTTCTTTCACATAAAATAATTACACACTTTAGTTTTTCATAAAAAAAGACTCGCTAGTGTATCGTTAAATGAAGTAATAAAAAAGACACGAATATCATAAAAATTAGCTTCTTAGTAAGCTATTTGTGCTTAATAAGGCAGGGAAATAATACATACTAAAATGTTATATATACATTTTCACTGCACCAAATTTAATCATATCCACTATGAATAAAAAAAAATTCTTACAAGCAGGATCTTACTCAGTTACTTCCAACTTTGCAAAGGCTTACTTTGTCGCAATTTATGGTTCTAAAGTTTGAGACGCTACATGAAACGATTATAGACATACGCTTCTAAGCGGTTGCTTAAATAGCTTTGTAATTTCATATCTATATGTTTCATGGATGATTAATATTAAACAACTTCTGTAACAATCTCTCGACACGACGCTTGACACAAAAATTAAAGAAATAAGTTGAGCAAAATTCTCGTATAGGTAGAGTTTTAGGGCACTCTTTGTAGGCTACACCTGAGGCTAACTGTATACCTATTAAAACGCTATTGCTTTTTTTTGCCGACAAGTCAGCGCTATATTGCAATCCCACCTGATGGTAAGCGATGATGCAGTTTAAGAGGGAAGCCTTGCGTGTATTTACCTATTATTGTTACTATACAACATCGCAGGGACAAGGCTTGCTTAGCAAAGATTGATTATTGCAATAAACCCGTCCTTGCACGCAGGTATATATGTATAGAATTTAAAAAAAAAAATATTTTATAACTTTTAGCATAAGCTTTTGTATTTTTAAATTCTACGTACAATAAAGTATCCATCTCTCTATCTATCATACTGGAAAGCACTTATTCTACTTGGCAGCACGTTTTTTTCTACTAGGATGGAAACGAGCCGCTACCGAAGCCTCCAAACAGTTTAGACTCATTAAAAAAGTAAGTAGCAGCCCATTAACGTCCCACTGCTGGGCACAGGCCTCCTTACTCATATGAGTGAGGGTTTCTTTTTAGAGCATAGACCCATCACGCTGCTCCACTGCGGATTGGCGGGCATAGTACACAAGTGTACTCTCTATTCCTTCACTCTCGTAGTCCGATGTGACGGCAATCCGACACGACCGGAGAGAGATCAGGTGTAGGACGGACAGCTTAGCGTGCTCTCCGTGGCACGGGGGTGGGTCACACCGCCAAATTTTTCCCCAACTCCGGGCGAATATTGAGAAAATTTCAATAGGGAACTCAATATCGATTTCGAATTGTCCCGACCCGGAACTCGAACATAGGATTTAATGTCCGTAATCAAACATACTAACCACTAGACCAATGAGGCAGTACTAGAAAATACAATTTCCTAATTTTGTCCTGTCGGGAATCGCACCTAGCGAGCACTGCTACCAAAGCGAGAACTTGCATCATTGCGCCATTGAGGCCGTCAAAATTTTCTGTCAAAACATATAAATTACAGAAAATAGTAAAGGTAAAAAAGGTTGCAGCACTGTTGGGCCCGCTGGCCAACTCGTTCATAGGAGAAAGGGTTTAAAGCATAGGCTCACCACGCTGCTATACTTTGAAAGACTAGACATTCCACAGAATTATTCGATGTGTTAGGAAGAACAATTCAGTATGTAAGTTTCATTTTTTAAGGATAAACTTAACAGTGCCTGCATGGGATTCAGGAAAATCTACTCGTCTCATCACTAGGCCATCATGACTTATCAGGAAATAGTAATATTAAGTGATATACTTTGTACGATTTCCTCATAAGTGCAACGGTTGAACCTGGCATTACCATTAGAAACATCTGAATATCACAATGTAGCTCTAGCGAGGTCGCCAACGTCGTATTGATTGTCGTTGTTTTGCGATGCGTTTAACATTCACCGCTGCTAGTCACAGCCAACATTATTACGTGATTGGGGTCAAATTTTATTGAGAGGTTACTATGTTTCCTTTATGACTAACACGTCTACGTTTTTAAAATTGTGGTAAAAGTGACAGGATATTTCGAATACAATCCAAATTAAATTGAATCGTCGTGACAATGTTAATAAATATTTCAGATGTTCGGAAAACGATGCAGATTTTTTAAGCATAAAAATTATGTTTAAATTACTACATTATTACAAATGGATGCGAATATACAAAATAAGTTCACATTGGTTTTTTTAACACGTTTATCCTCTCCACTGCAATTCATAGCCGGCAGTAAAACGTGATTGAGGTCAAATTATATAAGTGGGTACCATAATGTTGCTATGATTAAGTTCTGTATACCTTTAGTGATTTACAATTCACTATTACGTGATTCACATACAATGCTATTATGATAGAGGTCCAATAAAACTATATACATGTGATTTTTAAAAAACAAAAACGTTTTAAATGCATTACGAAAGAGTTCAATAAGAAAGAAACTTTATACGTATGTTTTCAATAGATGGTGATATATTTTTTCCAAACTAAATATTATTAACTATCTATTATTATCTATATTTATTATTTGAACTTGAGTGGTTCGATAAACGTATTTTAATAATGATAGAACATTTGGAAAAGTTATATACGTATAGAGACAAAGTAAACTAATATATTCTGTAGTATTAGATATTTGTATTATTTGATTATGATGATTACTTAAAGTTATTCGTCAATAATCCTCCGCTGCACGTTACCTTTTCATGTAATTACGCTACAGTTTTATTGTATTCCTTATTGTGTAATTTTTCTAGCTTTGTTTGTTTCTTCTAATCACAGTAAACTATAAAGCCCATTCAAATACAAGTTCAATGCGAGAACAAATGGTAGCCACCACTCCCACCATCCACGCACCATCGAGTAATACGATGTCAACATTTGTTACGCAATAAGGCCTCGACCAAATCTCTACATTTATACGTTTCTATGCGTGAAAGGAATCTTGTTTCAATTTACATAAAGTTCAATTTCGCTAAACTATGTGTTATGCATACAACCGCCTTGAAAGCCTTAATGAAAGCTCTACATGTAGTGAGTTAAAGTTTATTTTCATATGGCAAAATAAGTAAGTCAATCACTAGGTATTGGTGCTAATATTCGTTACGAAATGCGTATAAGGTATATGAGAATTCTTGGGGCAGGTTTCTTTGTAGTTAAAAAGAAGCTGATTTAAAACAAACCGAATTATTAATGAATTTAAAAAAATAAACTTTATATTAAAAGGACACAATGAACAGGTTCTGTGAATTATCTTAAAACGGATATAGTTTTTTAATTTATTTAGTATCTGTTTACTATAACATCGATAAAATTTTGAAATTATTAGTTGTTGTTATTACAGAAGCTCTTAAATATACGGTAAATCATCGTTATCATACATAAATCATTTTTGTAGTCAAAAAACTCATAAATAGATAATGGTTTGAAGTAAAATTACTAAAAACCTTGGATTTTTATATAACTTGTAATTGGATTTTCTAAGTAAGTGCGAATTCTTTCACAAGGTAAATTTAAGTTATTGTCAGAGGATACCTGTCCATTAATATATAATATTTCTTTATTTACCTTATGATTATGAGCTTACTAAGCTTAATAATGGAAAAGCGTAGTTGGATCTAGCTAGGTCTATATTAATGTTAGAGAAAACATTTCTTTTTAACACCATAATTATAGTTTGAAAACCACTGGTCTTGCGCTTAATTGTCAATAGAAAGATAAATAAAAGATTTAACAATTATTTACAAGCTATGTATTAAGTAAGCTTATATATCTGCTAGTAGATATTAGTACCTATAATTGATTCAAAAATAATTATTTTTATGTAGAAACAGACGTTGTTGTTTTGGTAAACAAAAATATATTTTTACTAAAGAATATTTTTAATTAAATGTGAGAATGTAAACCGAATGAAAACTTTTAATGAGTTATTTCGTTAAATTCCTTTAGGCGTTATTTCATGTATAGCTTTAGTCATCTTGACTCCACGTGAGTCAAAGCATTAATGAATGAATCAATACTATATTACACAGTAATGTGGTTAAAAAATAAATGTATTTGTTATCAGCGTGGCACGTTTTTATTGTTTTCCTTCTTCACTTTTTTAATATTTTTTATTGCAAAGAATGCAAGTGCAATTATTAATCGTGCCTTATTCATTATTTTATTGTGTGTCTATTACGTAGGAATACAATTCGATATATATTGATTTGTATTAATTTAATAGGAAATCCATCATCAATTGTAATTATTTTGAACTTCAATACTACTATATAATCTGTAGGTTTTCTCTGTATAATTAGTTTTTTGTCAAGTGTGATTAGTGTTAGGTATATGACTGAAGGCAATTATTCTATTTTCGGTACATATTAATACGGCAGGTACTCGCGTGTACTAAATCTAAACAGAGGAAGACGCAACTACCAGGTAGTAAGATACTTAATAAGGTTAACAGGTGTAAACCTATGAAAATAAATAATGTTATTATTATATCACAAAATCACATGTGCAAAATTATATTTCTTGAAATTTTTGAAGATTGGATATAAGTAAACCCACTACTACTACTATTTATCTAAGGTTTTTGAAATTGTAGCATCAATCCTTACATTCCATGAATATCCTATATTTACCTACTTTACGTAGTCATCGAAGTGCTAATAATTTTATTAGCATCATGATTCATATATAAACAAGTTGTAGTTTCGTGTCTATATGGCAAATCTTAATATGCAAAGATAACAACTATCGGTATGGCAGGTTTTGTGTCGATAGAATTTTTATACATTTTACTATTTCATACATTAAATGACCCTGGGTTCGATTTTCGGCAAATTTTTTGATTCAGGGCTGGTAATTACATTCCGATACTATGGTGTGTAGAAACCATAAGCGGTAAATTACCTCTTACCAGATTAGCGCACTTCCATCATAGACTGCATCAACACTTACCATCAGGCGGGACGACAGCCAAGCTTTAAGCTGCCAGCATTAAACAAATATCCTTTTTAATTCAATGAAAGAAACCAGATATGTGGTAATTTCTTTCTATTGAAAATCAAAATACTTGATTGCTCAATAATATATTTCAAAGAATTCAGAGTTGCTATTCTTATCAGCACATTAACTTTAAGAAATCATATAGGTTTAATTTTCTACGCTGTTTTCTCGCTGGCCTTATAGAGTTGTATATAAAAAGGAAAATGATTCGCAAGAGGTTTTACAACTATACATTGTATGAGGATATATGTAAGGGAATATTTTTAAATCAGAACATAATATGAACTAGTCTATTTCCATTTAACGTAATACTTAATAAGGTAAGCGAATTTGAGCTTGAAGTTTGGCTATTAATATTTCATCGATTCAGAAATTAATAAGTTTGTTCTTGTAAATAAATAATAACAACAACAAAAAAACAAACTTTATATATAAATAATAAATATAATTGAATTGCACATGGATTTTATAGGATGCTGTTAGTTATAATTACCTAATTAAAAGTAAGTAAGTTAGTTGAACTATATTTTCTTACAGAGTACGTCAAACTCTCGGTTTAAATTGCAAAATTTATTAATATATACATTAAATATTGTGAGCGAAACTAATTATTATCTAAAACAATTGTAAGCTCGACGTGTGAAAATGTGTATGCATCATTATTCGTGACGATCGCGAGATATCCTTGAGTAATTACTTTAAAAACAACAAACATCGTTTTTCCAACTAGTCTTTACATAAAGGTATTATGCTTTAACAATGATATTGTCGGAAGGTACTCTGCAAGTAATCCTAGAGAGATGCATTGTTCGACATGTCCTTGCACGTCTGTGACAGTCCTTGTGGGGTTTGTGTAACTAGTAACGTACTTCACAGGTGTAGCGACAATACCTTAATGGTTTAAGTAAGAAGTGAACACATAAAAATAATAATGTGTGGTTCAGGTACTAGTGTGTAACGTTATGTTATTTGACTCATTCAAAAGGTAATATGAGACTAATACTGTTATTACTATTCTAAGGATTTGACAGATGAGACAGCGTCTTTAAATCACACTGAATGTCAACCCTAGTTTGTAAGTTTATCAATTACATTATGCAAACATCTTTGGGCCACAGAAGTCACCAAATATCAGGTGAACAGTAGCTTCGTAATGAAGCAATGTGATAAGGCAGAGTAAACACCCTTTAAAATTATTTGCTTTGTCCTGGTTACCGCTAAAACTATTACTTTACATTCTACAGGCATATTATTAAGTTAAATTGGTTAAAGATGTACAAAAAAACACGTTTAAACCTGACGAATTTAGCATTTGTTAATGCAGTATATATACCATATAATTGATTTAGTTGATTCACAGTCAACTATATCAATAGCAATCATTAACAATATATCAGTGCGTTCCCGTCAAAATTGTCCAACTCTATTAGTAAATAGCCCAACCAAAAGAATTTTACGTTTTCGGGACGAAACGTAGCCTATTTTAATTTCTATAACATCAAGTATCTACTAGTAAATCGAATTTGGTTTCAACTTATTACGAATAAATGGAAATAAACAGATTTTGTTATTTTTTTTATTATATTATACTAATGGATAGCACTCCCCAGTTACATTGACGTAGAAATTTAATTTTCCTGTGGGAGGGACGAAATACTGTGACTCTATGCGAATGGGTTTAACATTTAAAACTCAATTACATTACCCACATAAATGTACCTTAAATGGCTGCAAGTACTGTAAAAATCCGTTTTCGATGGTTAAGACGTATCCGCAAACAAAGATTTACATAAGAGACTATTGTTATCTGTATAACTGCTTTTCCTTTTAAATCAAAGACACATAACAATTTTTTACACTTAATTATTTACAGATTTTTCCACGAAGTATTACGTGTACATTAAGTCTTCGTCATTGAAAAGGAAGTATATAAATGTACATATACTAGTATTCTCGTTTCACGGTATTCGTTATTACTAAAATTCTACCGCAAAATCGATTTTGATACAATTTCGTAAATACATATTGCTTAGTCCCTCTTGGAACATAAAGTACTTCTGTTTTCAATAGGTGGTGCTGTTGACGAGATTTAAATATGTTATAATTATGAGAAGTTTGTCGGGCAGTATATTATTTTTAATAGCTTCGATATAGCTTCTTAGAGACTATTAGAAAAAAATATCAAATTTTTTTAAATATACAATCGGAATCCTTTCTCTTTTGTATTATAATTTTGATGCCACATAATTCAATTACTCAAATAGGTGCCCCTTAATTACACATAATGACTTCTTTATTTAGCTCAATTAATACTAACAAGCTCTACAAACTATGACATGAATCACTACATTGATGCCTCATAATTTTATAACTGTAAATCCGCATTACAAACCTTATATCCAAAATATAAACAAAAAGGTCTCCAGAATAAAGCAGCACGAAGGGTGATTATTGAACGAAAATGCACCAACCGCCCCTGAACTTGACGTCATTCGTTGCTATAGCAATCCCGGGAAAAGTCAAGCATCCACTTTCAACCAAATTTATGAAAAAAAAATATATATTTTTTTTTTAATTTCGAATTAAAGCACTGAAACAAAACTGGCCGATGAAGCACCTTAACTGTATCGCGAAAAAAAATAATGAGCGTTTGAAATTCGAAGTGTATTTAAAGGCGGGTACAGACGCGCGTCTAGGTGACGGCACGAGGCTCACTACGTAAATGTCAGCGCAATCGGCACATGTGCGGGGCGAGGTAATGCGGTGTGCACGTTGCGGACGCTTTCCCGACGACCGAGGCTGTTCACGTAACAAAGTCGCACGTGTTGTAGCACTTATGCAATTATTGTGACTGACGTTTAATGTGTCTATGAAGTATCTTCTTTGATGGCGTCGCTGGTGCAACGGCATGCTCGCTCTGCTAGCTGAGGTCCTGGGTTCGATCCCCTGTACTTAGGAAATTGTATTTTATAATTTGTATGAATCTGGATTAATGGGAAACTTCGGCCGCGGATAGTTACCAGCTTAGTTACTTAGTTTAATGTTAATAGTGCCTCTGAAGTAGGTATCAAACTCTAATAACAATTTGATTTTCACGAGCATGGGTTTATACATTTACACTGCTAGGCATGACCCTCCTTTCTTAGGTGAGAGGGAATGAGCTATAGTCCCCACGCAAACCTTCATCAAGAGACTTCATTCATCTTCCATTCGCTAGCCTTTCTATGAAGGGACAACATCTTGAGGAAACCTGCATTCATTTACAATGATATAAAAATAACAATCTAATTTCAAGGTAAAAGGTATTTGTTAAGAAAAATCTTTTTTTCGAGCTATCTGGTAAGCAAAAGTGTCCATTCCCTAATGAAAGTTTAAAGATTGTACCATAGCATTTTCAATACGCACTATAGCCAAGTCACATAACCTGTTTTGTCCCGTGTGGTTCGAGTAGCTCTTGGGCCGGAAGCCCGAGGTATTTTGGCAGCCCTGTCTTCCTATAATTACGCCACTCACCCTACCTGCAAAGACGTACTGCCAAGCAAGAGATTTCTGTTCCGGTAAACCGATAGAAACCATAAGAGGTATATTCCCTCTTATCAGATTAGCGCGCTTCCATCTTAGACTGTATCATTCCTTACCATCTAATGTGATCACAGACGTGCGCTAACCTGTGAGCAATAAAAAACCAACTTGACCATTAGAATACCACTGCCTAACCTGGGTATCTTTGTTGCTCAGAGGTTTCTCTAACCCTTATATAGGGACAAAGTTGCCCCTTCTCACTCATAGAGGTTTAAAAGATGATAAAGTGTATAAATGTATGTAACTATTACTTATAATATCGTACACAATGAAAAAATACCTGTATATTTTTTTGTTTTTCCCTTTGAAAATGCTTTTGTAATTCGTAAATTTTATCGATTATAGCCTCATCTACACGAGTCGTACTTTAACACTTGTATATCATCTAGTGCATATAAAATGCTACTTTCTTTAGAATAATCTCTACTTCTGTGTCAAGTTTGTGATTGGTCAGCTTCATTTTCACTAACATTTTCGCCAGTACACGTTTTCGCGAAATGCTACACGATACCATCGTCCACAAACTCTCTGGCGTCATTTACTTCTATAATATCTTCAAATTTAAGCGTTAACACATCTTTATTAATAACAATAAGGACCAATTGTAGACAGAACAATGCAGTAATTCAGTTATCCAGTTTTTGCTTACCCAGTTTGACTGTATATACGTATAATATATGTGTATGTCATTATTAAATCGTAGAAAATGAATTGATCTTTGTTTTTTGCATAAAATTATTAATGGGGATATTGACAACCAAAATTTGTTAAAAAGGGTATGACTGGCTGTACCAAAATTTAATGCAAGATCCCATATAAAGAAAAAAGAAACATTTAGGCCANCATTTTTGATGAACAGATAGTTTATTTTTTATTTATTTTTATTAGTTTTTTCTTTCTTTCGTACCACTTTTTTTGGTATTCTTTTTTATCAATATAAGTAAGTTTGTAGATTTAATAATATTTTAGTTTTATGGTATAATATAATATAATTGTAGACGTAACACATTTGTATTGCATGCCAAGTTAGCCTATAAGTGGGATATACAATGTATAACTTTAGTATATAAATAATAAAATTTAGCATAACTATAAACATTGTATATAACGTTGGCTTCCTAATAAATAAATAAATAAATATCCTATNGCCACATAATTCAATTACTCAAATAGGTGCCCCTTAATTACACATAATGACTTCTTTATTTAGCTCAATTAATACTAACAAGCTCTACAAACTATGACATGAATCACTACATTGATGCCTCATAATTTTATAACTGTAAATCCGCATTACAAACCTTATATCCAAAATATAAACAAAAAGGTCTCCAGAATAAAGCAGCACGAAGGGTGATTATTGAACGAAAATGCACCAACCGCCCCTGAACTTGACGTCATTCGTTGCTATAGCAATCCCGGGAAAAGTCAAGCATCCACTTTCAACCAAATCTATTAAAAAAAAAATATATATATTTTTTTAAATTTTGAATTAAAGCACTGAAACAAAACTGGCCGATGAAGCACCTTAACTGTATCGCGAAAAAAAATAATGAGCGTTTGAAATTCGAACTGTATTTAAAGGCGGGTACAGACGCGCGTCTAGGTGACGGCACGAGGCTCACTACGTAAATGTCAGCGCAATCGGCACATGTGCGGGGCGAGGTAATGCGGTGTGCACGTTGCGGACGCTTTCCCGACGACCGAGGCTGTTCACGTAACAAAGTCGCACGTGTTGTAGCACTTATGCAATTATTGTGACTGACGTTTAATGTGTCTATGAAGTATCTTCTTTGATGGCGTCGCTGGTGCAACGGCATGCTCGCTCTGCTAGCTGAGGTCCTGGGTTCGATCCCCTGTAAGAACTTAGGCATTTGTATTTTATAATTTGTATGAATCTGGACTGGTGGGAAACTTCGGCCGTGGATAGTTACCAGCTTAGTTACTTAGTTTAATGTTAATAGTGCCTCTGAAGTAGGTATCAAACCCTAATAACAATGTGATTTTCACGAGCATGGGTTTATACATTTACACTACTAGGCATGACCCTCCTTTCTTAGGTGAGAGGGAATGAGCTATAGACCTCACGCAAACCTTCATCAAGAGACTTCATTCATCTTCCATTCGTTAGCCTTTCTATGAAGGGACAACATCTTGAGGAAACCTGCATTTATTTATAATGACATAAAAATAACAATTTAATTTCAAGGTAGAAGGTTAAGAAAAATCTTTTTTTCGAGCTATTTGTTCAGCAAAAGTGTCCATTCCCTAAAGAAAGTTTAAAGATTGTACCATAGCATTTTCAATAGGCAGAATAGCCAAGTCACGTAATCTGTTTTGTCCCATGCGGTTCGAATACCTCTTGGGCCGGAAGCCCGAGCCATTTTGGCAGCCCTGTCATCCTATAATTACGCCACTCACCCTACCTGCAATGACGTACCGCCAAGCAAGAGATTTCTGTTCCGGTAAACCTGTTAAAACCATAAGAGGTATACTCCCTCTTACCAGATTAGCGCGCTTCCTTCTTAGACTGTATCATCACTTGCTATCTAATGTGACGTGCGCTAACCTGTGAGCAATAAAAAACCAACTTGACCATTAGAATACCACTGCCGAACCTGGGTATCTTTGTTGCTCAGAGGTTTCCCTAACCCTTATATAGGGACAAAGTTGCCCCTTCTCACTCATAGAGGTTTAAAAGATGATAAAGTATATGTAACTATTACTTATAATATCGTACACAATAAAATGCCTGTATATTTTTTTGTTTTTCTCTTTTAAAATGCTTTTGTAATTCGTAAATTTTATCGATTATAGCCTCATATACACAAGTCGTACTCACTTGTAAATCATCTAGTGCATATAAAATGCTACTTTCTTTGTCAAGTTTGTGATTGGTCCGATTCATTTTCACTAACATTTTCGCCAGTACACGTTTTCGCGAAATTCTACACGACACCATCGTTCACAAACTCTCTGGCGTCATTTACTTGTTTAATATCTTCAAATTTAGGCGTTAACACATCTTTATTAATAACAAGAAGGACCAATTGTGGACAAAACACTGCAGTAACTCAGTTATCCAGTTTTTGCTTACCCAGGTTGACTGTATATACATGTAATACTAACTGTTCCCGGTGTAATTCCGATCCCGTATAAAAATGGAGATGCTCATACTTAGTGGTCATCTGAAAGAAATCTGAAAATAATGTCACATTTTATTTGTGTTTCAATGGTATTGTGATTCAGAAGTCGATTTTGTTGAAGGTTCTTCACAGAACAAGGCGTGAAAGAAATTTTAGCTCTTAAATTGCTCGTTATCATTGGACAACCTTACATTGGAAATAACGATATGAGAAACTGACTGTGTTTAACGTTTCACGCGTGCTTTTCAAAGCCTGTAAATAAAAATAAACATTTTATAAATTCTAGAAGGCTGCATAAAATTAGCAACTACTTTAAAGGTACTTGTAAACGTTTCTGTAACAAACTCCCATAAGTTATTCTAGAGATGGGTTCTTCGATAATAAAATGTAAAAATCGTACTATAATTTGCAGGTTTACTTAGACGATAAAAAAGCGTGAGGTAAATGACTTGTTCTTATCTACATAAAATAAATTTATACTATATTGTAATAAACATGGTAAAAAAGGATACCCGAGTAAGTTTGTAGTAGGCACTTCTCAGGACAGGTCTTGAAGGAACCATCGTAACTTAATATTGTATATTGTAACCTATTCTTTAATATCGTCATCAGTAGTATATTAAAATGTATGGATACACAGGTATTTAACGATTCAAAAGTACTATACAGGTTTACTTGTATAAAAAAGGCGATACTGAATTGCCCTTCTTGAATAAACGATTTTTCATTCGATTTGAATTGAAATATTACTCAGTTCAAAAAGTGAAAATAAATTATAAGGAAGTAATTAAATATATTATTTTACTTTCTTTTATATAATGAAGTTTAAATTCAAATTTTTAGCTCTGTTGAATCGTCAAATATATTTTTTTTCCACACACTAATTCTTATGTACGACTGACGATGGTATTAATGTACGACTTAAAATCTAAAGTTAAGGAGGTTTCTTCGCGCCCAGTTCTGAGTAGAGCACTTTTCAAACTCCGTCGGATATTTGGTATTTTGTTTACCATCTACAATATAATATTCTATTTAAATTTAATTACCTACGGCTCCGTCATGTGGTCGCTGACTATGGGCCTCATACGAAAGTTCACAGTCACTCAGCGGGCGATGGAAACGGCTATGCTCGGAGTTTCTCTACGCGATCACATCAGAAATGGGAAGATCAGTAGCAGAACCAACGTCACCGACACCCTACAAATCACCAACCTTAAATGGCAATGGGCAGGGCACATAGTCCTAAAGACCGATGGACGTTGGGGCCCTAAGGTGCTGGAAAGGCGAACCCGCACAAGGTGGACCGATGATATAAAGACGGTCGCTGTTAGCCGCTGAAGCCAGCTGGCGCTAGATCAAGCCTTGTGGACATAATTACATGAGACCTATGTCCAACAATGGACGACCATCGGCTGAAGCGACGACGACGACGATTTAAATATAAATAAGAGCACTACTCCCACTCATTTTTATCGTCTAAGTAATCTTTCAATTTATAGTAAAATTTTTCAATCAATTTTCTATTAACAAAGACTTTGAATTTAAATGTTCGTTTAAATTCAAAGTCTTTGTATATTTTAATAGTTATAATAGTCTAGTCTTATAATAGTCTTTGTGTCTTTTAATAATTGATTTAGATTGAAAAACAATCTAATGGAAAACGCCGACCATTCCGCCCTAGACCTTACAATGAGTGAGTGAGAGCGCAAATCGCCGGAGTTGTACATCCGCTTTTCCCAGCGTTATGTAAGCTACAGCCCTGGAGCCTGGCGTCCTCCCCTTCCTAACCTCGCAATTCTCTATGTTACCGTCTTCGGGTACGACCCTTTGCAATTATTGCATTCTTACTTCTAAATGAGACACGGTGTATAAATGTTGGAATACACTTTTTGAGTTTGTGTCTTTCGAACCTTTCCTAAATACATATGATAATGAATGAATGAAATATTTATTTATTAGATACAATCATTACATGTTTTCTGTAATATCCTAACCACTATACTTGCTAACTGTATATAATGTAAATAATTTTTAGCTGTCTTTATTGTTTTTTTTTGTACCGTGTACTGTGTGTCATTGTAGTAGTTTATAGGATAGTGTAATTAGTCTATTCATTATAAAAAGTTTAAATAAAGGCCCCATCTCCACGTCGGGGGATCTGAAAAATTAAATTTAAAAATAAAAAGACCCCAAAATTAGATGAACTCGTATTTCAGGAGCCTGTGCCTTCCTGTAACAGTGTACTTAGAAAATATTATATATAATCAAGCGTACTGAAACACTTCTAATGCATAGTAAAAGTTAGCAAATAAATATGGAAAGAAGATTTGAATTTTACGTTATATAAAATCAAAATATTATGGTATACAAACATGCGTGACGTGCCAGGGTGTGTTTGTGTATTTCGATTTGAGTTTATAATTATATTTACCTGGATCCTTTGCTTTACAGCAAGTATTGTAAAGATTCGTTTTTAAAAGTTTTACGTTAAGTACATATTTATTAATTGCAAGTATATTAGGCTGTTTATTAAAATGTCTATACAAAATGACTTAAATAGATATTCTGTTTTCTAGCAAACTATTGCTACAATGTCGGATGCTTTAACAATTTGTTTAACGTCCTATCGACGGTCTTTTCGTAAAGAATACAATTGAAACATTGGTAAAAACAAAAATGAAATGAGGTATGAATACCTCTTAAAGTAGGGAGAGATGTATCTCAGAGATCATTGTTTAAATAACATAATAAATATATATGTGACAAAATAAAATACTGTGTTTTGTGAATTAGAAAATTATTGACATACTCGTATTTCTTAAAATTATGTTAAGGCAAATTAAAACAGCTTGTGATATCTGAAGATATGCTCAACTTCGCAACTTCTGAAACTTTTATTGACAAGTGTTAAAAATAGGAAAATATAACATACATATTAAGCTTGGAACAAGTATTTTATTCCTATTTAACTTTTTATTTTAGACGTAGAATTTTCTGCTTCTAGATGCCATAATAAATGATTTATTTATATTGCTTTAAGTAACATTCAGAGAGATATGTACAAAGGGCGAATTATTCAAATCAGCCTAAAAGATTAAAGAAAATTATATACATATACACAAATGATAAGAATAATGTATACATTTTACTTTTTATTACATTTACGATCTTTTATTACCACACAATTTAAGCATCGCGAAGTCTCGACGGAAAGTAAAAAATGGATCTCCTTTTTCCTGGTTGACGTTTTACCTTCACTAAGGGAACAATAAAATACAATTCGAAAATATATTTTGTAGTAAATGAAAAGCTCTTACTGCCTTGAATATTGTTAATATAAAATTAAGGATAACTATTTCAAATAAAGAGATATAATTTTAGGCATCATGTTATCCAAAACAGTTTGCTAATTCTCTAGATTTTTTTATGCAATGTTATAAAATAGTTTTCCATAGTTGACCTTATTATTCATCTTACAAGACATTCTATAAATATGGTTTAGATGATATGACATACTATTTCATTTAATGGCAATTATACCCCCAAAGTGTTCCAGAAGACTGGTTTCTATTGTATTTTTAATTACAATACTCAAACTTTAAACTTATTGCTCTGGAATACAGAGCAATAAGTTTAAAGTTTGAATGCATCGCAATGTTATTCATAATAAACTAGCGTTCTAGCCTGGGTTTGCACAGGTAGGAGGCGATATTATGCCTACTTGTTTTGTTTGTAGTGTAACATCAGATCAAAGAACACATTCATACATCAAATATGTGGATTAGATGTAACACAGTGTCTACACTACTCGAAGTATTTTAATGTATTATACAGGAATTATAAACAAAAAATAACTAAAATATTTGTTTATAAAGAAATTTGATAACGTCCTTGATCAAGATAAGTTAATGTAGACGTAGTGAGCAGCATTTGGTGAGGGTGATCGCTTCAAGTCAGTTTATTTTGTGTAATTTCTAGTATATTTAAAATATCTCCTAAGATTTTAGTTTTCGATTCAAGAACAAACTCCCAGAAGAAGTTACGAAGATGTCACTAAATAAATTTAAAATTTTATATTAATAGAAAACTAATTGTGAAATCATTATATAATTTGAAAGATTACTTTGAAGATAAAAAAGCATCAGAGTGAATGGATTGTTCTAATCGATATACAATAATTAAAAAATATTTATTGCAATAATGATGAGAAAAAAACGTATCTACTTTAGATTGTAAGCCTCTTTTAAGTTCTTTACTATCATTGTCAGGCGTACATTAAAATAATATTTGAAAAAAAAATTATATTCAAAAGTTCTGCAAAGGCCTACTTGAATAAAGATATTTAGAATATGAATTTGAGTTTAAATTATATAATGTGAAGGATTATTATAATATGGCATATAAAATGTTTGAGCTAACTAATTTATTGGAGTTCACAATAATCAGAACAGTTTTTATAATATCCCAATTACCGCAGTGTATCTGATCTTATTTAGAAGATAATATTGATAAATTGCATTATCTTTAAAAGATAGGTATACCCCTTCAGGGACTTTTGTACACCCATAAAAGCGAAATTATCCTACCATCCTTAAAAAACACTATATATTTAGCTATATATGTATATATATAAGCTTCCAGGCTGCCTGATGGTTTCGTCCATGTCCAACCAACTTTCACAAAACCTTGACACATTATATATGTAATGCTTTCACAATAATTACTGTGGCTATTGGTGGAAACCACATGAAAATTCGTTTAATCGTTTTTGAGTTTATTGGGAACATTTATAATATGTAAGGATGTATTTGATATAAGGTTGAAGATTATTTGATTTGATGTGAGGTGAACTAAAACTAAATAGTGTTTCGGTTTTAAATTTAGTTAAGTAAACCTAGTTTGATTTAATAAACAAGGAATCACTACGCATTTATTAATTTTTATATGACTTCTTAAACTCGCTATATAGAACCCTGTAAATCTATTAAAATTTTCTTTCAATATTGTATATTGAAAACGCTGTAATTTTTTTCTCAAAACAAATTAAACAATGAATTNCTATATATGTATATAAATATATAAGCTTCCAGGCTACCTGATGGTTTCGACATGTCCAACAAATTTTCATAAAACCTTGACACATTATATACGTAATGCTTTCACAATAATTAGTGTGTCTATTGGTGGAAACCACATGAAAATTCGTTTAGTCGTTTTTGTGTTTATTGGGAACATTTATAATATGTAAGGATGTATTTGATATAAGGTTGAAGATTATTTGATTTGATGTGAGGTGAACTAAAACTGTTTTTATCTTTTAAATAGTGCTTCAGTTTTAAATTTAGTTAATTAAACCTAGTTTGATTTAATAATCAAGGAATCACTATGCATTTATTAATTTTTATATGACTTCTTAAACCCATTATATAAGACCCTGTTAATCTATTAAGTTTCCTTTCAATACTGTATATTGAAAACGCTTTCAAATCAAATGAAATCAAAATATCTATATTCTAGTAGTGAAGTTAAGAGGGTTCCATCGAACCCTGTCCTGACAAGAACCCACAACAAACTCAGTCGGATATTTTGTAATTTTTTTTACATCATCATTACAATATCATATTTATTTATTATATTTAAATTAGCAACAGCGCAATTCATTTACTCCCATGCGTTTTTATCGTTTAAGTAATCTTGCAACTTATAGTATGATTTTTCAATCAACTTTCTTTTAACAAAGACTTTGAATTTAAATGCCAATTAATAAATGTATTTGAACTTGAGTGGCTTAAAAAAGTTGTATTATTGGATGTAAATTCAAACGACATATATATAGGGCAAGTGTGAACTAATGTTGGAAAATGAATACTCTCCTCGCTTCAACCGATGGACGTCCACTGCTGGACATAGGTCTCACTTAATAACTTCCATAAGGCCCGATCTTGGGCCACCTGGCTCCAGCGGCTACCGGCGACCCTCTATATGTTGTCGGTCCACTTTGTGGGGAGTTTACCTACACTGCGCCACCCAGTGCGGGGTCGCCAATCCAGCACCTTCGGGCCCCAATGTCCATCGCTCCATCGGACTATGCGCCCTGCCCATTGCCACTTCAGGTTCGCCATTCCTAGGGCTATGTCGGTGACATTGGTTCTGTTACGGTATCCCCTTATTTCAGATCGCGTAGAGAAACTCCGAGCATAGCCCCCTCCATCGCACGCTGAGTGACTCTGAGCTTTCGAATGAGGCCCATAGTCAGCGACCACGTTTCGGAGCCGTAGGTCATCACTAGCAACACGCATTGTTCGAAGACCTTCGTCTTCAGGCACTGAGGGATATCGGACGAAAATATTTGGCGTAGTTTCCCGTATATAAATTCCTATATGTTTAGTTTACGAACTACATTTTCCTTTACGTTTCTACTGAAAAGAAACCTTACTATAATACCGGGAAGGTTTGCAAATCGAGTTATTTGAAGCCTCATTCATGTGCCGATAGACGTGTTACAGTAATGTACTTACTTAGCGCAAAAAATATTTTCTGTGACGCATACAAGAGATTTATACACATACGCAATCCAGCTGCAATGTCAATGCGAAGGTTGTTTTTAAATAGATTATGCTAATTAACTTTTAAAAACTAACATATGCGATTAAGTAAAATTTATTAGGTATCTAACTGCCTTCTAATAATAAATGCTTATTTTATTTACAATGAAAGCGTCATTGAAGGTCGAAATTGAAGAAGTTAGTTAAGATCGTTGTTATAGTCTAAAATTTTCAATTCCTATCATTATTTCTCACTATCCTTAAATTTATCTTATTACACTCGTCAATAAATCATCTACGCCTTATCCACATAAGCTGCTACTTACATTTACCTTATTGAGACGTCACCAAAATTTTTTGCAGATTGATTTGACATTCGTAATACTTATTTATTTCGCCACACAGTCACAAACAATGGGTTCCCATCATCCCATAGCAAACGGTTGTAAGCACATTATAATCAAGCTATAAAAGTTAAAAATACATAGATATCGTTTTGTAACGTTGTGATTACGTAGTTTTCTTTAAAAAACCAAATGTTATAACAGCATCGTAAACGAAAATGTAAAATCCGTTAACAATACTTCTTGCGAAGTTTTTATATTCCCTGAACCTTTCTTATTTCTAATTCGTAAATCTCCATAACAGGAAAGTTTAATCTGCGGAAAGACTCCGGTCAATAATAAATGCGTCTACTGGTTTTTACGTCACTGCTTTTAAGAATTTGTATTTTAAATCAGTACCTTATTTTGTCTGACTGCCTCATTGGTCTATTGGTTAGTATATTTGGCCACAGTCATGAGGTCTTGGGTTCGACTCCCGGGTCGTGCCAATTCAAATATCGATATTTGTTTTCTAAAGATGTTCTCAATATTTGCCCGAAGTTGGGTAGTTGGCGTTGTAATCCACCCCCGTGCCTCGGAGAGCACGTTAAGCTATCGTTCCAGCGCCTGATCTCTCTCTCTGACCGTGTCAGATTTCCGTCACATCGGCCTGAGAGTGCAAGAACAGAGAGTGCACTTGTGTGCTATGCCTGCCAACCCGTAGTGCTGCAGCGTGGTGGGTCTATGCTCTAACGACCCTCCTTTCTATGAGTGAGGAAGCCTGTGCCCAGCAGTGGGGTTAATGGACTGCTACTTATCTTTTATTATCTTATTTTTATTCAATAAATATATTTTACCTTACATATTGTTTGTCGCATTTGCCTAAGTCTACTTTGGTGGCAGGCTTCGGCCAAGGCTATTTACCACTAAACCAGCAAAGACGTCGCGCCAAGCAAAAGAATTGCATTCGGGTACGATAAGAGGTTATAACCTCTTTTCATAATTATAGCTCTATCATCACTTACTATCAGGTCAGATTAAAATCAAAGCTGTTAGAAATTGATAAAAGATAAGTTCCGATTGTAAACAGTTTTTTGTCGAAATATATACTAAATATTCACGCTCGCTAGGAAAATGTAGGTACATCATAATGTGATATAATAAATGCACAAAATGTTAGCGCAAACAAATAGTGAATTAAAAGTGCCTACAATATCACAAGATATCCTCTGAAATAATACCCAAACGAGTGTAGCACTTGCAATTTTAAAAACTTAAAATGTATTTCACTGTATTTCAAAGTTACGAACTGTAATTACTCTGAAATAATACGAAATGAGATTCTGATTATATCCAAACAGAACGTGAGAGGAATGAACAAAACACTTCGAGCATTGATCGTGAAAACTGGCTCATTCGATATGACCTCCATTGTACGAAGCCCAGCGTCCCCGTTTGACAATTGGGTTAAAAAATCTTGGCTAAGCAGTCTGTCCCATATAGGTACAACCATTTAATGACATAAAATAATACAACGCGAGATTCGTTTGCATGATAACTTTAACCCACTTAGTATAAAAGCAAACGTGACAGTGTTTATTCACTGACACAACTCGCAGAGAAATAAATGACTAAAAAAGCTGCGTATTAAAAAATAAAGATACCGAAATACCCTATTTTAATCGCTTTTTAAAAGTAATCTTAAAAAAGAGACAAACATACAAGCATATATAGAAAATAGAAAAACGTAGAATTAAATACTAAAGCTAGAAGTCTGCAAAGGCGGTATTATTGCTGCAAGCAAATAAATTAATAGGATTTCGTAGATAGGTAATAGGATAAATTAGTTTTTGTTTGTTAATTTTACGTAATTAACGTTATTTTGGTATACAGCTGGACACATGTAGTTGTCACGCAATTGTTTTACAAACATGAACACATCTAATGCATAATCTAAGTAAACTATTTATTTTAAATATACAATTAACCATGACAACATTATATCAAACCTTAACATTAATACAGACAAAATAAAAGTAACTAAAATGCGCCATCAGAAGCAAATGGATGGGTGCCCATAAGGCTGGCAGCGTTACCTCTTTGGACAGCGATACTTATACGCTGTCCGAAGTACCACCCGGCCTTAGGGTCACGGGTGACATCAACTAAGTGAGATGAGATTTCTTTCAAAAAACTTTTAGCCTCAGGACCCCACGGTCCCAATGTCTCCACGCCAAAAGGCACAAATATGTATTCTAAAGCAAGGCTCTCATATTTGCGCCTCTTGGCGTTTTCAGCTAATGACGCCGCCGCTCCCGCTGATTTGGAGGTAGCGTCAATGTGAGATGGTGCAAGCGTATCAACACATGTAGCATCCCACACCAACGACCTTCCTTTTTTCCAAGGCATCAACGACATACCATCAGGTCTCTTACCATCATCACGTGCAATTCCATTCGGCTCGAGAATAGCCGGCACGTTAATGGTGACAAGGGTCCTTCTGATGATGTCGTTGATGCCGGCGTGTCTCGGAAGACGACCAGCACTACGAAGACAAGACAGACCATGGTGACCGAGTTGATTTACCCACTCACCACATTTACAACGATGGGGCTCTGTTGTTTTCACACCCAGACGCAGACACGTAGATAAAGATAACGTAGTCTTGTCTAACAAGGTACCTACGGATGCAGATGGAAGCGCATGTAGCCAGAAACCTGACTCGCGTTCAGAAACAGCAAGGAGGCGAGCCCTCTCTGTTAGATTTTTAGATGTTTGTAATAGATTAAAAGATACATTTTTACAGAGGGGTTCGTCCCATGATTTTTGAGAAGATAAAATATTTGGTAAATTTTGACTTGAACATGCTAAAAACCAAGCATTTTTGGCATCTTCTAAATAAATGTTATTAATTCTATTATATAAATCATTGCCAACGATATTCTTTACTAAATTTTGGGTACTGTAAGAAGAAGCCAAAAAAGCCGGTAAAGCAACACTTGAAATTTTGCGGACTCCAAGCCCACCGTACCGTATAGGTAACGATGCCTGTATCCAAGCTCGGTCATCTAAAAAACAATTTAAAATGGTTGATATAATAAATATTAAAACAATCAGTCTCAATCAAATATTACTGTAATAAACGAAAACTTGTTGTAGGTCTATAAAATATTGACAATTTTGTAAAGAAAAGTGAATGCACCTCATAACTTAAGAAATAAACGTAAAACTGTTATAAATTCACAAATCATGCAAGGATAACTGTATACGTTTTTATAACAAACTCACATAAAAAGTTATGAAGATGTCACTTAGTAATTAATAGTTTATCAAAAGAAAGGCAATTGAAGAATCGTTCTATAACTTGAAGGACTACTTAGAAGATAAAAAAGGCGCGAATGAATCGCTCTAATCGAAATAGAATAAGTCAAAAATACATATTATTATGATGATGAGAGTAAAAGTGACACCCGACTGAGTTTGTTTATTTATACACTTTATTGCACGTCTACAATAATAATATACAATGAAATAAACTTCAATAGAAGGGAAATAAAAGTACAGTAGACGGTCTTATTGTTAAATAGCGATTTCTTCCAGACAACCTTGGGTTAAAAAAGCTGAAAGTAATATAGGAGGTAGGCAATAAAATATCTACATTCTAATACATGTATAACGATGAATATGTAAAAAAAAATGTTGTGGGCTCTTCTCAAAACAAGACGTGGAGGAAGCCTCGTAACTTTAGATTCTAAGTCTATTAATAACATCATCAGTCAGAAAAATTATATTTGACGATCCAAAGGTGTTGTAAATGCCTACATGAATAAAAAACTTTCGAATTTGAATTATCTAGTATAATTGCATCCCTCTCTTCTGTCTGTTTTTCCTCTCACCAAAGGCTGTCTGTGTGATATCGCTATAAGCGATAAGACAGCCTTTGCACGATAAATTGTGTTACTTTAATTAAAATCTACAGCGTCTGTTATTTTCATATACACTGTGTGCAATAAAGTATAAATAATTAAATATACTCCCTATTGAAATTATAATTTCATCATTAAAATTTGATTTTACTGTATTTCAAGTCATGTGAATTTACATTAGTGTTAAAAAGTCATAATTAACAAGTACAATGAGTTCCCCGGTGACTTCCGACCTCGTTTCGGTAGATTGTATGCGATTTTATGCCAACATTTTTAGAAATAAACTGAGTCTGCGGGTCTGATGGCGCTAATATTTAATAGTCTCCCGGAAACATTTTCATATGTAATTACATTTAATAAACTGCTTTAACACGTAATACGCAGAATAATAAATCAATTGGATGTCTGTAAACTCGATTTAAGGAAGAAAATTTTACGTAATAACTTCATAAGAAAACATAGTTGAAATATTGTTGATGCAATAAACAAAGGAAACCACAGGAACGTTTGGGCTGATCGCGCCTGTCTATCGCTTGTCCCGCTTTCTCGCTTACACGCTCGGTGTAGGCGGAATGTCACAATTGGCCATGTTTTTTTGTGCCGGCCGGCTTTCATTGATTTAAAATACGTTACAATGTCAAAAAGAAATCAAAGAGAATATTATTTTTATTTTTAAATATAAATTATAAAATATTCATGAACCCAGCATATCTAGATTAAAATGTTTCAGGAATCTCGTAATAAGTGACGGTTTTTCATATAATATTTGTTAGTCATTCCACAGTATTCAGATTAATCAACGAATAAGTTATTATCTTATCGATTTAAACACAGTAAAAGGATTACAATATATACTGTTTTTAAATTTATACCGGTTGTGTTGCTTTATTTAGGAGTCGGTAGTTTTTTGATAAATACGAAGACTATAAATATCAAATAACGTATTCTATAAGTTATTAATAGATTAATATATTTAGAATAGATTCAAGAAAGAATCAATAAAATTGTTTTTAATTATGAAAACAAAACATAAAAATATAAAGGATTCCGTTGATTGTCATAAAAAAAATAACATACGCTCCCTTTAAATTTACGGATTTCTACTGTATAATAAAAACATTAATGAGATTTTAATTTTTAAAATAGTTAACAAGATCCGTAAATGTCACATAATTACTTCGTTTAATGTAAAACATGTTTACTCTTACAATATCTTCTATCCAAATATATCTCTCGTTATAATATAAAATGTTCTTTAAAACTTCCTCGGATAACGAATAATCGTTCGTTCTTACTTCATAACCAAAGCTGGCAACTTCTAACGTTTTTACGCCCCAAAGTTTTATGGAAAAAAAATTCTAACCGATGAGTCAACAACTTGGGATGTAAAAAGTTGCTCCTGAATTTAATCCACTTTGAATGGTACCGCCATTTCTTATTTAAACAAATTTCAGCGAGCGGGCGTTTGTTTTGCTTTAGCGTATCTTTTATAGACGCAAAAAACTTTAGCAAAGTCTGCTTGAAAGTATGTTTATGACAATTTATAAAATTTTTAGATTATGGGATTTTAATCACATGGTATCGAATTGTCTTAAAATTTAAATAAATAACAGTTCCTTTAATAGAAACGTAATGGTAAAACGTAGATGCTATAATTTCTCTAATTGCTAAAACGTTGCAAGTGGACTTTTGATAACTCCTATAGTGTTTGAAGTTAAATTGAAAACAGAGATATTAGATTTTCTATTCTAAACCCTATACTAGCAAGTTCTGTCAATAAAAAGTCTTCACATTGACTTCAGCATGACAAATTCAGCTTATTAAATGAAAGCTTCAAAAAAAAAAAAATAATTACACAGTGTCATCATTTCAACTCAGGCTCGTCCACTGCTTGTCTTACGACTGTCCTAATAACTTCCACAGTACTCGCTTAGCATCATTTTATTTAGGAAAGAGCTTAACAATACAGTGTCTCAGTGTCTCCCATTGTGAGACCGGCATTCCAGCTCCTTCAAACTTCTAAGTCTATTGAGTCTGTTGCGACCGGGAGCATCGAGCCTAGCATGTTACCGGCGGAGATTAGTTTTGATTTGTCTACCGCCTGCGACCCCCCTCCCATAACTATCTCAGCACCTGCGATCGCCGTCTTACCCGCTCGTCATGCCGCATGTGCATGCTAGGTGGGAGAGTTGTATAAAATGGCTTCCCAGAGTGTGCGTCGACACATTCGCCTTAGACTCTCGATCGAAGTAGAACCCTACTAAACGCGAACTGTGGACGTACTCTGAAGAATCCTCAACCGCGAACTGAAAACTGAAGAACCGAACTCAAAAGACCCCAGCAATGAACAATTGAAACCCCGAACTCGCAAAAACTGAAAAGCGAAGCACTGATGAGCCGAACCCGGAAGATCGAAGCCCCGAACCCATACAGGCCGCTGAACCAGGAGGGATTTGCCTGATCCTGAGTCTTTCCCCAACAAAATCTATGTGTTCTACCTTATGCCGCATCAGCGTCTCAGCTCATGTGCTAGCTTAGCGTTCATAAAGATCTCGTTCCAGATTTAGTCATGTACATACACTCCAAACGTAATTCTGCTTATCGCTCGCTATATATTTCTCTATAGACATGTGCTATTGCTATGAAATTTCCTAAGACTTAACTCTTGTTTTGAAAACCAGAAGTAATTATAAAATATGTAAAACTATACTAATACACTGTGTTATTGTATTAGTATGGTATTAAGATCCATTTCTTGTCCTAAAATTCCCAATTAATCTTAAACAGCTTAGAAATTATACCTACATACGACACACAAAGTTTCTTAAGACTCGCGAAATAATTTTGCCGGAAGCCTTTATTTAGACAGTCTATACCAGAACAAACTAACCAAAAGCTTATCATGATACTATGTAATATCAACGTTGAAGCACAAACGAATTTCAACGAAATGTAATTAAAATACCGATTAGCGACAAGGGAAACCAGAAAAGTGCAATTTCAATTTAACTGGGTCAAGCCCTAATTACTTAGTTACATGCCTAGGTATTATAACATACCGATACATAACATATAGAAATAGTCACCCATGTCGACTCAAACCTATCATTTTACAATAAACCGTCTCTTGAAATACGTGCAATATACTTTAAATTACTAATATACCACCAATATTAGTTAAAGGACAGTAATATTTATTTAACGTACGAGTATATTAAAACGTTGTGTTACGAATATAGTCGGCTATTTTGATTGTGTCATGTGTACGATTAACATATTGAAATAGTATGGACGAAATATCAATATTAATACATTTTTCTATTAGCCCATCCCTGTAACCCATAAGAAGCTGCATCCATTTTATTTTTTAATTTCTGTCCTATGAGGGAACAGGTAATGTAAGCATATGATGTAAATGATATATCCTATTTTTTTTCTTGCATATTGGATAATGCCTGACTGTGATCCTCACCTATTAATTTGCCCTTTAACGGTTTCTACACAGCATCGGACTGCAGCACAATTTTTTTCTTGTCGACACTTCTTTACTAGTACGATGATAAGTGGCCACACCGTGGACAAAACACAGTGGAACCCTCATCATCCTAGTAAGGCACCAGGTGTTTAGCTTTCGCATTATGCCCTGGTATCTCGGATGAGTCCGACGGAAGATTCACGGAGACGGGAGGAGATGCGCAAATTGGACCAGAGCCTGGTCGGCCAAAGCTCTGACGATCCATCTGTCCTGACCCAGATGAATAACAAAATACAATTGTATAGATTTGTCCTGCCGGGAATCGACCCGGAGTTCTCTGTTACTAGTAGCGAATACACTCACCATTAAGCCAATGAGGCCGACAAAGAGGTGTGTTGTTTGCATTTATAGAACTTTAGGTAAAGTGATACATTGAACGCTACACTTTTTGTTAGGGAAGCAAATTTAGCGACATCCGTAAGCTGTCATTAACACGAATTGCTTGCGGGGCTTCGCCCTTCATGGCCAATTTAAAGGCTAAGGTAATTTAATGCGAAGCTTTTGTGGAACACTCAGTTTTCCAAGTCAAGGTTATTGTATGGGGTCATGTTGGCATCGTAATGAAATAGCTGGAGTGCCCAAAGTGGTATGACATATTTTAAAGTTTACAGAGCTTTACAGATTCAATAAAGCATGATCCATGAGATCTTAATTTACCTTAACTTCTAATTTTATATGTGAAGGTTCGTAAGGCCAGTATAATTTCATATTATTTACAAAAACATCGAAAGACGTTATCTAAATTGGGCTACAGTCTTACTTTATTTGGTATAAATTTACTTCGCCTTTTCAAATTTTATCTTCTCAAAAATTAGGGATACGTGTCTTTGTCCAAGGTCCGATGTATACAATCTAATAAAGTCGGTATTTTTATTAATTTTTTATTAAAATTTTATATGACATATATCTTTATAATAAGTTCAAATACATTTTATTATTTATAAATAGTAACAAAAGCGAAATGCGTAAGTTGAGCCCATAAACATGTAAAAGTAAGTAAGTGGCAGTCTGTTAACGTCCCACTGCTGTGCACAGGCCTCCTCACTAATAGGAGAGAAGGTTTATAAAGCATACACCCACCACGCTGCTGCACTGCGGTTTGCCAGACAAGTGCATTCTCTCATAGTCCGATGTGACAGGAGTTCGATACAACCGGAGATCGGCTTAACGTGCTTTCCGAGGCACGGCTCATGTTCAATTGTTTATTTAAAGTATATTTAGCGGAACAAAAACAAAATTGATATCAGTATCATATAAGGTTAATTCACAAATAAGATTCATATAAGGTTAATCACATTATTTCAGTTATGATACTGATATCAAAACTTTTTCTTAAGATCACGCCAACCAATTTTTTATTGCAAAGGATATACTAAAACGGTTGTTTGATAATAGTTTGGTTAAGTTTTGTTCAAGAGATCCATGACGCAGTAACGGAAGTCTTCAATTATTAGAAGTTATAGTCAAGTAAGTGTCGTAGTTAAATATGATGATCAATGGAATTCCTCAACGGCTTACAGTAATGGTGCGATTTGTGGCCGAATATATCACTGTCTGTAATCAAATTGCAATGAGCATACGTTTGTTGCAGCATTGCAATAATTGCTTAAGGTGTATTATGTATGAATCGGTGGTAGCCGAATGAAGGGGGGAGGGGGGCTTTTGCGTATTAGTGATGAGCTCGATTGCCATATAAAAACTGCTGGTCGCGGGGTGGCAAAGTAACCGGCATGCAATGTATGAATTGGATTGTAAAGTTGTTTCATTTAAACGGTGCTGTCTCATTTGCGCAACCCCTATTTTAGGTGTACCCATGTTCAATTAAATTTGTTAGTTGACTTCAGATTCACTAAGAATTAAGTGAGAGACAGAGAGAGTTTGTCCACTGTTGGACGAAGGTTACACCTAATGATGGCCACTGTGCCCGATCTTGCGCCGCCTGGCTCCAGCGGGTACCGGGGACTCTCCTTATATCGTCGGTTCACCTTGCAAGGATCTGCCTACATTGCACCATCCGGTTCGGGTTTGCCTTTCCAGCACCTTCGGGCCGCAACGTCCATCGGTTCATCGGAATATGTGCCCCGCCCATTGCCATTTCAGCTTCGTGATTCCTAGGGCTATGTCGGTGACTTCTTCTACGGATTTCCTAATTTCTGATTTAACAAATTAATATGCTCTAAAAATAATTGCATATTCTTTTTTAGGGTTCTTCGTATTCTTATGTGTGGAGTCGGCGTCACCCAAAGTAGGTGCGTCCCGCAGGTACTAAGTGGGCAGGAGTGTTAAAATTTTTATTTATCAATCACCAAAACATTCCTTAGTGTTAATTATTTGTCATAATAGGACTGTTAGGAAACATAAACTACCCAGAGTAAGATTGCGTAAATTTTGTATGTTGCTTATATTTAGTATATATTGAATCCTGTCACGTACCTGTCCCACTGGATTTTGCATACACAATGTCGTCACGTAGGTAGGCAGTAGTATACTCGTATATCGGTACGTAGGAATATTGCTCTATACATCTACACTATCTACACTAATATTATAAAGAGGAAAGATTTGTATTTTTGTATGTAACGAATAAACTCAAAAAGAACTGAACCGATTTTAATAATTCTTGTTTCATTAGAAAGTTACATTATTACTGAGTAACATAGGCTATATATAGTACTAGAATACTATAGAACTCTTTAGAAATTCCTATGAAAACCAACCGAAGGTGTAAAAAATTAGCCATAAAATGTCTTTCATCGCATACGCTGTGTAGAGTATTAATGATAGGACAAAAAAATGTTGGCCAATATTTTAGAATATATCAATATCTACAAAAAACTTCGCGAGACCATATGTCTAACTATTGTAGTTACGTCACTATAACTACTTTTTTATATTTAACACATTGATAGAAATGCCGATCAAAATCATACCGTGTTATCCATTCCATTTATAAATAATTGAATATTAAAGACTGTCTCAATACCTGATGATTACTTTGAATTGTTGAAATCGGATATTCCATTAAAAAGATATCATTAAAAATACATGCCGCAAGTAACTAACTCGAGGAGAGAGGGGCAGTGCGGGAGAAGGGGGTGCATCATTATGAACTAGGAAACCGGTCGACTCCTTGTGCAGTGGACGCAAGCGACATTGAATGTTTCGAATTTTTATGCTTCACTTAAAAAGTTCTTTTCAGAGCTACTTAGCTTTAGTATTGGAAATCACAATTTTTCATAATATTTGTCAATTCATGGTCGTTTTAATTATCATGCTTATAACATAAATACCTGTACCTATTTATGTCTACCGGTAGTAGTTAGTAGTATATACAATTGCAATGGATTCAGAAATCATCATTATGATTTGATGAGACAAATTATAGTTTTAGTCCATTATGTTTTATCACTACCTGTATACCTACAGACTAGTTTTAATTTCGTCAAGATTTGTCTGGTATAGATTGCTTAAAGCAATAAGAGTCTTTATGAGAGTGAAGGAATAGGAAGTTAACTTGTGTTACTGCATACACTGGTGTACTATGCTTGTCAACCCACAGTGGAGCCGGGTGGGTTTATGCTCTCAATACCCTCTATCCTATGACTTTGGACACCTTCGCCCAACAGTGGGACGTTAATTGGCTGCTACTTACCTTATCTTAATTAGGCCGTCCTTGTATTTAGGTTAATCTTTTACTTTATTTTGAATTTTAATGTAGGTTCTTGTTATTTTTATATTTTGCGTCTAATATTTGTGAAAATAATAAGCCTAAAGAAAGTAGATAGAATATGATACCATACAGATTTAACAGATAGAAATATAAAGGAAAATAGTAAAACAGTGACCTGGCCATAAATGTAATATGTTTTCCTCTATAAGATAAACCTATGTATTTGTACGTGATTAAAATGCTATTATAAACTTTTCCTGTCGAGTCTTCTTTTCTTTAGTATACTGACCGGAACGACTATCTAAACAGTCCGCAAATAACTCATTAAGATTGAGTAATCAAAGCTAATTAGTGCACGTGGCCCGCTACTGAACTCCCGGCGTAAACAATGTAATAGGGACTGAACAAAAAAACTAAAAAGATATAATACTACTTATTCAAATATTGGTAAACTATCCTTGTTTCCTTCGTATAAAGACATATATTACTATAATTGTAAAGTTACATCACAAATAGATTTGAACAAATGTGAAATTATCTTTTTAAGACAAACAAATAGACACCAACTCGTGAAGAGAGACAGATAGATAGGGGAATGTCTGAGGAAAAATAAAAATTTGTTTTCTTTTAATTATAAATTAAATAACAGGGTATTAATAACAGAATTCAGATCACATACAATGTTTACGAAAATAATTGCTACTAATTACCAATATGGTGTCTCAAAGGGCTAGACTATATCTAGGCTGTGCATGCTGGAGTCTTGGTGCCAACACTTATGTATGGTAGTGAAAGTTGGGTATGGCAGAAGAATCACAAAAGTAAAATAAATGCGGTAGAGATGAGAGCGTTGAGAAGCATGAGTGGATTAAAACTGAGTGACAGAGTGAGAAATAGTGTGATAAGAGAACGTTGTGGTATAAAAGAAGACGTAGTGACTAAAATTGAAAAAGGTATGCTTAGATGGTTTGGGCATGTAGAGAGAATGAATGAAAGGAGACTGACAAAAAGGATTTATGAGTCAAGAGTGAATGCGAAAGTTGGAAGGGGAAGACCGAGGCGAACGTTCCTGGACCAAATCCAGGACATTTTAAATAACGGCCAGGTCAAGAGTACTCTAAACCGACGAACTTGTATGAAAGGTTTAATGAGATTGAAAGAAGCGAAGGAGATATGCAAGGATCGTGGCAAGTGGAAGGATGTTGTCTCTGCCTACCCCTATGGGAATGAGGCGTGATGCTATGTATGTATGTAATTACCAATAGCAAAATCCCCGCGGTTTCACCCGCGTAGATACCGATCTCGTGGCGGAAAGTCTAGTAATTCGCGAAATAGATTTATTTTTGTTACCATAAAAGTGTTGTTTTAGTCAATTATTAATTACTTTCATTCAGCTTACACTTACATTCATAATCTAATCAATATACAGATTTTACTTTACAACGAATATACATCTAACTACATTTTTAAATTCGTAACAATTGGGATAAGGGTAAGAAAATGATTAACGTAGAATGCCCGACATTAGTAAATTTAAAAATACTTTACAGGTTTAAAATAATATTTAAATATTTTTTTTAAATAATATTTAGCTTGATAAAAATAAAAACAGTATAGGTACGTCGGTGGGTACCATTAGTATCCTTGCAATATGAGCTAACTCACTCACTCTAGTCGCAGGTCCAGTTATAAGAGTCGCTACAATTTTCTTTAGATTGGCGTTTTAAAATTCGTTATATATTTTCAATGGAATGTTCGATTTTAACAATTTAAAAAGTATTTTACAGGTATTAAAACGGTGTTTAATAAAATTTAATTTAATAAGATAAGGATCAATACAGAGGTATTATTAATGTGGCTTGATTATTGTCGACAATATTATTAACTTTTAAAATGTAATAAAATAGTTAAATGGTATAACTGCTGTAGTTAGACATATGGTATCTCGGATTATTTTGATTAATACGTTCTTTAATACTATATAACTTGTTTTTTGTTTCGCAGCTTATAATATATGTAGTTTTCGCAGCGCACGCGATGACAGATTTTTTGTGATGAATTTTTTCACTCCTTGGGTAACAATAACGCATGTTTCTTAGGGATCTCTAATTTTTTTTTTTTGAGAATGTAATGTAACCTACGTCGCTCAGTGAAAATGCAGCTTCCTAATGGTGAAAAAATTTTCAAAATCGGTCTACTTGTTTTTGTGTGAAAACGTTACAAACATACATACAAAAATACAAGTGTTTAGATGAAAAACATCATCACACCTTAATCTATTTAGGGTAATTTCTATGTATTTCTATACCAAAATTAACTTTAGATAAAGTCAGAAATTACTTTTAGTATAAAAATTGCCTCATTTTTATTATGCGTGAAAATAAAACATTGAGGAACGGAAGATGTTTTTGTATAGGAAAACAAACATATCTCAAGTCTAGGGATGTAAATTCAAATATCAAGACGTAGTGAACAGTAAAGCATGTTTCTTTATTTCAAGCATTTAAGTAGCATCTGTGATTGTTTTTAGATATAGTAGAGATTGATTCAATATGTTTTTACAAACGGCATCTGAGATTTGGCATCAATATTGATGGTGTTTAGACACTAATTATATTTACGAGTTAGTTAGCTTAATATACTAATACTGACTGCCTCATTGTTCTAGTGGTTAGCGTGTTCGACTACAGACATGAGGTTCTGGGTTCGCGTCCCGGGTCGGGCCAATTCAAAAATCAATATCGAGTTTTCTATAAAGATTTTCTCAATATTTGCCCGAAGTAGGAAAGTTGGCGGTGTGATCCACCCCCGTGCCTCGGAGAGCACGTTAAGCCGTCGGTCCTGCGCCTGACCTCGCTCCGGTCGTGTCGGATTCCCGTCACACCGAACTATGAGAGTGAAGGAATAGAAAGTGCACTTATGTACTATGCCTGCCAATCCACAGTGGAGCAGCGTGGTGGGTCTATGCTCTAAAAACTCTCGCTCCTCGAAGTGAGGAGGCCATGGCCCAGCAGTGGGACGTTAATGGGCTGCTACTTACTTACTTACTTTTACAAATACTAACCTGCGCATCTTCATCCACTAACACTTAAATGTTTAATGTAATATACTTGACAGCGTAAGTCATTCATAAAGAATCCTTTGTATAAAAAAAGCATTTTTTGTATTATAAATTAAAATGAAACATATCCTATGACAGAAAACATTTAACAAAATGAAAAAACTCATCGATATCGATTGAGTAGTATCGGAGTTCGTCGAAGTCAAATACTGTCAGGGAATTTTTATATATGTAAATAGTTTATTATTATTGTATAAAAAGATTTTTTTTGTGGACCGTCCAGTAGGTATTATCAAACAAAATTTCAGCACTCATTGTAGGCATCATACTTAATATTGAATTTGGGGCAAGAGGACAGGGGAAGTGTAAAATATTTACAATGCAATTTCGTCGATATTTTAACATGTGTTTTGCGAACGTGCCCAAAACATCGGTAATGTTTTGGAGATATCATTATAAACATTCAAACTTCGCGAATTTATTGTTTTGCGAAGATTTCATGGTTTCTTTTCGGAGTGAAACTTCTTTAGGCATATGAATGGGTAAATATGGGTAAATTTTTGACGGATGAGAGCATGGCTAGCGTCACGAAGATGTGCAGCGTTTCTTATGCTAATTCGTTTGAAGGTTCGGTAGTTTTAATATTTACAAATAACCTGTAGCATTTTAGTTTGCCACTCGTCATTTAATAATGTAATATACCATTTTTCATAAAATATAAAGTATTTTATAAATTCTATTTTCTTAATTTAAAATTCAAAAACCAAATTTATATAATAATTTGTAATATTGACAAAAACACACATTTTTATTTACAACTTGTCATTAGATTCAATTTCAATAAATTATTTGTATTAATTTCAATAAATTATTTGTATTAATTTGCGACGCTTTTTTAATGACAATTAAATTCCTAACACATCTTCCTTTTTTCTCTAAGTCTCGGAAATCTAAAGTTTTACATTTGTATAAAATATTAATAAGGTTTAAGAAGAAGTTTCACTTCTGACATGTGTACTTTGTACGGACGCACTTTAAATTGTTTTATATAATCAATTCACTGATGAAATTAAGTTTTACTCCTAAATATGTTATATTTCCGCTTATAGGTACTTATTTTCGTATAATTAATAATAAAAATTTAATAAACAAAAATCAATATGTAATATTTTTATCATTCGTTAAAGTGCCTTATGCAGGAAACATTTTGTAATTGGTGAAACTTATATTTTTACTTTTTTAACTTACAAAACAATACTATTAAATTCACGATTTCATATAGCTCAATAAAAATCGTTGAAATGGTTATGGGTAATAATTGTAATGAAAAATATAATATCTTATAGTTTAACAAAGTCTTTATATCTCAATCAGAAAGTTCGAGTATACTAGAGAATCTATTTGGTTAGGATGAAGAATACGAAATAGCATATAACACAAAGCACATGGCCCGTAAACAGGTAAGAGCGAAACTAACTGGCTCCTGATACCGTTTATAAGATATAAGAGCTGGTCGTTCACTGTCGTAAAAGTACATTGAACGTAGACAAAATGTTTAATAAACTTTCTATATGACTTGCTTCCTATTCGCTAATTTAAGACTTTTATAAAATAATTAGGCTTTTAGGTAATATAATAATTTATTTCATTATGAACGCCAGAAGCATTTAGTAGTTAAAAAGATAATAGTAAGTTCTTATATCCCACTGACAACATGACCTAAAAATTACGTTTTAGAAATATCGTTAAATTTTACGTATACATGACGTAAAAGTGACTTTATTTATTCGCCATTTGCGGTGACAAAATACATACATACACAAGCCATATTTATATAAAGTACTATTGTGTAAGTTTTACGTCCAAAAGTGTGGAATGATGACTGATGTGTGATTCAGGTCTTACGTAAATTCTGTCACAGCATAATATCATTTTGATGTCACTTCTACGTAAACGTTTTCAAAGGGGTGTGACAAAAGTTAAAGGCGTACACAGCATCAAAACGTCTGTAATGAAATAGAAAGAAGTAAGTTATACATATATACAAAATAGAAATACAATACACTAAGCAAACTGAAACGTTTTGTGTTATCTATATATATAAAAGAGATATCCAGGTATCTATTGACTCATCACGATATCTGGTCCTCTAAGAACGGATTCTGCGAAATTCCACCTGCAAGGGGGGTTGCGGGGGTGTTAATTAAAAAAAACAAATTTTCACTTTTAAACAAAATTGAAACTGCATATATACAAAACTATATCTTTTATGGTATGTAAAACTTGGTCAGAATTTTTTTGCCATAGTGGAATCTATCAAAAGTAAATTATAGGAAATTCTACCCTCAAATGGCAGTGATGGTGTTTCTTATTTGTAAAACAGTTTGCCTAAATTAATAAAAATGCTAACTAAAAAACATTTAAAGCAGACGAAGTCGCGGGCTCATAACATGGACATTATAGCAAAGACAGTAGAAGCACAACATTAAGTATGAGTACTTTAATCAAATCATCTGTTACGGATATTATCTCGTTGAAGAAACAATACTGCTTCTATTTTGAACACATCTAAATTTAGTGTTTAACAAGCTGCGCCTGTGGCAGCTCTTGCTTAATTCTAATTAATAATAGTGCATTTGTAGACTGAATAGACCCACATGGTATATACTTAGCTGATAGGGGAGTCATATATAAAATGATTTTTCATTTCTGGATGGATGTCAGCATGTATTAATAAAAAGTTACGACCGCATAGGAACCAAACTTTATCACCGTATATAAATATTTTTAAGACACCATTTTCAGCGTAACGTTATGAAAATTAGAAAGGTTTCTCTTTAATAATACATCAAGAATAAACTCGTCACACGTATGACTAATTCACTGCAGTGTGGATACTTTTCCCAATAAAATATATGCTTTTATCTTATACTAGGAAATCATCTCTGCAAATAACTACTCTTACCGATAATTTATTCAGGTACTTGCCATTCTGTATGTATTAATTCCTAAAATGATCCTGTTGGCTTTGTTTGCGCAGTAGGCTGTCTAGAAATTCGAACAAATGATACAGAAGTAAATGTGGTATTCCAAATATGTAGGCCAAACAGAATCGATTTAGTTTATTAACCTTTCAGATCAAAGTGCACGTTTGTATGTACTTATTGACATAATAGCTTTTCGTCGAGTATTGTATATGTTTGTTAAATGAGCTTTGAAGTTTTATGTTCGCGTGTTAGCTTTGTGGTAGATATTGCATATGCTCCAATCGATTTAAAGCATGAAGGTAAATATTTCTTTAATGTATACAATCACTAGCAACTAAATGCTATTTTGCGCGTGAATCAAAATGGGTAACAGTGACTACGTGGGTATAAAGGAAAGGTACAAGTGTCATCAGAGAGAGAATTAGATTAACAAATTAAACTTGATGTATAAATTTTCACAAGATTTAGGCAAAACCTTTTGTTATAATTAGACCATGGCTTCCAGCATTTTTAGTAATAAATATATTTACATTGCATTTTTGTGATTTAAAATTAATATATTTTCAATAAATACAATTTATGAAAGTTTGTACAATACTGATATAAAAATATAAACTTCTTGTCTGTATGTTTATTTCGGCTAATCTTAGGAACGAAACGTCCGATTTTATCGGGACTTTAACTGGTAGATATATGTTATGAGTATCAACTTACACTTAATGTTTCTCTTAGAAAAAAGATATGAGCAATTACGCGGGGCCTAGATAGTAGTTAATAAAGGTTTCATTCGATATTAGCATTTATTTATTAAAAATTCTAATAACTATAGGGGAGATAGGGGAGGGATGTGCACTTTTCACATTATTAATTATTAAAAATTAAATAAGTAACATAATCAAAATTTAACGCAAAGGTACATTGCATCATACATTTGTCTACATGTTTTAAAAGGAATTTTCAACAAATTATAACCAGTACTATAGTAATAACAAAATTTCTATTATATATTCCTATATAAAATTCTCGTTTCACGGTGTTAGAAGTTGAACTCCTCCTATTTTATTTTTCTAACAGTTTTTTTATCTTGCGGAATTAAATAATGCAAACAACCTTAAATTTTCATTCTTTCTACCACCAATCTCTATTTTTTATTGGCGATAATGGTTATCATATGGCAAAACAACTTTTGCTGAGTCAGCTAGTATTAATATAAAGTTATTTAGAGCTCTAAACCAAAAACGTTTCATTCATATTCACTGTATCATCAGCGGGGATATAGCTCAGTGGTAGAGCATTCGACTGCAGATCGAGAGGTCCCCGGTTCAAACCCGGGTGTCCCCTGCAACTTCTGTTTTGTAAGATAACTTATTCTTTTTTTTTTCAATTTATTGTTTATATTTTCATAACACTTTTTTATTTCTCATTTCTGTTATTTTGAAGAGTTTTATCTTAAGACAGATTATGAAATAACAAGTTATTACTACCTACAGTATTATTGACCACCTATAGCAAAGTTCAATAACCTTTTTACAAGAGGAAAGTTGCTATAATATATATTATAATAAATTTTTTAGTTGATTTTCATAGCATTACGTCTTAAGGCATACTGTTATGGGGAAAGGCGGCGGATAATAAAACCATATTTATTTTAAAAATAAGAGCAATACGTGCCATATTTGATATATGGTATCTCGCGTTTCCTTAAGAGAAAAATTCAAAGAAATATCAATTCTCACAATAAAAAGGTAAGATAAGTAGCAGCCCATTAAAGTCCCACTGCTGGGCACAGGCCTCCTCACTCGCATGAGAGAGGGTTTTTAGAGCATAGACCCACCAAGCTGCTCCACTGCGGATTGGCAGGCATAGTACACAAATGCACTCTCTATACCTTCACTCTCATAGTCCGATGTGACGGCAATCCGCCACAACCGGAGAGAGATCAGGCGCAAAACCGACGGCTTAACGTGCTCTCCGAGGCACGGGGGTGGATCACACCGTCAACTTCCCAACTTCGGGCAAATATTGAGAAAATCTTAATAGAAAACTCAATATTGATTTTCGAATTGGCCCGACCCGGGCCTCGAACCCAGGCCCTCATGTCTGTAGTCGAACATGCTAACCACTAGACCAATGAGGCAGTCTTATCAGCTACTTCATTTCAATTTTTCGTTTAAAATAAACTATTTACACTGCGAAAGTAAAATTAAAAGCTATGAAATCGTTTGGGGATTTAACCTTTTTATAATAAGAATATGACATGATGCAAACATCGCTCTATCATAGTCTATATATTTATATAATATAAAATGAAGTCGTTTTCGTTGTTTGTCTGTTAATATATTTTAAAGTATTCAACGGATTTATATATATTACCTATACGTTATAATACAGGAAAACTTAAAAACTCCATTTTGTAATGTGATGTCATAACAAACTTATTTTTGTGCAATTAAAACACAAACGTAAACCTTACGAGGTAGATCAAATTAATATACTACGGAATTGTAAATCACAAAGAGATCAATAAAAAAGTCCACGTAGATATATATTTATCTATAAAGGATAATCCACAGTAACCATATTTATCTTTTACAAATTACAAAAAAATGTGTCATTTACCAAGCTGTTTTATATAATACGGAATAATTAATTATCCAATTAAATACATTAGGTACGTAATACATTTCATGTAGATCAAAAATGCCCTGAACAGCATTTCATTAAAACGGATATCTTAGAAGCTGGCACAGATTTCAAAAGTAGAGGCAAAGGCTGGTTTACGTTGTATAAATTATTTAGATTGATATAAATTTATTAATCATCTTATAATGTGTAAAACCTTTAGGAAATAACATAGATTTCACTTAGGTGTGTATAATCATGAGATCGTTGTAGATAATTGTATTAAGGATTTTGATATATCATTGCGTTAACATACTTTACCCCGTGTTGATAAGGGACTATCCATTAATTACGTCAGTAAGTGAAGAATGATAAGGGTCTATATATGGAGAGAGTGGCATTAATCTACATGTAATTTGAATTCAAACGTTTATTTTTGAAGTGAAACTACTTTAGGTAAAAAATATACGGATGAAACGTCACGAAGATGTGCATCGTTTTTTTGTTTGAAGGTAACAATTTAATATATATTTTTCATAAAATATACATTAAAAATATATCATAAATTCACTTTTCTAAATTTGAAATTCAAAAACAAAATTTAATTAATAACTTCTAATATTGACAAAAATCACGTGGCATTTTATTTATATCAATAAATTATTTGTATAAATTTTCGACACTTATTTTAATGACAATTAAATTCCTAACGTATCTTCCTTTCCCCTCCCTTGAAGTCTAAAGTTTTAGATTTGTATAAATATGAACAGTACTCAAAAATTAGTTACCAAAGAAGTTTCACTTCAGACGTGTGTACTTACTACGCACGCACTTTTAATTTTTTTTGTATTACAATTAGAGTTAGTCGATGCGGACACGGGTTGAAGAAAACGGTGATAATTTACGTATAATTAGAGACATAGAGTTACAGTATTGGTAGTTCTATGCGCGGTTAGATTCCGAGAGGATTCTGATTTTTCTATTAGTTGCAGTTTTGAGTGATAGCCCTTGCTTCGACATAGTTAAATAAATTTGATTTTAACATTTGGTTATAAAAGTGAGTAGCAGCCTTTTTACATCCCACTGCTGGGTACTACACAACTTAAACCAAGGGTTCAACTTTCCAATACCTACTTGCTGTTCCAGATGGATCCGACTGAGGATTTACGGAGTTGATCAAACATACGTAGAAACCACAAGTGGTAAATACCTACTTGGTGTCCCGGATAAATCCGACTGAGGATTAACGGAGGTATGCAAACATACCATATGAGGTAAATACCTACTTGGTGTCGCGGAGGAGTCCTACCGACGATTACCGGAGGTACGCTAACATACGTAGAAACCATAAGGGATAAATACTTGGTGCCCCGGATGAGTTCGACTGAGAATTCACGGAGCTGAGTAAACATACGTAAAAAACATAAGAGGTTTACAACCGCTTACCAGTTTCACACTTCCACCCTAGACTGTATCATCGATAAGATTACATTCAAGCGCTAACCTGTCAGCCATAAAGGCAAAATTCCAATTTTTAGTTAAACGCTTTATCATCTTATACTGTATCATCACTTAATATCGTGTGAGATTATAAACCAGCGCTTATCTGTCAGCAAGACACAAGGTAAATTTCAGGTAAATGCATTACCATCTAAAACGGTTTTATCACTCACCATCAGGTAATATTAAAATTAATTGTAAACTTGTGCATAATAATAACACAAAAATTAGCCGTATTGTTCTTTTGAAAAATATATTTGTAAATAGAAGTCATTATGAAATTGTTATCAAAACGTATAATGAAGCAATGAAATTCCAAATAATCGATCTTGCCTCCCTGCCCCCTCGTTCCTTAACTATCAATTTGCCCCCCTGTGGGGCCTCATGCTGGGAAACCTTGGTCTAGACTCTGGAGCCTCAGAAAAGACAATACAACAAACTTATTTGTAACACAATGAGCTTAAATAATTAAAAATGCTACCCAAAAACACTATTCCTAGCAGACATAAGTCGCAGGCACAAGTTATAAATATAATCTATTTATAAATAAAAAGCAAATTGTTTTAAAATTTATTAATTATTATACAAAATATCCTATTAAAACATGTAAATATCACGATTTCACTTAAAACTAAATGTATAAGTAATAAAATACAGTATGGTTTCTTTTCCTTTCCATTATATATGTTTATTTATTCGAACAATACAAACTGCTGGTTAGTTTTTATTGATAAATTAAATACTGATAACTTTATGCAGTATGTGAATGAGGTGCTCCTAAAAGGCCTGATCGATTTTTTTAAATATAAAATAACAAAATATAATAATGTAAAAACCACATCAGTTATTCAAAAAATCAAATTTCCTAGAGATTTTATTATTTAAATAAACGTATTTTGTGCAGTGGTAACGTAATTCCTCCACAACGGTTGTTTCTGGGACATCTTCATTGATGGATTCTAGAATAATAATAAATAACATTATTATAATACAGAAATAAATGACATTTTTTGACGTCTCGCTGGCACTATGATGCAAGTGCTCGCTTTGCTAGCAGAGGTTTGGGGTTCGATCCCGGTAGAGCGACTTTAGCAAATTGCATTTTCTAATCTTAGTCTGGACTGGGGAGAAGCTTCGGTGGTGGCTATGTGCCACCCTACCTACAAAAATGAATTGGCAAACAAGAGATTTATGTTCCAGTATGATGCTGTATATAAACCATGAGAGATAAATTGCGCTTCCATCTAAGACTGTGTTATCGATTACAATCAAGTGTGATCACAGTTAAGCGCTAACCTGTAAGCAATAAACAAAAATTGACAAAATGTAAATTAATTTGTATCAAAAGTAATTTATATATGGGAAAGTTTGTATATATGTATAATGCATTACCTAAGTGTTGCCATACTTGAGGGGGGAAAACCGGTTGCTGTGAAAATACGTAAACCATTTGGCACTCTCTGGAGAGACTATCCATTGTATTATCCTTTTTTGACACTTCCATTCGATACCAGAATGCAGATTTTCTGTCGAAAACATAAAAAAAAACTTAAAAGTTCGTGCGTACAAAGTAAACATGTCAGAAGTGAAACTTCTTTGGCAAACAAATTTTTAAGCCTTGTTTATATTTATACAAATCTAAAACTTACGATTTCTGAAACTTAGAGGGCGGAAAAAGGGAAGATATGTTAGAAAAAGGAATACAAATAATTCATTGAATTCTCAAATAACGAATTGTAAATAAAAATGCCACGTGTTTTTATCAATATTACAAATTATTAATATAATATTGTTTTGTATTTCAAAAAGAGGATTTATGAAATATTGCTATTTTATATTTTATGGCAAATAGTATTACATGCTAAACATTAAACACGCGTCATCACCATTTTACTGATTTGTGATATGTGGTTCCTTTACAGTTTGCGATTTACAAGTGCGCTATATTATACAGGTTCAATTTATTTAATAAATAAACGCGTACATTGACGTGTTTTAACCAATTTATTACTACTAGTTTCTTTTCGTTGTAGCTTTGGAACTTTGGTTTGAATTTTGGCGCCAAAATGGCCTATGCTTGTCAGATGTGGCTGACAGACATTCGGAGATTTCAAGAAGGAAGAGTAAAAATGGCGAACGCGCCAAAAATAAAATTAAATATAACTTCATTAACACGAAGATACAACGAAGTTGTTAAGACACTAATAAACGTTTGTAAGACTTTAAAATAATGTTAGCGCTTTAATTGAAGTGCTCCAAGGACAATGGAAAATGACTTCGACATTAACACAAAAAACACGTCGTTGGCGGAATAATTGGGCCTGATTGGCACCAATAAAAGCCATAAATTAAAGAAGAAGAAGAAGACAGACATTCGCTATGCAACGAGCAAGCGTTCTATCGGGTTGTTTCACATTATCTGTATTTCGATCCCTTTCCATAATTATAATCTGATTTTAATCTAATTGGATTGTAATATAAATGTCCTATACGAAATAAACTTAAATTAGTTAAAGTTATACAGGTTGCGTTCTAGTATAATCTTGTATAAAAATTTTGGTAAAAAGGGGATGTTAGGAATAATGACGGACCGGCTAGGTTTAATAATACAATAAATTCATAAACTTATAATTGTATATAAATTATTGACAATAATATAACATAACATAATATTATTCCAAGCTCCATGTGTTGCCTAAGGGCCAGTTAATGACATTGTTTCTATAGCTAAGGTTCTCTATGCGATATTTTAGGGAATGTATGGAAAATCGGGCATCAGTTGACAAATACAGAATTCCCTTTAAAAACGAAATATAGGCGCCCGTGATGACTTACTCTCATCCAATACCCCCAAAATGTTTACACATCGATCCTTAAACGATTTTTGACTTCAAAAAATGTATATATATTGCGAACAGATAAAATAATTCCGACTGAGTTTGTTGTGGGATCTTTTCACGATAGGGCGCATAGTGGCCCCCATAAATTTAGATTTAAGTCGGTTTTTCAAGTCATCATCAGCCGTAAAGCCTATTCTAATAAAGGTTTATTTTTGAATTTGAATATCACGATGTCATAACAAAAAAACTCACTTTAAGTGATCCTTTACGACACTATTTGCGATTGGAATGCAGATCTTCTGAACAGGTTCACTCATGAGCTGTCCTACTGTCCTTATTGGAGACTTCTCTGATACATAGTGCTGTAATAACTTCGTTGCAATAGGTTTCAATTGAGCTGAAAACGGGTAAATTGTTTAATTTATTAATTATCATGTATCACTGCCTTATTGGTCTATTGGTTAGCATGTTCGACTACAGATGAACATGAGGTCTTAGGTTCGAGTCCCGGGTCGGGCCAATTCAAAAATCAATATTGAGTTTTCTATTAAGATTTTCTCAATATTTGCCCGAAGTTGGGAAGTTGGCGGTGTAATCTACCCCCGTGCCTCGGAGAGCACGTTAAGCCATCGGTCCTGCGCCTGATCTCTCTTCGGTCGTGTCGAACCCTCGTCACATCGGACTATGAGAGTGAAGGAATAGAGAGTGCACTTGTGTACTATGCCTGCCAATCCTCAGCGGAGCAGCGTGGTGGGTCTATGCTCTAAAAACCCTCGCTCTTCGTAGTGAGGAGGCCTGTGCCCAGCAGTGGGACGTGGTATTGACCACAAATAAATATAGGTTTTACTTAAGATCTCATCTAGTAAATTAATTCGTATAAAACAATATGCTTTGGCTTTCAGCCTTAAAATTGGAGAGCAAGGCAAATATTACGAACGAACCAATAAGAGAACTAAAATAAACACAGGCCATTTATGAAACTCTCTCTCTCTTACATGATGATAAGTGATGATACAATCTAATATGATATAATAGCACACTAAGAGGTGATTTGCTTTTCAATGGTTTCTACAGTGTCATACCGGAATGTACATTTTAGTATGTAAACTAGCCATATCTGAAGAAATGACAAATTAAAAAAAAATTGTGTGGAAATCATAATTTGTGGAAGTTAAGCCTTTATAAAAATTTTGAAATATGATAATTTTAGGTTTAAGTGATTATTTAAAGCCCACTGTGCCTTCGTGGGCACATGTGGAAGGGGCACGGAGCAGAGCACAAACAGCACCACGAACATTGTTTAATGCTTCCTATTTCATTTTCTCCCACGTTCAATCTTATGACTTTGTGTCAGTCTCTTTTTACTGTCGCTTTTTCGTTTCGATAGACTTTTAAATCACAATGATACTAAAGAAAGTTTCATTTGAAAATACTAGTGGATCCTTGCAATTTCGTTTGAGAAAATGTTAAAAATCGGATTTTTAAATTAAAATGAAAGCTAAAGCTATCTTATGCCATAAGGTAGAATAAAACCAGAAAAAATGAATAAGAGACATTTAAATTACTTCAAAACTATTCTCGAATCCAACCTTTTAGGAGTTTAGTGACATACACACGCACATAAGAATTATATATATAAAAATAACCTCCTATTTGCTCACCCCTCAACCAATAACGCAGATAATTATCTTTATTTCTACCGTAGTATAGTACCGAATTCACAGTTAATAGGTACTATTTTGTATAGTTTGTATATATGACGTAGTCTACGAGTATATCGCCCTAACAAAGTCAAAATTTTACTATATAGGGATCATCACCAAAGTCGGCTCTTAGTGACATTTCTGCGCGGTACAGATGTTCTAAGCAGACGTGCACTTGGGCGAATTTCATCAGCAAGTTCTTCCACGGGCTGATGTCTATTTCATCAGCTATTAATGGTACCTAAAAGGAAATATCGCCTTATCAGCAAAGACATACTACCAAGCAAAAACCTTATGCTCTGGCTTAAGCTAAGGCTGGAGGACCACAGCATATGTTTTATGCTGTGGTCCTCCAGCCTCATTAGACAATGGTTAGCATGTTCGGCTACAGACACGAGGTCAGAGTGCCGGGTCGAGCGATTCTCGATTCTCAATATTTGGCCGAAGTGTCCTACGGTCTGATCTCTCTGCCGGTTCCCGACACATCAGACTATGTGTCGAATGTTTATGAATCGCTCGTAGAGGAATTATATATAACAAAATAAGTAAGAGATAACATTTGCTGTAGAGCATCCTAGTGAAATGGTAACAAGGCACTTAGGTAAGGTTAATTATCGAATATTTATTTAAGCAACATAAGAAATAAAAATCTATCATTCCTATTTACTTTACCTCATTAACATCTTTCTTATCGTTCACTAAGCCGTGTTTCTTCAAAGAGGCAAAATCATCAACCGTCAATTCATTCGCGTCATCAATACAAAATGACTCGGCATCAATTCTTATAGAATGTTCCGATGTTGTGATTGTTTCAAATGGATTCAAAGTAAATTCACCGCCCATCGTCATATCTTGTATTGTTTGGTTGATTTGTTCAATTGATTCCTGTGATCTAAACAAAGAGACAATATATTTTTGTTTGAATATATAATAATTATAATTATTATTATTATTATTATATATATTTATTTATGTAATTGTTTATGTAGGTATATGTATTATTCCATATTTTTGTATATAAGTAATTATTATAAATTTATTTATATATAATAATAAATATATATATTCTCTCGTAAACGGGCGTGAGTGTTAGAGTGGATAATAATAATAATATTCATAAAAGCCGAATTTCTTCATTTTTTATTAGAATAGATAAAGAAATGAGGTACAACTAAATATAACAACAAAAAGTCATTATCTCTATCTGCAACCTTTCATTACAAGAGAAGGAGAATTCAGTACATTCTCTCTCTTACCACCGAAGGAGGCGTGGTACTAGGCTGTGTATGATTGTTCACCTAGTCCTGCCTCAGTGAATCCTCAATTGGACTTATTCAGGACACCAGGAAAGAATGCACAGGTTTATTAACTCTGACTCTGTTAGTGACCTTTACTCAACAATATATTTCACTCCATAATCTTTACATAATGTATCCCACTAATTATTGCCAATTACTTCTATAATTTTTTTGTTAACAGACACATTGTAAGACAGTCTAATTTTTTTTAATGCTAAGCAACAAATTGTTTTACCTTGTTATAAAGAATCTTAGTCCAACCTAACCCTCTTATATCAAAATATTGTTGTAAGAAATTACTTGGGGCTTAGAAAATATAATGTATATTATCTAAGCCCCTTCAGTTTTATTACATCGGGGTTGCAGTGTATCATAGACTAGTTTCTTAAAACAATGCGATTTAAGGCTAATGAGATCTCTTACCTCATATCAGTATTCCATATACCGGCTATAAAAAAGGAATGTTCTAAAAGCGACATGACCCTAGTATATTCCCACATAGTTTTCTCAATACCAACTTGTGCAACAAGGGATAATGCCTGTGGTGGGCTGGAGCGGAGATTCTTCAATACTTTTGCTGTTTGAGAATGACCACGGGATAGTTTTAATACTAATTTGGACAAATAACTCTTATTGTTGACATCAATCTGCAATAAAATAACTATAAAAATGGATACGAATTCTCATTTTATATACGATATAATGTATATGTGTGTGTGTGTAAAGTATTACTTCTCTGTTTTGTACCACCTATTTAAACTTTCTCTACTTTGTCTATTTCCTTAATGTTATCTGATTCATTGAATTTAAACTGCCTTTTTTAATGCGGAGTGATTGTGTTAATTAAAATAAATAATATAACTATCACGACTAACGCTTTAACACGGGTGTGCTCACACAAATACTTAATTATTTACTTTTAAAAGTTTTACTGCAAAAGGTATTGCAAAAACATTCTTATTACTGAATCAAATGCGATCTTGAAAAAAAAATGTATTTATTTAGTGTTTACAAACTTGACTTGACATTCATTGTAAAAAATGATTTCAATTAAATATAAATAATTAAAAATTGTCTAACAACTTACTTATTACAACAAATATTTCATAATACTCACAAATGGTCGAATTTTTCCAGAAGATATGAATTTTAGCGTTTGCATTAACAGTGTTATAAGCTCTTCAGCTGTTTCACAATCTGAAATAACGAAAATGATAAAATTACCATTTAATACTCAAATGAGTAATTATATAGCGTCAATAAGACTCAAATAAAGTTTTTTTTTTTAAGTAGTAGTTCATATATTATCTTCTCTCAATGTAGTCTACATTGAGAGAAGATAATATATGAATTTCAGATCAATCTGGTAAATATTTTTGGAAACCTCATGGATGAAACATTTAAGCCAGTATGACACTGTGTAAAAATTATAAATGATTAAACACTCCTTCCCTGGTTTTTAATCTTAGACTATATCGTTACTTATCATCAGATGACACACACAGACAAATAAAAAAAAATTAAAAGAGCGTGCATACAAAGTACACATGTCGGTAGTGAAACTTTATTGGCAAACTATTTTAAGTCTTTTTTATATTTATACAAATGTAAAACTTTACTTTTTAACTTTAGATTTCCGAGACTTAGAGGGTGGGTAAAAAGAAGATATATCAGGAATTTAATTTTCAATAACATCTTTATTGTTGAGAATTAATACAAATAATTTATTAAAATCTCAAATGACGAATTGCAAATAAAAATGCCACGTGTTTTTGTCAATATTTGAAATGGTTAATTAAATTTGTGTTTGAAGTTAAAATTTAGAAGAGAGAATTTATGAAATATTTATATTTTATGAAAATAGTATACTAAATTTTTAAATGATGTGAGGCTAATTAAAATTCTATATGTTATTTGTAAATATTAAAACTACCAAACCTTCAAAAGAATTAGCATAAAAAATGCTGTACATCTTCGCCATGCTAATCACGCGTTTCATCCGGAAACAATTTAACCTCATGCACCTAAAGAAAGTTCACTTCAATTACAGATAGACTTACCTCTTAATATGTCCCACAATTTGTATGTAAAGTCATTACTTGAGCCTTCAGAAGACATAGCAGACATACATTGTCTCAAATTACTGGTGTCTTCTGAAATGCAAATAAAACCTCCAGCAGGACATTCAGCAGTATAAGTGTATGTTTCTGTCTCGTTAAGTAAATCACTGAGACGTTTAGTATTATTTGGACGTTTCATTCCTTGGAAAATGTTCCTGAAATCATAAGACATCAATGTCAACATATCACCTCTTTGGGAGGATTAAACAAAATGTTTATTCATAAGAATTTTTTGCAATATTGTTCGGATATTGCTAAAATTGACATATAGGTAGGTAATATATAATACTTTCACACATGTAACTGTTGTATGATAAATTACCATTATTACTATTCAATAATATATTAGCCAAATCAATTTATGATTTGCATTAATTCTTAACAGCAATTTTTCTTTTGGAACCGGATGGGCAGGGGGCAGCGTGAGCTTAACTTCAGGTTTTCGGGTTCGGCGCCCTGTTGTGTTGTCCACCATCTTAGGTTTAAAGATGATTTTTGGTTTATTCAATACCGCACTTATTATAAACTTTACGGGTTCAGGTGTTCAGAATTAAATTTCCGACAATTTTGGTTATTACCAGCTTTTTTCTAGGAAACAATATTTTTCAAATAATTTATTTAATCAAAAACTAGCTTCTTTTCAATTATACGCTTAAATTAAATAAATGTTTATATTTTTCTTGTATTACAATCTTCAGGGTATCATCAGTGTGAGTCTCAATAATATGAAGCCAATTCAACTGGGCTAAAATGGTATTTTGTTATACCACAGAGACATTGTAATTGAAGTATCACTGAATAGTCAAATAAATATTTAAAATATCCAAATCGCAATGAGAAACATCAGTGATAAAAGGCCATAATTCAAATATTATTGACACAATTTAGTATACACTAAATATATGTTTAGTTTGGTATGAAAGCATACTTAATAACAGCTGATTCTAAGTTAATAGAATTGGGGCCTGCAGCAGTCATGTCCACTAGTAGTTGATTGATATTATGTAAAGCTGTAACAGACTTCCATATTGCATTGCAGGGGCTTACCAAGTGTCCAATCGCTACCTCCTGCTCCTATAATTAAGTATATATATTTATTACAAACTTGACAAATCTTAGTAAAAACTGGATAGATCAAATCCTTAATTAATACATCTATAATTTTTATACATACTACAGTTTTGGTAGCCTTCCTGGTTTAATTGTTCGAGTAATCTCTTCATTGACAAAGGCCCTAGGTTCGAATCTCAGCAGAACAACCTTAGAAAATTATATTATTTAATTGGACTAGGGTTATGGCCGTGGCTAGTTACTTCTTTACCACAATGATATGCCGAAATGCAAAAAAATGTAAGTAAAGGTAAGTTACAATCTATTCAAGTCTATACTTATCAAGTTCAGGTAAATACTGAGAATTTCTTAACAGAAAACTCAATATTAATTATTGAATTCACCCGACTCTGATTCAAACCCAGGACATCATGTTTGTAGCCGAACATGCAGACCACTTACCCATGAGGAAATTCAAAAAAATTGTGCATTATGAGCTGGCAGGTTAAAATATTTAGGCTATATTATCACTTACCATCAGGTGACATGAAATAAGCTGTAATTAATGTAGAGAAGTAAATTTTTCAATTCCTACTATTAGTTCATACTGTTCCTATATATATTTTGTTCAAATTTTCAACCATTTTTATTTGTCGATTAAAATTGAAATACAGTTTTAAAACTACACTTTTTAATTCAATTTCTTGTAGAGGCTAACACTTAATATTAATACAGCTTTTCAAATACATATAAAATTTGATAAGCAATAAAATTATACAGCATAGAAAGTTCACATAAAAGATTCAATGAGTTCTTTCTATTTCATAAATATAAGAAGTTATGCTATGATGAAATAGGAATCACATAGAAATATTGTAAAGTTAGTGTACTTACAAAATGTACTTTACAACTGATAAAGGGAGTGAGCAATGTCTTTGAACTCCATTCACAGTAAAGTTCAGTAACACCACTGTGAGGTGCATTCAATTGTTCTTCCATAGTGAGTGAACTATATGATATGCCTGATATAGTATATTTGCAGTCTACTGCTACTGATACCTGAAATAAACATGTTATATTTTAACACTTCACTTAATGTTGATAAATTACCACAGTCAATTGTTTTAGTATAACCATTTCTCTCTATGGTATCATACTGGGAAAAGTTTGTTGCTTGGTGTGAAGAGAAAACTGCCAGATATTTTCTAAATAAAACAGTTATAGCGCCCATGTCTAGTCAATTTACTGAGAACTACCATTTTATAATTATGTGTCCTTAAAAAACAACATTAGTTTATTTAATACAAAACAAAATTATTTATTTATTTTATGTGAAACAATTATTATATAATTCACACACGAAATTACAGCTAAATAAAGAAAAACTCAGTCAAGTTTCCATTGCTATTATGATTTATTTCAAATAGGATATTCAGTAATAGATAATTTTTATGACTGCCATATAGAGGACCTGTGTATGAACAGTTAACTTGTATTTTAAACATTTAGATGTTTTTGTAGTTTTCATCATTATATCACCCCGTTTATAAACTTAGGGCATCTTTTCTCTTTAAATTATATAGCTGTTAAAATATGATGCTTATAAAACATATCAATATTACAAAAAAGTGGTACAGAAGTTTTTTTTTTTGCCTTTATATTTACTTAACTCTATATATGACATAATTAGTTTAAGCATACCAAATCTTCGCTTATTTGATTTGCATAAGCAAATTGCTTAACAATCTCATCCACATCAACATCTTCAAGTACCATGGAGTCTTCATATGTGATAATGCCTCTAGCAAATGAATGTTCATTCGACTGATTGGTAAGTAGTAATATTTTTGCATCAGTTGGTTTACAAAGCACCCACAATGGTATTGCTTCATCTTTGGAAAGTGTACTTATACTTTTATTGTAAAGATTTAATATTTCTCTGTAAAAATAGTTATTCTTTTAACTATACAAGAATACCATAGTTTATATAGTATGAAAATTAAATTTTTATGCTGTAAAAAAGAAGCACCCAACTTAGTTAGTAGTGGATTTTTCTCTGAAAAGAGTGTGACAGGACCCTTTTAATATCATCACTAATTGATCTAAAAGTACTGTAAAAGCCTACTTTATAATATACCCACTACAGACTTTAAAATATTATAAGTAATATGCATTAAAAAATTATCTCAATTTTACTTCAAGACAGCATAATCCAAAATATTTTCCTGTGTTATCATTTTGTTAAGCTTTTGTACAAATCTCCAGTAACATTAGCTTTTTTAAAATGTGTCATTGTTATTCCAAAGCATTAATAGCAGGCTTAGGATTCTTTGTATGTGTACGAGAATGAGTATTTTTTTAAAAGTATATGTTATTATAAGAAAATACTCCAATTTTGGCAAAAAATTTAACTTACCGAGCCTCATCCACATCTAAGGGAGCATGTAAAAATTCTTCCTTCCTCCATAATTGTGCTTCCTCTGTGACTAAAGTATCATCAAGTAGTGTGTGCAAGCTCAAATCTAATTTAAGTGGAGATCCAGTTAAGTCTAATTCCTCTGAAATAATATACAAAAGCTGTGACAATTCCACACAATTTATAATACAAGAGCAATATTTTTAATCAAGAAATAATAAATAGTAATTCCTCACATATTTTATTTATTCATTCTAAATTTATATAAAGTAAGCTATATTGCCTAGCTTTCTTTATATTTATTTTGAAATGTTATATAGTAGAATAAACTCATTTCATACATACAAATAGTTTCTGTTGTTCTCTATAACAAAAGTACCTAGGTCTTTCCCTTTATATCCAAACATTATTAGATTAAGGTAATATAAATAGGAGTAATTTTTATTCATTCATCCAGTTAAAGAAAACATAAAGATGGCAAACTTGAGAGTTGAAGGAATTCAAATGACATTTTATATTTTTTCACATTTTTATGTAATTCCAAATAATATTAATTATATATATACAATTAAAAATTCAATTTATGAAATGATTACATACATATATAATAATAAAAAATTAAAGACAGTTCATATCATGAAGATTTCTTCTTGAATGAGTTTTATCACTACATAGAGACATATTCAATAAATAATAATCTTATTTAAAAAAATATATTATATTGTAACGCTTTAACACAACTCTGTACAATTTATCGTAGTATTTATCTATTTAATACAATATATGAAAATTATTTAACAATATGGCACCAACCGCAACTTTAAAAAATGTATTTTAATATGAGTGGAGTTTTAAAAATGTATTTAGTAATCACTGAAAATTTGAAAAAGGTATCTTCTATAGATAATAGGATAAGCGAATAGTAAGCATTTAAAATTCATACCTTTTGCTGTATTTTCTTTATTTGTGTCTGGTTGAGAGCTTGATTGTTTCGGCTGAAATAACAAAATAACAAAATGAGTAATATGAATATGCTCTTGAATCGAAATAGTTCGCTAAAAACAATTACATACTTTAGTATAAACAATTATTATCTCCTTATTGTCTCGCGTATACATTTCAACATAACTAGGGCTTGTTTGTTTCTCTATCACATATTTAGGATAGCTTTCTAAAATTTGTTGTAAAAATCTTTCCATTACTTTGCTTATCAAATTACAAATAAAACATTTAAACTTCGAATATCGAACGCGATATTTTTTAAATTCTTTAAATGAACAGTGATGATAAAGGTTCGAAATTTCGAATACGTTATATATTAATTTGAATAGCATTTTGACATTGACATTTTCCATCGTTATACGTTCTGAAACTACAATATGCTAATATACTTAATGATAACACGAAAGTATTATATGCGTAGTAAATTATAATAAAATACTTGATAACACATTACTTTTTTAAATTACATTATCTACAAATAAAATATATTTTTCATTTGAGCCCATAACTAGTGCCATCTAGAGTGAGTAGCTCAGTAACTGTTTTATATCTATCCACAAGATGGAGTTGGTTGGATATGTTTTACCGTATCTGTAATAGGAATTGCACGTACTGCTTAGTGAATTGGTATTGGAGTTAGCAATGAAAGTAAATGAAACTGATAGATATGTTTGTGATATCAAAATAACATTTGATTATACAGCGAAATATTTCTTATTAGAATAATTTCTTTTCTGTCAATTTCCATTTATACTTGGAAAATTCTAGTTTCACCGTTTTGACTATATCTATTTGAACTGTCACCAATTATGCTTATTTTTTGCCAAATAAAATATTTAAAAAGAACTTCTTGGAAACATCTATAAAGACAATGCATTTATTTGCTATAATCTTCGAACTTATAACTTCTTACAAACATAAAAAAATGCGAACTTCGCTTTTAAAAATCCTAAATAATTTATACACTATGTACTTATAGGGAAATTACATATTAATAGTATAACATGTGATATAAATGTCTGCTTACAGTCCATTAAAATTGTCGCACATTATTAATGCATTAAATAAGCTCTTTTTATTACATACAATAAAAAGATTTAGCTCTACTCAGGCATAATTGACTGCATTACTTATGTAAATAACGAACTGGGAAAGTACGTTCGATATAGGCTAGTTATTAATGTTGGGTAGAGCGGTGTTTAGATATCGATAATTACTATAACACAATCTGTAGATTAGTTTAATGACCAAGTAGTTTATTTATGTATATTTAGTTTAAAGATCGACTATGATTAGAGACCTTGTAAAAGTTGCTATTAATGAAAAAGAATTTATTTATTTCAGCTAGATTATATGTATGTAATTATATATTTTGTTTACATTTATAGTTATAATAAATTTTCATTTATTCATCCACTTAAGTTTAAATATTTTTAAACTTTTAGTGGCTGACAGTTGATTTTTGATACATGTTTTCAAATATTAATTGATTTATGAAATATACATACAATTGGTAATTTTGCTTTATAAAACTAAAATGAATGCTTTGGGTGAAGGAATGCATTGTGAGAAAACCAGCATATTCCGGGAGTAATTCTGGAGTAAGCCTGCCATACCGCAGAGGAGCTACATGGTGAGTTTCTCTCCTACGAGTCATATAAGATATTTAGCGTGATTACGTTTTACTTTTTTGACCTAAGTAGGAATTTAGGCTTTAATTTTTAAATATATATATGTGTGTGTGCGTGCATGTGTGTGTTAGAGAGAGTGTGTGTGCGTGTGCGTGTGTAGAAAAGTAGTTATTAAGACTATTTTTCGTTCTATGTTACTGTAAATTTCTCTAATGTAACGCTGTGTAGATTATATCTCTCTCGATCTCTTAGCCATACCAGTGTTTCATCTCAGTGTCATTCCAGACTCACAAAATAAAGTGTACATCACGCATAAAGATCTTTTCAGTTCAATAATATCCAGAAATAATCTAAACCCATAATTAGAATAAATATCAAATAGAACTTCGCACGTGTTTTACACTTCGGCAAATACATTAAGCGGTGTTGCCTTTACCGTAGCTGCTTAACGGTTAAACAAATAGTATTGCATTTGCACTTGATTAATTAAAGAGATCGCTTCGATACACATCATGGTGGAACTATCGTTTCTTATTATAAAATCTAAGGCATGTTTAGTTTTCATATGATTATTAAATATTGTTATAGCAGACCAGAGTATAGTAGGCAGGGGGCGATAGGTTGAAAATACTTTACGACCTATTCTCATACCTGCCAAATAAAACAATGAAAATATTAAAATTGGTTAAACCGTTTCCACAGCGTACTATCACAATCATGACACGAAATGAGATTTTCTCATTTTCACAAATTTATTTCATCTATTAATTACAAAAGTACGTAGTTCTGGCGAAGACTCGCTTAATAATTTGTATAGTATATTTACGCCTTTGCACATTGCTAAAGTTGTGCGTAGTATTAAGCGTGGTAAATCGCCTGGGCATGACAGCCTCAGCGTGGAACACATTGTTTATGCTAGTGACGAAATATATCAGGTTTTATCTGTTATCTTTACCGCATTTATTGGACATTGTCACTTACCAAAAGATTTATTGAAAGCGGTGGTGATACCGATTGTTAAAAATAGGACTGGGGATCTGTCATCTGTGGCAAATTATAGACCAATATCTTTTGGGTACTATAATCGGAAAGGTTTTAGAGAGGCTCTTGCAGGCTGAACTGACAAAGAACTTTAAAATCGATGACTCCCAGTTTGGATTTCGCGCGGGACTTTCAACGGATTCAGCAATTCTGAGTCTTAAATATACTGCTAGCTATTATGTTGCCAGGGATACTTCTGTCTATGCATGTTTTCTAGACCTTACCCGGGCATTTGATATTGTCAATTATAACATCTTGTGGAATAAATTGGCAAGATTTGTGCCCACAGAATTGGTGAACCTGTGGAGATTCTGGTACGGAAACCAAACCAATTACGTGAAGTGGGGTAATTCTTACTCCAATGATTTTAAATTGGAGTGTCGGGTTCGTCAAGGGGGCTTGACCTCGCTGGACCTTTTCAATTTGTATATAAATGACCTGATTGGAAGACTGAATAGTACTAAAATCGGCTGTCACATTAGTGGCGTCTGTGTTAATAATTTAAGTTACGCAGACGATATGGTTCTTCTCAGTCCTTCAATAACTGGACTTCGGAAGCTGCTTAGTGTGTGTGAACAGTTCGCTAAAGAGCATGGTCCAATACAATGTTGCCAAAACTGAAATGGTCATTTTTAAAGCGGGCCAAGGTCCGGAGGTCGTTTTGCTGGTATCTTTGAATGGAATGTCAGTTCGCGTTGTTAAGAGTTTCAAATACTTAGGTCACATATTGACTGAAGACCTAAAGGATGATAGCGACACGGAGAGGGAGCGCAAGGCTTTTTCGGTGCGCAGTAACATGATAGCACGCAGATTTGCACGTTGTGCGGATGACGTAAAGATTGCCTTGTTCAAAGCATATTGTCAGTCGTTCTACACGAACCCGTTATGGACGAGGTACACAGCACGATCTTACAATGCGTTGAGAATCCAGTACAACAATGCTTTTCGGTTTCTAATGAAACTACCACGATTCTGCAGTGCTAAAACGATGTTCTGCGGGAGTCACTGACTTCTTCGCCATACTCAGATGGCGATCTGCATCTTACTGGGAACGGCTTCGTCATAGTAGAAATGGAATATTATCCCTTATAAGAGAAGACTTTAGAAATCCCTTCACGAGATACTGGTTTACCCTGCATCAGACACGAAATAATAATATAAACGTTTTTTAATTTGTAATTAGTTTAAATTTGATTACTATTTTTTGATTTCATTTTAAGTTTAAAAAAAAAACAACATTTCATAATTTCTCTTTTCGAAATTTTAAATTCAAAAACAAAATTTAATCAATAATATGTAATATTGACAAAAAACACGCGGCATTTTTATTTACAATTCGTCATTTGAGGTTTCAATAAATTATTTGTATTAGTTTTCGACATATTTAATATCTTCCTTTTTCTCTCCCTCTAAGTCTCGGAAATGTAATATTTTAGATTTGTAAAAATATAAACAAGACTTAAAAATTAGTTTGCCAAAGAAGTTTTACTTCTGACATGTGTAGTTCGTACGCACACACATTGTTCAATTGCTGTCATTAACGCTCTTCCTATACTATATTACATCTTAGTCAATTATTACAATCTTTACACAGTTTATAATGAAGTTGCTTCCGCTGTCTGGTATCATAGATCTTTTAATATATTCAATGGATTTTAATGTAGTTGCAATAAATAGAGCGACATATTATGTGTAATACATACATACAAACGTGTTTACTTACATATAAAATATGATGTCGTAACAAATATATTTTTGTGTGCTCAAATCGCAAATTTCGCGCTAGATCAAATTAATGTGCTACGGAATAGTATATTTCAAAAAGATTCATTAAAAAATTTCGCGATGGTATATGCTTATCTCTAATAGATAACCATTGTTATACTTGTGTCAAAGTTTCTTTCTACGTAATCACTTTAAGAAATTCGTACTAAATGCTAAATTAATTGACTGTAATTTTTTATATTTCGTAATGCATTAATACTATCTGTGATAATAAATATAACAAATAGACACAGTCCCATTTAAACTCACTCGTTTTATATCGTATTTAATGACCTGGATTTTCAACTACGACACAAAGGATGGACGGAAATGCTCCAGCCATACGGCGACGGAGGGTGGGGCGTAGACGGTTATTGTGGGACCTATTGCCACTTTAGAGGGATTCCGAGGGAGTACAAGTGGCATGCCACCAGAATAAGAGGAATACAAAGAGAGGAGTCTGTTGGCATACCGTCGACGAGAGTGCAAATGTATTCCGATCTCGTACTTTCGCCAAAGAACGTAGGCAGGAGCACCGTCAGGTTTTAGCCGGTAAGAGTCCGGCATAACTCGTAACGCCTTTCCCTTGTGGCGTTGCGCGTATCCATGAGGATTTCCCGACAAGGAAAAAACAAAAATGGATACATTTATAACATATCTCAATATTTTTTCATTTAACCACATAAGTAGATGGATCACAAATAACAAGCAAAATACTAATTACCAGCAACTCTTAAAAGGAATGTTATACCGATATTAATTAAAACGATCGAGTGGGAGGCTCTGATATGCATAAGCGTGGAACTATCGGTTCGCGTAGAGAGGTGTAATCTTATTTGTATGACGTATGTTAAACATTTGTAGAAAAACGTACTCCAGATTACATTTATCAGTAGGATAATTTAAAAAGAAGTCAATTTCAACGTCATCCAACAAGAAGTTGTTAAGACTCGTTGAGTTTCAAGAAATGTAGACTAGTTTAAACAAATAATACGTAAGGTCATCATACGTTGTTTTTTTACAATGTGTTGGTTGTAAGATTTTACTTCACCATAAAGCATAATAGAAAGCAAAAAATATACTAAATTCCCAAATGTTTAGTATTATCTAATTTAAGTATTGTATGCCATACAATATTGATTCACCAATGCTACATAATATACATTTTTAACAGACTTCAAAAAAAGGAGGTTATCAATTCGTCTGTATTTTTAAATGTTTGTTACCTTATAAGTTACGACTAGGTGAATCGATCTTGATGATTCTTTTTATATGAAAGGTGGTGCTTTCCGTGTGGTTTCATTTTATTTTGGTCCAGTTATAATGATGGTATCCATAAGAAAATGATATAAGTCTTAAATTTGCCTTCAGCATGTGCGTGACAAATGGACGAATAACTCAATATCATGCAAACCCATTTCAATGGTTCGTTTTTTATTGTAAAGAATGTACTTCAAGGGTTGTTTGATAATAGTTTGGTTAGGTCTTGATCATGGAATCCATTATAAAGTAACGGAATTCTTAGGAACAAATTAACGAATTCGGCAGCCTTTTATAGGCTACCCGGATATCTGACTTACCTACCGTAACGTAGTTATAGTCAAGTAATTATTGTAGTTAAATATGATGATCAATGGAACTTCTCATCGGCTTACAGTAAGGGTGCGATTTGTGGCAGAATATGTGCCTGTAATTGAATTGCAATGACCTAAGTTTAAAAAAGAATACGCAACTACTTTGTACTTTTTGGAGCATATTTATATGTTTGGAATAGTTTGTTTTGAAGGTGGTTCTTTTTTTATTTATATATATTTAAGTTTGTAGTGGATGACACATAATTTTGGCACAGTTTTGTTAATTTATAATTATGTAATGTCTTTATATCTCAGGTTAATAATCAGTACAGTCACACACAATACAATAATAAAAATAATAATATTCAGTCTCAGTTATATTAATTAAAGTAATTACAAGAAATTCAAATAACTAAAATATTAATTACAATAAAATAAAAAGTAAAAATTAATTAAAATATTAAAAATCGAACGTCGCTTCAAACATAGGTCTCACGAAATGATGCCCCCAAGGCCCGATCTTGCGCCGCCTGGCTCCAGCGGCTACCGGCGACCCTCCTTATATCGTCGGTCCACCTTGTGGGGGGTCTTTCTACACTGCATCATCCGGTGCGGGGTCGCCATTCCAGCACCTTCCGACCCCAACGTCCATCGGTACGTCGGACTATGTGCCCCGCCCAATGCCACTTCAGGTTTGCGATTTGTAGGGCTATGTTGGTGACTTTGGTTCTGCTACGGATCTCCTCATTTCTGATTTGATCACATAGAGAAACTTCGAGCATAACCCTCTCCATCGCACGCTGAGTGACTCTGAGCTTTCGAATGAGCTTTGAGTTTTCAGCGACCACGTTTCCAAACAAATCATACTAATTTTATTTATTTGGACTGTGGTGCACGGCATGTCAAAACTTAAAAATTGAGCAGTCGAAATTTTCTTTCAACATCCTAACAATAATGTTGTCGGAGGTTCGTATTTGGTTCACTTGCAATGCAGAATCATAAGATTGCGATCTTACGATTGTACAACATAAATAAAATTCAATTTGCAAAAAATTGTACAGCGTGCTATCTACTGAAAGCTTACGTAAATAAAAATTAAGATGTCTTTCCGTGTGTTGAATTTCAGGTTAAATGATGGAGGTGTAAACTTTTTATTTTTGTTAGTACTATTGTATTAATAATGAATATACAAAGGCTAAAGTAATGCTTTAGACACCCTGTCTCTAGTTGATAGATTTACTGCGAAGCAGCAAAGTCTTCCAAAAACCGTTAAACGTTTTATATGATTACAAAGATTACGTCATACGACACTTTTGCTGAGTGACGGAGGGCCTTAGGGACTACAAATTCTTTTATTACAGCATTCAACTAAATTATATAACAAAAACACTATGATATTGCGTAGGCTTTTGCCTTAAAGCTCTTTTTTATATTATCAAGGTATGTGAAGATGTAACACAGCCTTCGCAATATGCTATATCCCTGACTACATATTCTTTATAATAAATAATAAGATAAACTACAAATGTATTATGAATTGAATCAAATCACTTTAAGCAAACATTTTAATTTTATGACTTTCCAACGAGCTATTCTTAAATGGAGTTTTGAGGATAAATCTCCTTTAGATATGCTCTTGGGCTTATTGTGTGGGTATTGAATGTGACTGAGCCGTCACGCCTGGGTAAAGTAGGTTCCAGGAAGCGATAGAGTTATAGTTAACACGTCCCTCCCATATTTTAATTAATTATTTAACTTTTTGGATATCAACAAAAGAAAAGTGATATTTTAATTTGTGTTTATGTATTTCTAACCTCGATTTGATGAAGTTTTCACTTTAGTCGTGTGGTGTTAAGCACGTACCAAGGTTTTATATTAAAACGACTTAAAATCTTAAGTTATCTCGGTTCCCCCGCGCTCTATCCTGAGAAGAGCTCACAACAATCTTAGACGGGTATTGTGTATTTTATACATTATAATTACAATATCATTTTAGTTTATTATACTTATATGTAAATTAGAGCTTCGTTTACTCCCACGCATTTCTATCGTCTAAGTGATCTTGCAACTTATCTATATATATATATATATATATATATATATATATCTATCCATATATATATCTCCATATCTATTGACTCATCACGATATCTCTGGAACCATAAGGCTTAGAGACTTGAAACACGGTATGTAGAACATGGTCAGAATTTTTTTTTGACGTAGTGGAATCTATCAAAAGTATATTTTAGGAAATTCCGCCCTCAAAGGCCGGTGCGGGATTGTTTCTTATTTGTAAAACAATTAGCCTAAATTAATGAAAATGCTACCAACAAACATTTCACGCAGATGAAGTCGCGGGTTCAGCTATTTCTTAAATATATGATATTTCATTGCCTTTGATTGAAACATTAATAAGATTGTATATCAAGCAGAAATAGTGAGTTAACATAAAACTGTATTAGTTAATGTTTTATGATACGTAATACGCAATTTTGTTTGAAATCTTCCATTCTCAACGATAACTGATAAGGGCAAACTATGCTGTATCTTATCAAATTTCAGAGTACTAATCAAAAGGCTTCTCCAGATTATCTCTACAGATTATTTATCTGTAGCGTACAGGTTTTCATATAAAACATAGGAAAAACAAAAAAAAAACACATGTAGTAACACTTTCACAAGTGTTTAAATAATTGTTAAGTGAACCTTTTTGGGTATATACATAAGTGAAGGGGCGATACGCTCTTTATTTGATTAGAAACATTTAACACTTTATTCTAACGTTTTCCTTTTTTTAGTATTTCCTTTTCCATTATTTCTGCGTGATTTCAATAATTAGGAATTTGGTGATGCCACCCACATGATATTTTTTTTGTGTAGTTAGTTTTAAGTGTAGGAGATAAGTTGTGACGTTTATGTTTATATTTTACTTTTAAAAAATCCCTTACAATATATATTTTGTTTTGTAAAATATTATACTCCTAGTTTGTTACAATTTTAAAATTCTTATAAATTTTATTACGCTTTTAAATTACCTCTTATAGACTTGGTATTTACATTAAAACTTAACGTTAAGTAGCTACTTAACGTTTATACGTAAGTTCTAAAACAAACGCCCTAGAAACATTATAATTGGTTTTTATGGACAACTCCCAAAAGTATACCAGTTCGGATTAAAAGCGTCCATCAAAGCGAATATGTACAAGTTAGAAGTTTAACTAAAATTGTTGAAATGGAAAATTTGTTGATATTACGTTATAAAACAAAATTGTCATGTAAATTAGATTATGATTTAGGTAAAGACACATTTTTCGATATATACACACCGGCATATTAAGCGGAACATAAAAAAATAAGGTTTGATATCAGTATGACCTTATACGATACTGATGTCAAATATTTTTTTTATATTCCGCTAAATATGTCGGTGTGTATATAAATACTTTTTAGTGGCGATTTATTTAATTAAAATCACCACATTTTGTATATTAGCAAATAGAAATTACTAATTAAAGTAAAAAAAATCATCTCCTTACTAAAAATTATCACTTTATTTTTAAAATACAGTGAAATTGTCGGCGCTAACAAAACCTTCTTTATTCATCGAGTTCAGGTCTAATATATTTTTGTCACTTTTAGTGGATGACACTTGGTGTTAATTCCCTTCATATTTGCGAAAAATTGTGCGAAATCATCTATTTAAAACTGATTTGAATAGGTTTGAGAAATTTGTGCTGAAGGGCGCAGGAATTAACTTTCCTGGTTCTTCATAGTCCTGAATCTGTGCAAGTAATTATTTCTTAAAGACATTTGATAAGGATATGGATATATATGATTTTATCTTTTTTTCCATAGAAAAAAGAATTATTTCCACCCTGTTTAATTCAAAGCGAAAAGTTTAAGTACTAAGTGAACTTAGCATTCATCGTAGCGAAGGTGGGCGTGAAACTTTTACAGTGGTTGAGTTCATGGAACATTGCAATATCCTTAGATTTAAAAAATATTCAAGTAGCTGATTATAATTTCATTTTTAAGATTTGATTTTTTTAAGAATTCCAAAAGACATATACGCGTTAGGAGTTATGCTGTCTCTTTGTTTAGTTGAAACGAGTTTGAGAATTTTACTTAAAAGTTAGTAAATAGCCTAGGTTTAATAACTGATTAACAATAGTTACTTATGAAAAATCTGAAGAAGAATTATTATTTCGCAAGAAATACATTGAATGCCGTGAACATTTTTGAACAAAATGATTGTGGTTAAAGAATTTATTTCTCATAAGAATTTTACAAATTCACTTATTGAACGAAAGTATATGCCATACAATCAACTTGAAACTATGCGTGGTATTACCAGATATCGTATAAATTTCGATACAAAAACAACCTGCTATATTACCGAAACATCCAAGTTCTGAAAAGTCCCATCAAAATCGCTTCGACCAATTTAAAGATAAAATGAAACAAATGGAAACACGAAAAAAAGAACAAAATATTTTATATAAGGATCAGAAAAACGATTTTGTTCTTAAGATCACAAACGGTCTTGCTATGATTAAATTTGGTTAAATTTACAGAAATAATCACATATCACGTTTTAATTATATGTGTTTAAGACAATTTAATTTCAAATACGAATAAAAACGGATTCATAAGACGATTAAGAACTTGTTTTTACGCGTCTGCTTTTGGTTGCCTATTTTAGACTCGCGTCTTTATAGAAGAAAAGCTTTAATGATGATTTCATATTTAATGTTACATTTTTAGACGTATAATTTTTTTACATACTTTTAATATCTAAAGTTATTTTAATGAGTACCTACTTATTTATTATATTAAGGGTCATAAATACCTTAAAATTATATTGCGATATTTAATAAATTTCTTGTCAAGGTTTTGCTAATTAAATAATAATAATAATTTTCGGGTTATCTCAATCATTTTTGTGTTTATATTATGTATTCATCAGATTTCAAAATAATTCCAGAAAAAGCGGAAGCCTCACGAATGTGTTGTAAGGCAACCTATTTTTTCTTGTATAAATAAAGAAAACATTTTCAGAAATTTTATCTACTTGGGAGTATTAAAATATATCCACAACCTACTACTTCATACTACTACGTTCATAACTAAGCATTGCATACAATTTTAACAAGATAGCGTACCTCCAAAATAACAAAACAAAAGAAAATTAAAATAACAAAGAGTGAGAAAATAAACACATAAAAACGTAATTTTTCAGCTCTATTTTGTTTGAATGAGGCGTATGCAGGAAAATTTTATAAATAACTATTTCCACACTGACGACATAACTCCTTACAGGTCAATAGAATGCTTTTACACTAGCTGATTAACTTTTTTTGACTGATCACACCTGATGGTATGTGATGATACAATCTAAGATGGAAGCTTATCTGTTAAGAGGCAATTTATCTTTTATTATTTCTACACAGCATCGTACACAAATCTCTTTGATCGACTGTCTTTGCTGATAGAGTGGTATATAGCCACGGCCGAAACCTCCCACCAGTCCACACTCCGACAAATTAGAAAATGCAATTTTTTAAATTCGTCCTAACGGGGATCCAACCCGGGGTCTCTGCTAGAAAAGATAATACTTACGTCTTGATAATTTAAATAGATAATTTTTCCCGAAATAGCCATTTTTAATATTTCAATCTGCTTATCTAATGTATTAAAATTTTGTGTATAACGGAATTGATGGTTTGACGTTCTGGCAGTTTGTGGAATTCGATTTGCAACGAATTAACCTTAACATTGACAAAGGTTACAGCTAAATCAATATATGATAATAATTACTTTATGGCTGTCGCATAATGTTTACGTAATTTTTTATGTCAGGGAGATCTATAAGTGTCTCTGTCTTTGCCTTCGTTAAATTTATAATTGGTTTCTATGACAAAGAAGTCTTAGGATTGTCTAGCAGTATAAAGTTATATATAAGAATTCTAATATTATTGTTTTATTTTTTTAGTTTTGATGATTAAATATCGCTAGATTCGAAATAAATAAAGTGCATATAGTCTTCAACATTAGGTTTCTTTTTGCATCAGGCGATCAACTTTTCTTATAAGGTTTTTTATGTAACAGAGGGTGCTATTCTATGGATGTAATGATATACCTAGTTCGGCCATAGGTTCTGCTACAAAAAAAAGGATTTTTTAAAAATGAAGTAACGTATTAAAATTTATACCTAGATATTTATTAGTCTCAGTAATATATTAATAAAAAATTCTATTCGAAATGGCCATGTTTGAATTTTTTACAGGTCTTTAATATGTTTGGCCACGAATCTATGGATTTACGCAGTGTTTCCAAGGGAAATTTCGCCATTCCTTGTTCCAAAGATTTTTTAAGAGAATCAATGTCGCTGTGTCGCTTAGAGCAGGGCAGGTCCTATAAAACTGATCATAATTTGAAGTCTAGAAAAATCAGGTTATGTGGAATTTTTTACGCACTAAAACTCCCTTGGTAGCACCACGTGTCTGCTGGGGTGGTACCGGCGACTCGGGCAGAATGTACCAGTGTCAACACTGGCACAAAAATCTATCGGTCAATTTGGAGCAGCCAGCATCCTCACCAGATGAACGCCCTAGTGAACGAAATCAACCCTCTTATAGCTTCTTTCGGCAGTCTCCTTTTTGCGAAAAACATCTTCACAAAAGGAGATCACCACCCTCCACGCTCCTGGCTCTTTAAGTTAAAGCCTAAAGCACATGTCAGCCTTATTGACTTAATTACTAATCACAACATATTCATTTATACTCTTAATAACTACATATGCTACGTAACTAATAAAACAATAATAAATTTAACACAGGTTATATAAAAAAAGTAGTAGTATTCTGGCTGGCCTATAATTTGGTCCAGGTAGAATGACTGTTGGATAAATAATTAGAGAGAGCGAATTGCATAATTTGGTAGGTAATAAAAGCATTGCTCGTAACATTTGGTTTTACATTTCGGCGTTTTTAGAATGAATAATCACGAGACTAAACTTTAAACGAAGCAAGAACAAAAATAACGCATTTAATATCTACACTAATATTATAAAGAGGAAATAAGAAAAAATATACCCTAAAGCTGGCGCTTACCTCTCTCTGACCTCGGCTCACCTTAGCTATCCAAAGAGGTAATGTTGTCAGAAATTTAGGATTTCTTCTTTCTTTTCCTCGTATGTAATTGTGTATATGTAGTTTTATTTAGTTTATAAATTAAATTGCTTTGTTACTTAAAAATTATAAATATAAACAAATCACACAATTTTGATATAATTATATATAACTATGGAAACATTTGTGTTTTTATATGAAACGTATGTTTTTAGGTTTTCACTCAAAAACTACTTCAAAAAATTTTTCACCATTAGAAAGCTGCATTTTCATTGAGTGATATAGTCTAGTCCACTTTCGCAAAAAAAGAAAAACAGGGCTCCTTAAGCAAAATGCAATAATGTAACCCAAGGCGTGAAATAAATAATCTGTTATCGCGTCTGCTGCGAAAACTATTAAGGATAGAACAAAAATGCTCTACAATATTATAGAACGTATATATCTATAAAGAAGTCCGTAGTAACATATGCCCAACTACTGTAGTTATGCCATTATAACTACATTTTTACATTTTAAAAGTTAATAAAAGTGCCGACCATAATCAAACCATATTATTCATACTTCTGTATTAAAGACGTTTTACACCTGTGTAATACTTTTTACACGATTAAAATCTGACATTCCATGCAAAAGATGCAAAGAATTTTAAAATCGAAATCTAAAGAAAATAATGTATCGAGTCGAACTCCAGAGTGTCAAATGTTGTGTATAGGGACGTTCTGAGACAATTAAAAGTAAAGTATTACAAAAAAAAATTAGAAGAAAGTTTTGCCTTTTGAATTTTTGTTTTTATTTTTAACAATTTATTATAATCGATCTGCCTCATTGGTTTAGTGATTAGCATATTCGACTACATACGTGGGTCCTGGGTTTGAGTCCCAGGTCGGGCCAATTTGAAATCGATATTGAGTTTTCTATTAAGATTTTTTTAATATTTACCCGAAGTTGGGAAAAATTTGGCGGTGTGATCTACCCCCGTGCCTCAGAGAGCATGTTAAGGCGTCGGTCCTACGCCTGATTTCTCTCCGCGAGTGTCGGATTGCCTTCACATCGGACTATGAGAGTGCACTTGTGAACTATGCCTGCTAATCCGCAGTGGAGCAGTGTGGTGGGTCTATGCTCTAAAAATCCTCTCTCATACGAGTGAGGTGGCCTATGCCCTATTATAATGGAGAGCTAAAAATTATTGCACCGATGTAGAAATTTTTTTCAATACATGTAGAGTATTTTTAAATTTACTTATTTCGGACGTTCTACGTAAATGAAGTTGCGAGTTTTAAAAATTTATTACTTAGATATATATTCGAATGTAAGTGTATATTTAATTACCTGAAAGGAAGTAATTAAAAACTAAGTGAAGTAAAACTTTTCTAACTTCTAACAAAAATAAATCTGTAGTCCGACTTAGTAGATTTCCCAATGACACGAGATCGATGTCTAAGTGACACCGCGGGGCATTGCGTGTGTATTAATAAAAAGGTTTGAATAAGTTTACTTGGAATCTTAGATTTAAGGAAAGCTCTTTGGCTGATTATATTTCTATGAAGCTAATATTTTTTAAGAATCATACCACATTACAGATAACGGAACTCATTAACGTTTTTACTTTTTAATGGTACCCACGCGTGCGTAGCTCCGCCCTACGCCCGCCCTAGCGACTATAAATGCGAACGTCACCGTAGCGCCAGAACTTGTTGCACTTCGCGCTCCTAACTTTCAAATTCGCTTCCCGGACGTCAAAGATTACTTCAGGTAAGTTTTTAAACAGTAAAATTTTATGTCTGATATCGTTTGTATTACCATTGATTTCAATCGGTAGTGAAATATATATCAACACAATCTCGGCTATTTAAATTTCTTGATAGCTTCAATTTAACACAAAATCGAGCTTTACATTTCTGTAATTTAGAAATTCTTAGACTAGAAGATATGATAACGATCTATCATTTAGCTAATTAATGATTTATTTATATTTAAACGTAGAAAACGGAACGTAGAAAATCGGAATCTTTCAGTTTAGATTTCACCAATATGACAATTAACTTAAAAATTTGCAGACGTATTGAAAACTTGATACTACAATAATTTAAAAATTTTATAGAAAATTCCTGACTACCATCATAATGCTATTGAAAAAGTTGTAGATGCGTAAGTGGTTAATGGAAAACAACTTAAAAAAGTAGGAAGTATTTTATAGCTAGAACTAAATTCATTTGATAATAAAAAAAAATTCAAATAATAAAACTTCTTTATATTTTAAAGCGTATTGAATCTTTTAAAATTTGTCTTATTTTGACCACTAAAATATATTTAAATACTCCGATATTGATTGCATATAATATAAATATTGATTTAATATATTTTTGCTAATTCAACAAATGGCCTTGGTCTTGGCCAGAATAAAATTATATTTAATCTTTAGGTTCTTCGTTAATAATTTATGAAGCACTAACTTAAATCACATTTAATTCAAAATTGAATAATACACATACATATCTATTAAAAAACAAAATATTTAAATTTTAATACATTTTTAGTTTAAATATCACTTCAAAAATAACTGTCTCGTTTTTAACAAAAAAAATATTTATAGTGAAGTTACTAGCTAGCTATTGAAAGCATTCTTTGTTTTATATTAAATAAAGTCGAATTGAAAACGTTTTTTTGCAATTTGGATCTCTTACTATATTTAACGATTTCTAACTTATTTAGGATTATCTTTTAGAAAATATTGATATAATGTGTAATAAACAAAATAAAAACCAAATTGAAACTGATGCTATAAAAATATTTTGCCGACGGGTCTTGAATATGATAGGTTACGAAGGATACAAAGGATTCAAAGCGACTAAAAATTGTACCCAATGAAATATTTAATTACAATATAAAAATATTTCATTTTAACTTCTTCATTATAATACCATTTCAATAATTTCTTTAGATTTCTAAAAAATAATATTCGTCTAAGTCATTTCTCAGAGATTTATATTTCTACGCGATTTTACATGAAGTGAAAAACATTCGTTACATTCAAACGTCTGCTTCAGCGTAATTTCCCTTTCAATTATTAAACATTTAACATTTTGTTTGAGATTTTCTGACATTTGCTTGATATCTTTATTTTAGGATAATTTTCATATAAATATCCGTATTAATTTCGTTTAATTCTTTGATCAGTCTTCAATAGAAAAATATTATAATTAAGATCTAGTCACTTCATTGTCGATGAAAGTAATATTATCTCCTTATAAGCTCCAACTGTGTGATTTACTGTCCATCTACAATAGATCTAATTATTTAAAATTATAATTTACGACACAACAAAATCCAGAATAGTCTATATTTTCTTGTATTAAAAACTTATGGTCAAATCGGCAAAGTGTTATTATGGCATTGGCAGAATCTAACGTTTATTTCATTTTTTAACAGTCCTCCTGTAAATTATGCTTTGTCAATTGTGACATTATTCTCTACCGACGGTTTGAAGCCACGGCTGTAATAACTTGAACCACGTAAATAAGAAATATCTCCAAAGAAAAATAAGCGCTGGAATTTAAAACTTTATTTTGTGATGGGGGAATATTGTTTGAATGTTTTACCGAACGTCCGAGAGAATATCATGTATATAATAAGGTTGTTATTGATGAAAAAGGTAAAGATCAGACAGAGAATTTGGTCCTATTTCGGGGTAAGCGTTTAAGTTGTATTATTCGGGCATTGACAATCGAAGTCAATTTCCGCAATTTGACAAAAGCATTGTTGAAACGGCCTTTGAAATGTCTTACCTATAACACGCCTTTTTGAGTTATAATACAATGAAAATTTCAATTTTTTGTATGTGAAGGCTAATGGTGACATGAATTGAGAAAACGTACTTAAGTTGGACATACAATTCTAACAAGCAAGCATACAATGTACAATTCTTAGCAAGTACATGATAGCTTTTATATTCTGTAATATACGTATTTAATACTGTATATATTAGTTGTGTTCAATTCCGTAGAAATAAATCCAGTTTGGTTAGTTGTGTAGGTTAAGAATAGAGTTCAAACGTGAAAATTACAGAATTTGACTAATTGCGGATAAATAGTTACATGATTGTGATATATACATATATACTAGCGTAACCCGCGACTTCGTCTGCGTGGAATATTTTTTGGATAGCATTGATACCATTGATATCGTGATGAGTGAATAGTTAACAACCCCGCGACCCCCCTTGCGGAGGGAATTTTGGAAATCCCTTCTTAGCTAACCTCTACTCGGAAAAAGGAATATTTCTACAAAATTTTAAGTCTGTACGCCTTATGGTTCCAGAGATATCGTGATGAGTCAATAAATACCTCGATATCTCTTTTATATATATAGATAGAAGATAGATGATATGTGGTAAAACCATATTTTTTCAATCTGTACATTTTTACAGGCTAATCTCCGAAACTCTAGCAACTTTGATAAGATTTTATCTATTGAAAGTTGATATTATAAGAAACAACACTTTTTATTTCGATTTATCAGAACGTTTAATTACAATTGTTAAGTAATATCAGCAGGTAAATCGAAGCGAACAGAAAATCTTTTCTTAAAAACAAAAAATAAATAACGTCCGTATTTATCGATTAAGGCTACTATTACTTCGTGTTGGCTATCCAGGAACGATATTTGCAGATATTCGTTAAGGAAATTATGTTTTTCATACTGTCTGCTGTGGTGAATAGCCTTCTATCGTTGCGAGAAGTAGCTATAATATTATTGTTACCATTTTTATATTAAATCATTGTAATGGTAATCACATCGAGATGTAAAACATCAGGTGAAGTCATAGTCAAGCGCTAATATTTTAATAACATTAAAGATACCTACTAAACCTGTAGTACTACTTTGAATGAATTTTAAACGATATAGTTTCAGCTCCTGTATATTTTCTTATTACAAAGTGATATTGCCAAATATCTTAATAAACGATATTCTAAGTTTTTCCTAGTATAGCAAAAGGCGACGCGATATATTTCTTATATACGATGACGCGGGAAATCTTCCCCTTTTCATGACGTTGTGTCATTCCTATTTGATAACCTGGTAGGATATTTATTTACCAGTAGCGATATTTAGAAAATATAATCTACGACTACTGTACTTTTATAGCTGATTGGTGAACGGTTGATTATAATCTCACCTGATAGTAAATGATGATACAGTCTGAGAACGGAATGCGGTAATCTGGTAAGAGGTAACATACCTCTCGTGGTTTCAACACAGCTTCGTACCTGATAGCAAGTTTTGCTTAGATGCACTTCACTTCAAAACTAGCCGTCGCCGATACCTTCCACCAATTCTATTTCAGAGAAATTAGAAATTGGAATTTCCTAAACCTTTATGGCAACCCTTTAATCATGGATCTCTGCTAACAAAGAGAGTACGTCAACATTTTTATAAATTTAATCGCCTGTAATAATCATTAATCATTATGGTACTTTCAAAAGATCATCCGTAAGAGTAGGCTAGTACATATAGCAAAATATAACTTTTATTTCGTTTGTGGACAATTTAATGGAAAGTTAAATAGAACTTACACAAATTTATTACCTCTTATACCATAAATCTGTCGCTGGATTTAGAAAAAACATTTCTTATATACGTTGAGGTAATTCAAGTATTATAATTAATTGAAGTATTATTAATAATTGAATACCTTTATTAAACTTAACAGTAAGTTATCAAGACTGAGCATGAATCTTTCCAAAATTAAAAATACCAGATAAAAATCCCTCTTGAGTTTGAAAGAAAATGTTATTCTTAGCACTCACGCGTAAGATACCGGTATTCTTGCGAATTTAGGGTTCGAAAACTAATTTGTTTTAGTTAACCCAAACTCATCGAGTACTTTTGGAGCTTCAAGCTACGCTTAATTTGTTTGTTTTTATTGTATATATTAATCTGTTAAGAGGTAATTTACCTCTTAATAGTTCGTGCACAATATATTGACGTAATTCAAAATTTTTTCTTGTGACATGTGTTTCTATGGATTATAACTTACTATGACCTAAGCCATATAAAAGTCCAAAATTAATCAAAGTAGAAAATACCCTCCACTAAATTTACCTTTGCGTGAAAAAGAACTTGGATATTAGGTTAGTCAAGCGAGCCGCACCATTCGCAAAGCTATGCCGATGTCAGATTTCTTATACATTTATAGAAATATTTTTGTTCAATTTGAAAGCGAATAAGTTTTTTTTGCAATTTAGCCCTTGAACGTAATTATATTACAGATAATGCGTTACATGGTTAGAAATAAATCTTTTTTATTGCTTAGTTGCCTCAATGTTTCAGATGAAAATACACATTTGTTAAACTATTCGTTTTGTTTGTACTATGTTAAATGGTCGCAAATCAATAATATATTGTTTTATTGCACTGGGAAAGGTATTTGCCACGTCGAGTTGTCTATTCGTGTGTTCGGGACTTACTGGAAAATATTATAACACAGCGTCTTTCCTTTATGGGGAAGGACCAAGAGGTTTGCTTGCATCGTCTTCTCTGGTAACCTGGGATAAACTGAATAATGTCGCATTATGGGTTAAAAATGGCTAAAATATGTCTGCAAACCTTCACCTCAGAGCTCCGGGCCTGTTCCTTCGGATGGATATCCTTCCTCTAGCATCTCTTATGCGAGAGAACAGACTCACAAAAGAAGGCAACTGTAAATCCTTCTCGTTTGCGCGCACAATGCTGATTATATTATTACTAATGACCCTCCGATCATACTGATGACTGAAGGGCAAGTCAACCTCCTGATGATAATCAAAGAGATGTTTGTGTACTGGTACGAGGTTGTGTAAAAACCATATGAGGTCAATTGCTTCTTACTAGCTCAGATTGTATCATCACTTACCATTGGGTGAGATCACAGTCAAGCGCTAAACTGTCAGCAATAAAAAAAAAGTTTTTTTAATTTGTCACATCCGGAATTGTACCCAGGACAAAAATTAGTAAATGGTATCGAAAAGTTTTATTACTTATTCGGTGCATCCTTCATTATTTCACTACAACCCTTAAACAAAGAGGTATATTTTTTAGTTGTCGTTTAACATCGCTTTTGGTTTTATAAAATCACAATAATAAATAGATTGTAATCACGGTAAGATTATGAATTATGTAACTGTATTATATCCAGTCCGCAAGACATGCAAAGAGACTCAAGTTTAGCATTATTTTGTGAATAAGTCGTTTTGTGAAGCACATCTCCTAAGGTCATATAGTGTAGTACTCTTGAAGAGGTTACGTTATCGCCACGAAGCATACGTCAAGTGTGCTTCAAGTACAAGTTTTCATTCACGGATTTGTAATGCAAAGTGATATGACTTCTCTGTTAGAAATTATTTATAGTTTAACGACGCCAAAAGAATTACATAATATTGCGTTAATCTAAAATTTTTCTAACCTGGATCTTCCAAAGTTCCTGTATCTACGAGCTCTGAACATCCTAATTGTTTCATTCTGGCACCTCGCCTACTCTTTGATTATCTATGTATATAAAAGAGATATCCAGATATCCATTGACTCATCACGATATCCTGGAACCTTAAGGTGTAGGGACTTGAAATTTAGTAGGATTGTTCCTTTTGCCGAGTAGAGGTCAGGTAGGGACGGATTTTATGAAATTGGTTGAAATTCATCTGTCTTAGTTTTCGGAAGCGGTCTTCTAACACATTGTAAACTAACTGTCCCAGGCAGCTTCGTTTGCGTTATAAATGACCTCTAGGTCAAAAAAAATATGAAATTTTTTGTTGAATATTAATAAAATTGAAACCTTTCCTATATCAGAAAAACTCAGCAAAATGAAAAAGGAAACTAAATCGGTTGAGTGGATATGTTATTTGTATATATATAGAGATTAATAAAAATTTGAGTGTTTAAATTTTTTACTTTCCTAAAAAATCATTTATTAATCGACAGTGAAAATGAACTCAACTTCCCTCGTGGTTAAGTAAACTTCGTAAATTTTAATTCTGCGCTCCGCTATGAAACGTAGAAATTTATTCGTAGTATTTTCATTTAATTGTATTAATTTCGTGCCATTGGTCCTTTGTGTCTATTGTATTGTATCTGTAAATACGTTCCGTTTTACGAAACGTAAACACGAATATTAATGCGGCCGAATGTTTCTCTATATTTATTTTTAATCTTTGAATGAAATCGGCTTACGTTTTTGATTTTTCTGCTTTTACAAACGTTGTTATTGCTGATCTGAACGGATTTTATAACAGTCGTTATTCGGAATCTGTTAATGGAGTTCATAAACTGTAAATATAAATGGTTAATGTTTTATTGTATAATCAGATAACCGTGATACCTTTCTTATTTAATCTAATTGTGTAAAATATTGCATATTCCATAATTTAGAAACTATAAAAATATTGTTTGAATCATCTTAAATATTAAGGTCTGTTTGTTACTCATAGCGTGGGCACTGGTCTTTTGACTGCAGATGGGTTACAAATAAATTAACAGATTTTAGTGCTACGACCCACCACGTTGTACCGTTATATTAAAAAATAAGTCAATACTTGTAGAATCGCGCTAGCAAATCCTTTAATTAAGGTTTTCATTTAACTATTAGCTTTTCCTGGCGAAGTCATCCGCGTAGTTTCCGATACCATTTGTATATAGCAAAACCGTAAGTTATCGAATCTAATAAATTTTATTACTAAAGGTAAGTAGCAGCCCTTAACGTGCTCTCCGAGGCTGGATCACACCGCCAATTTCCTGACTTCGGGCAAATATTGAGAAAATCTTAATAGAAAACCCAGGACCTCATATCTGTAGTCGAATATGCTAACCACTAGATCAATGAGGTAGTCTTTTGTGAATAAAGGTAAGCAGCAGCCCATTAACGTCTCACTGTTAGGCACAGGCTTCCTAACTCATATAAGAGAGGGTTTTTAGAGTATAGACCCACCACGCTGCTCCACTGCAGATTGGCAGACATAGTACACAAGTGCACTCTCTATTCCTGCATTCTTATAGTCCGATGTGAGGGGAATCTGATACGACCGGAGAGAGATTAGCCGCAGGAGCGACGGTTTAAGTAGCAGCCCATTAACGTGCTCTCCGAGGCACGGGGGTGGATCACACCGGCAATTTCCCAACTACGGACAAATATTGAGAAATTCTTAATAGAAAACTCAATATCGATTTTTGTATTGGCTCAACCCGGGACTCGAACCCAGGACTTCATGTATGTAGTCGAACATGCTAACCACTAAACCAATGAGGCTATCCTTTGTGACTAACTTTCTTATTAATACGAGCAAGTATTTCTTTTTCTCTCATTAAAACCGTAATTTCTGACTTTAATGACTACACAACGTTTCATGACAGTCGTTAAATAACAAATTGTTGAAATGACCTTTCTCTATCGGAGTTATATTATCCAAATTTAATAGCTGTGTAACTGTGATGTTGAATAATTATGGCCGATAGATTGTTATTACAAAATATGCAATGCCTCATTTTGATATGAATTATTTGGTTGGTATACAAAACACACACAGTCTTAAAGTCAATTCCTTCGACATTTAGCACGCGCTGCATGAAGTTATTACAGCACTTTCTATTCAGAGCTCATGTCAAAGAGCTTGCAGTATATATATATATATATATATATATATATATATATATATATATATTTCAGTAGTGTAGAAAGTTTTAAAAGTTTTATAATTTGCCAAGTTTGCGTGCTACCATTTTGAGCTTCTTTACCATCAAGTGAAAGGAGAGGTGAGATTATAATCAAGCGCAAACCTAAACTTAAATAAATCACGAATCATCGACTAGTTTTCAAGTTAGTTATAACTTACGTTTTTAATTGAAACTTTTTGAAATTGCATTGAACCACGTTATATGCAAATATATAATATGATTAGCTCTAAATATATACCTACATACATAGCATCACGCCTTATTCCCATAGGGGTAGGCAGAGACAACATCCTTCCACTTGCCACGATCCTTGCATATCTCCTTCGCTTCTCTCAATCTCATTAAATCTTTCATACAAGTTCGTCGGTTTAGAGTACTCTTGACCTGGCCGTTATTTAAAATGTCCTGGATTTGGTCCAGGAACGTNTTATTTACCATCAAGTGAAAGGAGAGGTGAGATTATAATCAAGCAAACCTAAACTTAAATAAATCACGAATCATCGACTAGTTTTCAAGTTATTTATAACCTACGTTTTTAATTGAAACATTTTGAAATTGCAGTTGAATTTCGCACGTTATCAAAAGCGCATACTTGGGCGGTTTTACTCATCTTAAATATCTGGTATTTTATATGATTTGAAGAACTATCTATACCGTATAATAAGTTAATTTACAATGAGGTTAACGAACCAACTATCATAGGGGCTACCCTATTATTTACGCCATATCAGTGAAATAGTTGACATGAAGGTCCATTGTCAAAGTTTTAATGAATCATAAATACCTTTAAGCTATATGACTTCTCATGCCTTCCCCGTTGAAAGTCAATTTTAAAAATATAAAAAGCCAAAAAGTCTTACATCTTATGGAGGGGATTAGATTTTATAAACCTCACGATGTTACCATATACACAGGTATTTATAAGCAATTCTTGCGAAATTTCGATATCTTCGTAATACTTAATAACGACATTTATGTTATTTTGTCAATTATCAAGATCGTGGTTTTCAAACAAGCAACCGAAACATAAATAATATAAGATTTGCCGTCGATACAGTTAGATTAATCTCCTGAATAATTTAGTTCGTCGAACAAATGAGTCTGATTCTAGTATATCGAAGATAAAGGTCGTGTTCATATGAAAATTAATTTCTGCACACTTTAACACCACGAAGGTAACTTTTTTTTATAAAAACAGACTTTACATGACACAAACCGAAACAGGTAATTTTAGAATTTTTTGAACTTGTTTTGACGACCCCGCTGGCGCAGTGGTGCGAATACTCCCTTTGCTTGCAGAGGTCGTGGGTTCGATCACCGGTAGGACGAATTTAGAAAATTGTATTTTCTAATTTGTCTGAGTCTTTACTGGTGGGAGGCTTTGGCCGTGGCTATTTACCACCCTACCAGAAAAGCCGTACCGCCAAACAAAGAAATTTGTGTTCCGGTACGATGTTGTGTAGAAACCCGAAGGGCTATATCGCCTCTTACCAGATTAGCACGCTTCCACCTTAGACTGTCTCATCGCTTACCATAAGGTGAGATCACAGTCAAGCGCTAAACTGTTAAGCAATTAAAAAAAAGTGTCTCTGTTTGTTATACATAATAATACACTTTACTTTTTATTCAAAATTTTCGACAAGAACAGGAAATTCGTTAGATCCTCTTAATTTCTGTAATACCATTCAGTTCGACTATTCTGTCGAGAGTTTCAGGGCAGTGAGAGAGTGAATAAAACTATAAACCACATTACAGCTTCAAATGACATTTCCAAAAATACTTCACCACAAAGTATAAAAAAGGGAAAACAAATTCTCTCATCCATTCCAATAATTTAGATACATATTACAAAAAAATGTAAAGTGATATTGATAACGCTCCCAAGCTCCCTACGACCACCGATTACCTGATGCGAAACCTCAAAGGGTCACAAAATATGATTTTTTATTATCATAGGCAAATATAAAACAAAATATTCAGTTCTATTGATAGCTTTACCCTCAAGAGATCAAGAGACAGTAAGATTTTCCGTCATAATTTCGTATTGAATGGAAAATCGAAATACATTGGGATAATTTCGTATTTCTGTGAATTGTTTGTCTTTAAGAGTAATTTGTAGTGATTCTTTTAAAATAAAAGTCTCGAGTTTGTTATTGTACTCCTCCGAAATGGCTTGACCGATTTTTATGAAAAAATTTAGTAGGTTTGAGTAGTAAAATATTTTTTGTCTTCCTACTTCCACCCCCCATTTCCAATCGCACTTTGAAACTATTTGGCTAGTGCTTCATATAAATGTAGTTAAGTGAATGTAGTTTATTTTAAGTGGATACGAGTATAAGTTTTTGTCATTACCTAAAATCACATATAGCTTTCATTTAACGACGCCATTAGTTCTTATATATTCTCATATTAAAAAGAGCATATAAATCCTTGAATATCCTATATGTTTTGTGAAAACCAAAAGTGAAGCAGTTCATTAAAACCCTTCTTCCAAAAGCTTTTGTGAAAAAAATCAAAAAACCATGTTATTTTCGAAAGAATCATATGAAGGATGTATTATTTTCATGGTCTATGAGCTTTAAATTACCCTTAGTCATTTGATATTAATATATATTAAAAATGAATGTGGTCAGAAACATTTTCTCATACTCATTCATTGGATTTGTTGCCGTTTTAGACTTAACGGAAAATGTAAATTAAAATTCAGAGTTCATGAAAGAAGAAACACGCACGAGGCTTTAAATACATCTCAAACTCTCTTATTGTTATTTCATGTTACAAAATATCTAATTTGGTCATTTTTGGTTATATGTAATTTGTTTCTTAGAAAATTCCTAACAAAAAACATTCATTTGTAAGGACTTACAAGGAAATGAAGTAGGAAAAGGTCAACGTAAACAACGACCTAAGCAATCCTTTGAAACATGTGTCTAAAAAGACTTCCCATTTTACATTTTATAAGGGGAAACGTTGGTTACAGCTTGGAAATGGAGTTTATTTAAAATAAAAAAATACAAGGTAATATTGTTATTTTAACATACACAATTGGCCATAACATATTTTGATTAAATTTCAATTTTACACGTTACAATAGAAAAACAGAAGTATAATCTGCTATAAAATATTAAAGAACTTAGTTATATGTATATATCATTTTAAACTCATATTATAAATTCGCATTCTCCCTTTATATATTTACAAATGTTTAATCATTAATATAATACTTTTTTAGTTAGTCACTTAAGTTCAAATACATTTTTTTTACTTGCAGTGAGTTTTTATATTGTTTTATATTTTTATAACATTTTATATTCTTATAACATAATTTAATCTTGATCCGCATACGATTACGAAACAAAAACATTGAGATGAGTCTATTAAAAGATATTTATGTTTAATGTGTATTCAATCAACAGCAATTCATTAAAATTTAAAGAGTTTGAAAGGGTTCTTTTCTTAATCCTGATAAAGGTCACACGGTTAAAAGTTGGTAAGCCTTGACATTTTACGTTTAAATATTACAATATATTGATAGAATAAGTAATATTAAATATACATAGAATGTTTAATTTTACTGACTTGATGAATTATTGAGAATTTTTTAATATAAAATCGCACTTTTCCAGGGTTATATAATATTTTTATGATTAAAACGAAATAAAAAAATAGACTGCCTCTTTGGCGCATTTTATAAATTGTCTGGCTTTGGACTGGTGGAAGGCTAGTTGTTACACTACTAGTACTGGAGAGAAGAATCAAAACATATCTTTCTTTTTCGCTGGGAAATGCATTTACGCACACACCTCAATCCATTGGTCAGGATTGTGAGACATGGCGAGGGAGGAGGCCTCGAAATACCTATTAAAACCCAGTGGAACCCTCAGACCAAGACACCAGATAAGAGACACCAGAGGATTAGCTTGCGTATTCCCTGATGTCCCGAAGGAGCCTGCATTCTTGATGAATAAAAGGAGACTCATAAAAGAGTCAGAGGTGTGGGCCTCCTATAGAGAGACAACATCCTCGCAGAAGAAGACCTCTCACGCCCAAGGCCCAATAAAAAAATTGCTTTCCGGTACGATGCTGTTCCATAAGATGTACAATACTTCTTACCAGATCAGCGTATTATCTCTTAATTAGACTATATCTGTATTTTTAACATTGGGATATAGAATAGAAATTTTATACTGAATACTGCTTGGATTTGTCACGTTCTACTTTATTCGTCTAAGTATGTACTCAAGTATTACTTATACGAAATTTTATTAACAAAGTTTGGAACTCTATATTACATACAGTATGTCAGTAATCCGTACTTAAACGTGCAGATACGTAACTCAAACTGATCATCGCCGTTCGCCATGGTTGCAAACTAAGGTAAAAAGTAAAGAGCTTTTATTATCGACAAGAGAACTTTTACTATGTATGATAAAACTTTCCAGCAACTTTTTTTTACACCTATATGTAATTATATCACTAGCAATTATTAAGGGTCTTTATTTGGAAGCAGAATTGAACGCGTGTATTCTAATTATTTAAAATAAAGTTGAAGTATATAGACGGATACGATCGTAATATAATTACTTAATAATTTAACATATAGCAGCTTTGGGAGTGTTGTGACATAAGTCAAAAAAAGGCTAATTTATCTTAAGAGACATCTGAAAAATAACATACTATTTAAATTGGTGCTACAGCTTCAATTATGTCGTTTGAACAAGAAAATATACACAATTCTTCTAAAATTAACAAAAATGATAATATAATTATTGGTCCAGCAATGTTATGAAAGGGCTAATCATGATGAAGTTCTAACCCGAAACTGCTATTATTATATATTATACTAGTAATGCCCTGCGGTTTCACCCGAGTATATACCGATCTCGTGGCAGTGGCAAGTCTACTAAGACAATAGATTTATTTTTGTATACAGATTTTAGTTTACAAGGAATATATATCTACCTTATATATTATTAAATTCGTAACACCAGTTACGTAGAATATCCGACATTAGTAAAATTAAAAATACTCTATACGTATTGAAAGATTTTTTATAAATCGGCTAAATTGTTAAAAATAAAAACAAAAATTCAAATGCAAAACTTTTTTCTTTTATATTAGAGAAGAGATTTATTTGTAATAATTTATTGTCTCAGAACTTCCCTACACATAACATTTCATGTACTTTTCTTTCGTGGCAGCAAAATAATATCACGCGAGTTCGACTCGGAAAGAATTATTCTATTTATATTGACATTTTAAAATTCGTTATATCTTTTGAATGGAATGTCCGATTTTAATAACTAAAATGTTAAACATATTGAAGCGGTCTTTAATAAAATATCTTTGAATAAGATAAATGGTTTTGTTTTTGTCTTTTATTAACTTTCAAAATATAAAACCTTAGTTATAGAGGCATAACTACAGTAGTTGGATATATGGTATCACGGACATTTTTATCGATATTAATACGTTCTATGATATTGTAGAACAATTTTTGGTCTATCATCAATATTTTTCGCAGCACACGCGGTGACAGATTTTTTGTGACAAATTTTTTGATACCTTGGGTTACATTAATGTATTTTTATTAGGGGTCCCTATTTTTTTTGAGAATGTAATATAGCTTATGTCGGTCACTGAATATGTAGCTTTTTAATGATGAAAATAATTTTGGATTCGGTCTAGTACTTTTCGTGTGAAAATTGTACAAACATACATACAAAAACACAAATGTTTCCTTTATAGAATGTTAGTTTAGAAAAACATCGTGCAACGTTTAAAGCTTCAAAACCAAGACGTATTTTTCGTATCTGTCGAAAAATTTCTGCCTTTCAACATTGTAGGAAACTAACGAGAACGGAAGAAGGTGAAACTTTATCAATTTGCCTTCTACGGAATCTGTTTATCGCGCTACAAAGTTACTACCATTACAGTTTCCACGAAACAATTAGTAATTGCTTTATATTTCAAACCACCGATTTAATTTATGTGGTTTATAAATTTCATTACACTTTTGTTACATCTGTAGATAAAATGGCGAGGTAAATATAAAGGCCGCTAATACAGGAAAAGAATTAATTGCTTAGTATTTACAGGACTATACATAATATCTTTATATATATAATTTTTCTGTACCTTTATATGTCTGACCTCTTCCTAAACGGATAGACAGATTTTTTACGACATCGGGAACTACGCGGTTGATACCACTGGGAATAATTTGTCTTTATGTATATATTTCTTTCATTCGCGCGTAGTTGACTCCCTAAGCGGGTAGATCGTTTTTGGTTAGTTTTTTTTATATGGTGCGGCAGATTGAAGAATGGTTTGCTTGACAAATCCATCCGACATCATATCAAATACTCAAATTAGGCTTTTCTGGTATTTATTGTCAAATACAGTCATTTTCTCATATTATAATTTCAAATGTCCGGTTGAAAATAATGTTAAAGAGTGACATAATCGGAAGTCTGTTCTGAGAAATTTGTATTCATAAATAACAGATTACCTTATATTTTTATGGGTTCGGAACCAAACGTCGGTAATATCTTCGGGAACAGCTCGTTACACAATGAAAGCTTATTTTTATTACTAACAAATATGAAGACTAACGCAATGTGCACCTATGGAATATAAAAATTACTAACGAAATCTATATAAATAACAGTCCGCGTCGCGTAATTTGTTTACAAAAATATCTTCTCCCCAAAACGAGAAATAAATGAACCCGCGCGTTATTATTTTTTACATAAAATATAATTTAATACTTTTGCCTAATGCGTTTCGAATTTGTTCTTCAAGAGTTTTTTTGTATTATTTTGAAATTGTCAAAGTAGATTATGGTGAAAATGACAATATGATTTTGAGTATTATGTAAAATTATGCAGGAAAATACGATACTGGTACATTTTGATTTAATGTAGTACCCTTTAATATTAGCTTTACGTTTACGAAGCGAAAAAGAAAACTTTAAAATAATTTGAAAAATATGAGGTATGGTTTCTGGTATTATTTTGATAACTGATATAAGTCGACGTTTACTAAACCAATATTATATTCTTGTTATTATTCCTATTAGGTTTACTGTGAAATATGTCAGGATGATTCCCAAATCAGTACCTTTGCTCGTTTCGCTGGAAAATACATTGATAGAAATAGCCAACCATGATGTAAGACTATATATATCTAGTTACTATTATTAAGGTCATATTTTTTTCATTAAGTTCACATTATGTTAGCTCGAAACCTCTACACAATTTATTAATAAAATATTTTTTGTTAATATATTGTTTTTAAAATTGTAGCGGCTAATACTTGATATCAATGCAGTATTTATTAAAGATTTCACTCATTTTTAATTACCTAATTTTTTTCACAGTTATTTTTTTTCATTTGAATTCACCTTTGAATTGATAAATATCGCAATTTCCACGTATTAATACCAAGGTCACTCTGCTCCGAGGAGGACCCGTAACAAACTCAGTCGTAATCGAAGTGGTATTTCTTTGTGTTATTACCATTACGATGTCATTTTAATATATTTTTCATAGATTACAGCCCTAAATTTTTATGATTTAAGTAATAATTCAAATCAAATTATTTGTCATCAGGCACTATGTTCAGCAAGAAGATTGCAGTAGCTGTTGTGGTAGTGTTGGCCGTTATCTGTCTCGCTGAGGCACGCGAGGAAGGTCCTCAAGACATGGCTGATGCTCTTCGTATGCTGCAAGAGCTAGATCGCCTCTATACTCAAGCTTCTAGACCGAGGTATGTACTCATTACAAATGTTGACTAAAAGTCATGTATAGTTACCGTTGCAATTTTAGATAATGACTTTTCAATTGTTATTTCAGTTCAAAACAATATATGGAAATTATCTAATAAAATAGTAAATTATTTTAAGTTAAACAACTTTATAGATTATAAAGAGAATTCCTCCAGCTGTCCTTTCTGACATCAGAATTTGAAAGTCAATGACTTAATTTTATATTTTTTTACCAACAGGAATTACACATTTCACCCCTAGTTATTTTTTTTAAATATTTCTGTTAAATAAATTGTATGAAACATTACCAAAGAGCGATAAGACTGAAGACAAAGAATATATAAAGATAACTATAAGCGTAATCTATGAGTATAAGTACTATATAAAAATCGATACACAATACAATTTGAGGGCAAAGGATGTAAAAGATTATTAATATATTAAATTTGCTTAGTAAGCCTATACTATCGCAGGTTTTCATCAAGGGGGAGATCAGAGACATAGATAATTAGTGAATTGATTTAAAGCCGTTATTGAAGGAGCCTCATCTTTTACAAAAAGATTAACTGTGTGTAACTATGAAACTAATGACATATTACAGTTTAGTATATATTAAAATATAGTACCTGAGATTTATAGTCGTCAGCTACGACTGCTTCGCTGGCTTAATGTAAAGAAAATTCAGCATTTTCATGGTTCTACTCTCGTTGGGGTAAATTTAGGGATTGAATTTACAAATTTTCCTGGCTCTGAAGAACTAATATTCTACCATCGTTGATAGTTAGCAGACAAAAATTTACGTTTCTATAGGATAAAAGGGTAGTTCTTGTGAAAAAAAGGGTAATTTACTATGATTGAGCAGCACCATTTTAGACTGTACGTTTACTTACCAACAGGTGATATCACAGCCAAGTGCTAATCCAAAAATAATAAAAAAAGGATAAAACTGCGTCACAAACTATCAGTCATATTGTAGTATAGCTTATTTTCTTATAGTAATTATAAATTATATATTAGAAATCTTGCATATAAACAAACACTTGTAAGATGTTACTGGCGAATACTGGTTGTGAATTTAATTAGAATATTTGAACGAATAGTATCTTAGTAGAAATAATTATCCTATCCTATGTAAAATTTGATTATAATGGCGATGAAAAGTAATTTATTTATTTATCTAAGTATTGGTTAGAAAGTTTTGTTTTCCTAATTGTACCTGTGAGATTTTGAAACTTAAATAAATAACTTTTGATTGCAAGGCGACGCAAAGGCAGTTTATTTTTTATTTGGCTTTCATAACAAGTATGAAAAAACGTGATTAACCCGAGGTCGAATATTAAAACGCGTATTTGACTTACGTTATTATTTTTTATTTTCTTTTATTTACGTTTTGCCCAGTATTTTCTTCCACCTTCTGACTTCAATTAAGTGTTGGATACATTTTTTATTTACTCACAAAAAAGTTTTCTTAAATAAGCGACTGCCATGACCTTTTTTTGATTGATATGGGTGGTTTTGGCCAGAGTTTATTCAATTCTACAGTTTTATACATAAAGCCTTTATAATTGATTTAAATTCTCTATTATGACGTAGCTATTAATATATCCAAATCCAATTTAATTTAACAATATTATTCGTAACCAATATCGTAACTATTTGGACACCATGACATTTGAGCGAAATTTTCTAAAACTAAACGATTTGGTCTCTTGTAAAGCAGAAGATAATAAAGAAAACATCATATTATTTTTTATTATAATATGGTAAATAATGCTATAAAACAGTAATTTATAAGGTGATATTTTCGGGTATTTTGTAACATTTAAACTATAATATATCATACGCTTTATATATTATTCTTGGTAACGTAATTAGGCGAGTGGTTATTTTATTACTAGCTGCACATATTTAAGAAACTATGAATACAATTTGACGAACGAGAGTCTTCTGTATACGCTCTCCCACTAATTTCCTTTAAACATTTTCTGAAGACGTATGTCTATAAAGTGTATAACGATTTGCTTGTTCGGATGCGTTTCTTATTGGTCCCTGTATTTCTCCCGCGCTTTTTAACGTCAATAACGGTCACCTCTGTCCCGCACGGACGTTTTTTGTGTCAATTGCCCCGCGGGTCAAATGGCACATGGGACTTAAATGTTCATGAAAGACTACCAAATTTTATGATTTTTATGTTTGCTAATAGTTAAACTATATAATGTAATCTTTTGTTTATGAAAGAAAGACTTCGGGGTAGCGTCACATTGCGCTAAATTTTAAGATAGAGAAAAACGTCCGTCTTGTATTTATAGGCTCATATCTTAAGAATTAAAACTTTCCTCAAGGGTTTTCATTGTTATTCATATTACTTATATAATTTAAACTAAAATTAATCACTAAAACACTCACAATTTATGAAATATCACCAAAAAACTTAACGACCTTCGACGTGACACATGCAGCGTTAGTAACGGACGCTCTGTAACTGGTTTATTTTATTGTTTTTTTCTATGGCCAGTCAATATGTTATGTCTACACATATTTTGGTACGAAGTTTATCGAGTAGCGATATAGATAATACAATGACTTAAAAAAATATGTACTTATAATAATAATTCCCCGAGTTGCAATAGAACTATTGATCCATCTAGTAGTAGTAGCCGATACGGGTTATCTATGGAGAAAAACTAGTCATGTCCACTAGGGGTTGATATGGGCAAAGGGATAATTCAACAGAGATGCAATCTTATCTATATCTCCTTTCAACCGCCTCGCTGGGATGATGGTATGAGTGTTTACGTGGTTTGGAGAGGCCCCAAGTCCCTTCTCAGCAGGAAAAATATACGAAAATGTATTTTCTAATTTGAAGAATCTTTTATGATGTTGCAGTGTATGCAATAAGGGTGTTATAATATATGACTCATGGAATGTGTAGAAACAATATGGTACAGCATAAATATAATTAGTAGACAAATGCTAGGTCTTACTCATATTACGATATTTAACTATACAGTCTACAAATGTGTGATTTAATAGTCAAGCGTTAACTTTATGCGAGAAAAAACATTAATATAATACCAGTTTCATAATCGATTTTTATAATTAAGTGTTTAACGTTAGTCAATGAAGGTTATTCCCAAAGTTCTTTATTTTATTTCTACATATGTTAAACATTAAGAGTGCTAAAAGCAATTAGAGAGGGGTTGACTAAAATTAATGCTCGTTTATTTTACCATATTATATTTTCGTTTCATTTACCCGCCGTAGCTTACGATTCTGTGATCTATTTCATTCGCTTTTTGTATTTACTATGTGCAAAATACAGAGAACTATATAAATTTTGATTATAAATCTGTATAGAATTTATTAAATAAGAGTTTGAGAGGGGACATATACTGTGATATTAAACAAAGTTTTCTATCACATACTCGGACAGTGTTTTAACATGTACATTATTATTAAGTAGGTTTAAAGTATAATGCCGATGTCTTGTAAAGTTTACAAATCTCAAATCTAAGAATATTAGAGATTTTAACACATCATTTAAATATTAATATTCTTTATTAGGTATTTTAGAGAAAATTAGGTATTAAAAATATAGTCTATGTGAAAGATAAACATTTAGACCACATGAGATGGTGTATTCAAAAAGTAAATTTTATTTTAAATCGAAATCCATCAATAGTTAAAAAAAATAAAGTCGTTTAATAAGCAAATAAGAAAGCAGTTCGGTTTTAACTTCACATATGTATATGTATTGCCTGCCAATCCGCAATGGAGCAGCGTGGTGGGTCTATGCTCTAAAAACCCTCGCTCCTCGGAGTGAGGAGGCCTGTGCCCAGCAGTGGGACGTCAAATGGCTGCTTCTTACTATGTATATGTATTGCATGATATATTATCACGTAATTACTATTGAAAACATTACACGTATTATTTATATTTTGTTAAACCTTAAAGATTAAAATAGTAATATATATTATACTCAATGATGAATCGTTAATAAATTTTTATTGCAAGTATATAATTGACGTTATTATGATAGTTTTTTCTCGGAAGTAATTTCAGAGTCCAATGATATTCAAAGCTAAATGTATAAATACTTATTAAAAGCGAAATTAAATGTACAAAACGAAAGTTATGCTTTTTGAAAGAGATGAATCTATGATGAATGACAATTTTTTGATGGACGAAGAACAAATGGAGGAGGTGAAAGAATTTGCATACTTGAGATCTATATTTACAAAGATGGAACATGTGAAAGTGATATTGAAATGAGAGTGAATGCAGGGAATAAGATAAATGGTGCTCTGCGCGCCTTTATAAATAGCCATATGGTGTCTCAAAGCGCCAGATTGGCTGTGCATGCAAGAGTGATGGTGCCAATACTCTTGTATGGTAGTGAAAGTTGGGTATGGTAGAAGAATCACAAAAGTAAAATATGTGCGGTAGAGATGAGAGCGTTGAGCAGTATGAGTGGATTGAAACTGAGTGACAAAGTAAGAAATAGTGTGATAAGAAAACGTTGTGGTATAAAAGAAGATGTAGTGACTTAAATTGAGAAAAGTATGCTTAGATGGTTTGGGCACGTAGAGAGAATGAATGAAAGGTGACTGACAAAAAGGCTATGAGTCAAGAGTGAACGGGAAAGTTAGAAAGGGAAGACCAAGGCGAACGTTCCTGGACCAAGTCCAGGATATTTTAAATAAGGGTCAGGTCAAGAGTACTGAAAGCCGACGAACATGCATGAAAGGTCTAATGAAGATGAAAGAAGCGAAGGATATATACAAGGATCGTGGGAAATGGAAGGACGTGGTGCTATATGTGTATTTATTAAAAGCTAAACCTATTTAACGTATTCAAATGTCAGTATCCAAATGGATATCGAAAAAGAGAAAATGAAATAGAGATAATGCATGTCAGACAAAAAGCGTAGGGTGTTTGAGAATATGAATAAGGGTCTAAATAAATATTATGGTTCATTTTTGATGTCGAAGCAAAATGATTCTAACTTTATTTGACAATGAAAGGTGATATTTTTGGTAAAGTTGCTTTTAAGTGTAGTGAAATTTAATAACTATCCTGTTACGCTTCGCTAAACTGGACAAACCTCAAAGTATTCATTCCTTTGATAATTTATAAATATCGAAGTCCTCATTACATAAGCTAATTACCCATACCTAGTTTAAACTAGTTCAATTGTTTCAATCATAAGCCAAAATACTCTTTTATATGAAATAACACGCACCCAATTTTTTATTCGAAAATTGTGTCTCTTTATAGTATGTCTGGTTATTTGGTATTATTTATTTGTACTAGTTTTTTAGCTTATTTACTTCTCTTTTAAAATCATCTCAACCTGACATCATTTTGCAATAATTGCTGAATTACGTGTTTGAGTTTCAACTTTGTTGGTGGATACTGATGGAAATATTTTAGGTCAAAACCGACCTTTTGCATATATAAACTATGATAAAAAGGCTTTTTCGTTCTCATTTTTTTCATATATTCTTTTTAATAAATTTTATAAAGCCCCAGTTACAGTAAGTGCCTAATTTGTTCCACGCAATATGGTCTTCTGTTTTTTTTTAACCCAGAGGGTGCTTAGTCAGATAACCTGTCCGGTTACTAGCTAAGCACGCGGGTAAGCGACCCCGGGTGCCTCGAGCTGTTACTACCGCTACAATTTCTCCCCTCCGCGGTAGAAATATCCTATCCCCAACCCAAATACCCCCCCGAAACTCCTATCTGACTGTCATTTCCTATTTATAACATTCCACACCGATAAATGGCGGTATATCCATTCCCCGCTGACCCAAATGCTAGAGACCGATAACGGGCAGCAGCGTTATCGGTGCGAGAGGGTCAGCACTGCGATCACCAACCCGCCTGCCAAGCGTGGTGATTACCGGCAAAACCAAAAATGAAAACCACAAGGCAGCAACGGCCCCCAGTCCCCGGCAGCCCCGCTATTCCTAGCTCTGGCAGCGGTTATGGTAACGGCGGGGCAGGGGGTGCTAAGAATCTCCGGAAGAGATTCCGCTGCCAACCCCGACGACTTGACCTGGCAACATACAACGCACGCACCTTGAGGACCGACGAAAAGATTTATGAGCTGGAAGAAGCAGTAAGCAAGCTACACTGGGATGTTGTAGGATTGTCCGAAGTCCGTAGAGAGGGGGAGGACACGATAATCCTCAAATCCGGTAACTTGTTTTACTACCGGGAGGGAGAACACCAATCCCAAGGTGGTGTCGGGTTCCTCGTCCACAAATCCCTCGTCAACAGCGTTGTAGAAGTTAACAGCGTGTCCAACAGGGTAGCGTACCTGATACTCAGAATCACCAAACGGTATTCGCTGAAGGTCATCCAGGTTTACGCACCCACATCATCGCATCCGGACGATGATGTAGAGGTTATGTATGAGGACATATCCAGGGCCATACATACCTCTAGGACCTTCTACAACGTTGTGATGGGTGATTTCAACGCAAAACTCGGCGAGCGAAGCGGGGCAGAGTTGAGGGTGGGGCAATTTGGCTATGGGCAACGGAACCAGAGAGGACAGATGCTAGCTGATTTCATGGAAAAGGAGGGACTCTACATGATGAACTCCTTTTTCAAGAAACAGCCGCTCCGTAAATGGACTTGGCTGAGTCCCGATGGTTCCACGAGAAATGAGATAGACTTCATCATGTCTACGAAACGGAACATATTCAATGATGTCTCTGTGATCAATAAAGTGAAAACTGGGAGCGATCACCGCATGGTTAGAGGCACATTGAATATCAACGTACACCGGGAACGGTACAGACTGGTGAAGTCAACGCTCCGACCCACTCGCGNGTATATACACGTGTTGAAGTGCTTGTACGAAAACGCCACCATGTCAGTCCGTATACAGGACCATAGCACAGAGTCTATCCAACTGCAGCGTGGAGTGCGACAGGGAGATGTTATCTCCCCGAAGCTCTTTACTGCGGCGTTGGAAGACCTCTTTAAGCTTATGGAGTGGAACGGACTGGGCATCAACATCAACGGCGAGTACATCACTCATCTACGGTTCGCCGATGACGTGGTCATTATGGCAGAGACTCTGGAAGATCTCAATGCAATGCTCGATGACCTCAGCAGAGCTTCTCGACAGGTGGGCCTAAAAATGAACATGGATAAGACGAAAGTTATGTCCAATATCCATGTTCCGCTCCACCCAGTCATCGTTGAGAACTCAGCTCTCGAAATTGTTGACGAATACTCATACCTGGGACACATAGTCCAGCTAGGTAGGTCCAATTTCGACAAAGAGGTTAGCCGCCGAATCCAACTCGGTTGGGCAGCGTTCGGGAAATTACGGCATCTCTTTTCGTCCAATATCCCTCAGTGCCTGAAGACAAAGCTCTTCGAACAGTGCGTGTTGCCAGTGATGACCTACGGCTCCGAAACGTGGTCGCTGACTATGGGCCTTATACGAAAGTTCAGAGTCACTCAGCGTGCGATGGAAAGGGCTATGCTTGGAGTTTCTCTACGTGATCAAATCAGAAATGAGGAGATCCGTAGCAGAACTAAAGTCACCGACATAGCCTTACGAATCGCGAACCTGAAGTGGCAATGGGCGGGCCACATAGTCCGACGGACCGATGGACGTTGGGGCCCGAAGGTGCTGGAGTGGCGACCCCGCACCGGGCGGCGCAGTGTAGGTAGACCCCCCACAAGGTGGACCGATGACATAAAGAGGGTCGCCGGTAGCCGCTGGAGCCAGGCGGCGCAAGATCGGGCCTTGTGGGTATCATTTCGTGAGACCTATGTCCAGCAGTGGACGTCCATCGGTTGAAGCGACGACGAATATGGTCTTCCGGCGAAACTTAAAACTGTTTTATCTCCAAGCATATTCTTGCTTTTACTTCATAAAGTGATATAAATATATTTCTCTCATTTTATAAATCTCAGATGTTTTAGTGGGTAGTTAATTTAAATTAAATTAATGTGGCTAGGAAAATTTAATAAAACATGATATTTTCAAAATATTTCACACCTACTTCTTTTTATCTGAGACTTAAATCTTTTTTCATTGGTTGGGGCACGTAGAGAGAATGAATGAAAGGTGACTGAGGAGGCGTGATGCTATGTATCTGTGTAAATAAAATTAAACTGTGGAATTGTAATGTGAAAATAATAACCTTTTACTTTTCTGTTGACAAAATATTCATTGCCATTATAAATATTTCCTCTTTTGATGATTAAGTTAGGGGCTTTTAAATCAATCTCTTCCAATAACATGTAGTTTTAAATATAATAAACACTTATAGACCAAAATATGTAATTTCCTAAACAAGGTCATTATGGCGATGCTAAAAACATAATTAAATATAAATTTGTATAGTATATAAAAGTAATCTGTTTTTCATAGAAAGATATACATATACAATATAATATAAGCAAATTAAATTAGCTCTTAATACGGGAAATTACAAATAATAATAGCTTGTTGTTTCAGAGCTCAACTTTGACGTTAAGTTTTCACTGTGAAACGCTTCCGCAATGAGAACGTTTTGTTATTTAAAGTTGCAAAGTTATTATTGTAGTTTACCTTAAGAAATAATACAGTGTATAATTTTCTTTATGAAATTATTCTTTGGTTTATAAAGGTTACCGCTTAAGATCTTGTTCGACGTTATTCTAACAATCACGTATTTTTTGGCTTCATTAAGAATTGCAATAGAACAGTAATTTTAGTCGGTAACAAATAGTCAACGGCTAAATAGTTTAGACCTACGCCTTATTGGACATCGTATTGTATAAAATTAAATCGTTTCTGCTGTCTATTTACTTAGATCATAAAGTATTCAGAGGATTTTAATGCAATTTTCAGCAGTAGATACAGTGATTCAATAGGAATGTTTAATGTACTAGACCTACTGTAATATACCTAATTGAATAAAGATATTTTGATTTGATTTGATTTAAGGAAATTAAGTTTTTCCTTAATTACGACTTTGTTATGTTGATTAATTAAGTCTTTTGAAATATGCACAGCCTCAACTGTGTGCACTTATTTTGTTAATGGATGTGTCAAAAGTTGCTCAAACCAGGATCTGATCCGAGACTTCTCGTAGTGAAGTGTATACCTTACTATTGCACTATTAAAACTGATACCACTTCTTAATTTTTTTAACTGTTTAATTCACAGCTAAGTATTAACCTGAAAAGAGATAAATTAAGACAAGGTCCCCAATTTGTTCAAGATATATATTAACCGTACATTGCAGACTTCGCAGAACAATATATTATTCATAGTCTTCGCCTTTCAAAGTACACAGCTTGTAATTTAAATTAAATATAGAATACTTTGAAGGCAAATAGCAAAGTCTAGTGTAGAACGACCTCTATAATTACAATTCTGTCATGAGAGCCACGAGTCGTAGTAATTTCACGGTGACGTTGCAGTGACAAGAAGAAAATTACAGTTCACACCCGTGACTTCTGTAAGCCTATGTATACCTCTGGGAATTGAGAAAAAGAAAAGCATCCACTTAAAAACTGTGGTCCTTATGGTATGTGGCAGTGAGTGAGTGTAGGAGGTAAAACTATTGCCTCAGTGATGTATTCATTGTTCTGAAAAATCTTATTTATTAACATCTTGTTTTGTGTCTCTCTAAAACGGTAAAATTTTACGGTTATCAATATACTTATAACACCATTGCATATCCAGTAATTATAAAAGTCTTTATTATAGTACGCCTTTGCAGCATTTATCGTTAACGAACGACTTAGAAGCTAAACGTAGGAAGGCTTCTCTGGATCCTATCCTGAGAAGTATTTACTTTATGTATTTCTAACTTATAAAGTAGAGAGACACAACACTTTTATTATACACCACAAGAAAAATATATAGTAAAAGCAAGTAGCAACATAATAACACGTTAAAACTACAAATAAAACTAAATTAAGGATTACTGCGTTATACATAATTATATATAGTTAGTTAAATAAAACACCTCAAAAGTGACAGGAAACAATGTTACACAAACAACAAACTGAATCTTATATAAAGGAGGGAAGTTCAGCTAATATTTCCTTCCTAAAGTGGCAACATTTTGGTAAAAAACGTCAAGTAAAAAGTTTTTCTAGATCAATTAATTGTATGACCTAGTCAATCTCGGTATGATCGAAGAATCAACTCAAAATGAATCGAGTGTCTTTCCTTCTCGGCATCATTAAAACATTTTATTAAAATTAGAACGACGCAGACAGTGACTATAAGAGGATTTTCTCAAATTCCCATGGAATAAGGATCTACATGGGAGCAGCTTGCTCCATGTTTGCTTCAATGTATAAACAATAAAAGTATCAAACAATGATCGTTTCTTGATGGTATAAAACATAATTGCAGCCCGCAAAACTAACTAAAATTTGTTAAGAATAGAGGTTAAAAAAATTTTAGTAATAGCTTTTTAATGTCACACAGCTGCGCACAGGCGCTCTCACTAATAGGGGAAAGGGTTTTAGAGCATAAACCCACCATGCCCCTCCACTGATCAATATTAATTAATTGCAAGATATTGTATCATTCAAATATATTAGTGAAGCATTGAAAGCAACAGTTATGATAAAGATCGCAAAGGATATAATGACTTAAAAGTGAAGTACAATTTGTTTTGTAAAAATATATTAAGGTAAAGAAAGCATTGTATTGGCAGTAATATTTAAAGAATTTTCATTGCCAATGTGGTTCCGATGGACAGGTTTAAATTACATATCCTGCAATGCTATCGCCTTTACACAAAATTGTAAAAGTTTTTCCTTTCAAACTTTCATTCTTGTATGTAGAAGTTGTAGATTGCATAGGTGAAATTACTTTTTTATAAATGCTGTAGTTCAGATCAAAAGGTTGCGATGTTATTGTCCACTCTAGTAATAATAAATAATTGATGTTTGATATATGCCTAATGTGAACAATGAGCTAAGTTCATCCAAGCTAAAAAACATATTGATTTATAAAACTACCTATTGTATATAATTAATTCTCGGTCACTCATTAAGTTGCACACTTTCAAAAGCATTATTGAAAGCCTTTCTGACTGTTTGGCCGATGTTAACCTTCCTTTGATCTGTAATTTTAAAATGAAGTAATATTCTCTTAAGATTTTATTAAAATGACATTGCAAATAGAAATTTGAATTATTATTATTGAATAATTTCACAACAAAAAGGAAAAATACAATAGACAGCGTTGTAAATTGTGAATTTATTATTGTAATTATAAGCCTTAAATTTTAACAATCATGTGAAAGAAGAATGATATGTGTACCCACAACATTGCGATGCTCTGAATTTCCGTATGCAGTCTCATAATATTATAGACATTAGAAAGAAACAAAGTATATTTTAATATTTTTAGAAAACTGCTGTTTTGCTTTATTTCTAAATGAATCTAAGACTAGGTATCTCAACAATTTGGTTTTAGATTCTACTCGAAAAAGCTAAATATTAAATACATGAGACATTCGATTTTATTCAAAATATAGAATCTATATACATATACACATATTATATATAAATTCAGTATCTGATCGCGATGAATCCCGAAACAAATGAAACAATTTTAATGTTTTTTTGTTGAATTTCCTTCGATTAAGATATAGGTTTAATTTGTATCTATAGTCTTTTTTGCAATATTTTAAAATCCAAATTATGACTCGTATATGTATAGAGTGATATTTAAGATAAATATATTGGAATTACTAAACCTTAACACCATATATTGAAATTCTTCGTGTTAATTCATTATCAGTTGTATCCAATGAAATACTCTTCGAAGTAATTTGACAATTGTCAACTTCCATCGAACCTTAAACGCCTTCAACTTTCTAAAAGTTTGCGGTTGGATTGATAATCGGTCTGTTAATCTGAAATTCTTGAATTTACTTCAATTAGTAATAAATTAATTTATTGATGATTAAAATCTCACTGAGTTTTCAAAAGGTTACCTATAGATTTGAGTTAGATGTAGTGTGGTCCCATTCGCGCAAATAAAAAAGTTATTTTCGCGTAACTTGTATTAAAAATATTATTTGTCACATTGCTTTCTTTTTATATGGAAAAATTATATTTTTTGTGTACGGTACCGATAGTTAACTAATGATTGAATAACGTTTTATTTATCCGTAACAATATTCTAATGCAAGAAATAAAAAAAACAACTTGTAAGAAGAGAAAGAGTCAAGAAGTTTCAAAAATCATTTGTCGGGTTGAGCATACGCATTTTTAATAAGATACCCGTTGAGTTTCCTGCCAATTTCTTTTCAGCGGAATCAAATTCCCGAGCCGGTGGTAAAAAACCTGCGAACAGACTTTGAGCATATTTGAACAAAAAATATTTTGACTTAATTTAATTTTTATTGACTTACCAGTATTGAACACACCTTCATAACGTTATACATACCATAACTAGTGTTTTAATCATCACGTTATCTTGTTAGCCCTTAAATAAATCAGCATATGCTGTTGTCATAGAACAGTATATTGAGTTTTATTTCAAGTATTATAAAAACGTATCGTTAATAACACTTTTTGCAAAGCCGTTTTATATTCCAATCGCTTAAAGTACTAATGGTGAAGTACGTTACTACAAAATGTTACCTACGTGACGAGTTTATGCGACCTGGAAATGGGATTGGTACAAATTATAAAAGATTAGTTATTACGTGAATTTCATTTACAATAGAAAACACTTTATTACACTTAAGTTTACAAAAAAGTAGACATTTTTAAAATACATTTATATTGCGGCAAAGGCGGTCTTATCACTAAAAGTAATCTCTTTCAGGCAACTTATTGTGTCAAGATGAAATGAAATGAATCATAGAAAATTTATTGTAAATATTGTTCCTATTTCTGTTATTTTTGTAATGATTTACTAACAAAGCGTTAAGAAGTAAAAACTTTGTTTAGTAGGTGTCACAGTAAAATTATAGTAGTTACTAGCATTTCTTGTCAAAAACGCTGCATATACCATTAAAATTATTTATTACAGTACATTATTATGTATTACAGTCTTTTTTAGTTATTTTTTCTAAGTTAAGTAAGGGATATATATTATCTTAATTGTTTTCTTTTTCACCTAGTAAAAATAACAACAAGAAGACTTTTTGTAATTTCATCCAAACTCACATATTTATAAATTAATTATCATGTCTTTTATGCCTTGTGCCAACTGTAAACGTATAACATAAAGCTTTTCAAACTTGCACTGAATGGCTTAAAAACTGTAGCGACGTTTGGGGGAGTTGTGGATTTGAATGGAATTTCAATGATTGCAAAAATATATACCAAATGTAGTTTTGGTTCATAATCAAGAAATGAAATCGGATTTGCAATATTTATATTTTTTGACGTGTTATCATATATTACAACGATGGAGAAACATTTTAGTAACAAGACAGTTTTATATCGCTTCTATGTTTGTATTGTGTTACATTATTAAACTTGAACCAGTTTTCCTTCGACGTCTAACGAAATATGAAATTGTTTTAATATTACTTAGCCTTTATCGTTCATCCTGTCAGACTTGAAGAAAAATTCTAGAAATTTTATAAAGGAAATTGTACAGTACTTTTTAATTTACTTTTGTAAACTGAGCCATTCTTTATGCAATAAATTTTATTTCATTTTAAACTCATAACAAAGTATGCTATTAAATAATAGCTTATTTATTGTAAGTAATGTAAAAAATAGTGCATAATAGTTGTCCAAAGAATGCACATGTGGTTATTTGGATGCCATATTAAAAGCAACTATCGCTTTTTTAATTTAATGACCCTATCTCAAAGTAAAGATGAATTGTTCTCAAAGTTTTTAACGGTGTTCTTATTTTTTGTTTATTTGCTACACATCAATAATAAATAAAACAAGTAATGTGATAAAATGCCGTTTATTACTACTTAAAACTTTATTAACTTCATGTTTTAAACAAATATATTTGAAATTGAGGTAGATGAATAAAAAAAATTTGCTTTCAACTAGCAATGCCCGCGGTTTCACCCGCGTAGATTCTAAACTTGTGGCAGTGGAAAATGTACTAAGTCGAACTATAGATTTATTTTCGTTAACACAAAAATTTTATTTCTTAGTTTTTAATTATTTTTCTTTGAGATTTACATTCATAATCTAATCAATATACAGATCTTACTTTACAACGAATATATACCTAACTAATACATTTTTCAATTCGTAACATCGTTTACGTAGAATGTCCGGCATCAGCAAATTTAAAAATAATTGGCAGGTTTTGAAAATACTTTATTTCAAGGAGGTAATAAAAGAGTTATTTAATTCGCTAATAGATATGAATAATATGGTTATATTCTTGTCGGCACTTTTATTAACTTTTGAAATGCAAAAAAGTAGTTATAGTGGCATAGTCGTTGGACATATGGCATTGCGGACTTTTTTGGAGATCTTGAAATGTTCTATAATACCGTAGAACATTTTTTTTTCTATCTCTAATAGTTTCTATATGGTACAGCGCACGCGATAACAGATTTTTTGTTTCAAACTTTGGTTACATTAATGCATTTTTTTAGGGACCCCTATTTTTTTTAAGAATGTAATATAGTTTATGTCATTTAGTGAAAATGCTGCTCTCTAATGGTGAAAATTGTTTCAAAATCGGTCCACTAGTTTTTGTGTGAAAACGTTACAAGCATACATATAAAAACATAAATGATTCCTCTTTATAATATTAGTTTCGTTATTACTTAAGTTACATAAATATATATGGGAGGAGTCTGAAAATAACGAGATAAGGGACAAACAGTATTTATATGGTAACATCCACATTTATATGCTTCTTGTAATTTAATATAGTATGATTTATTTTTAATATGAACAAAAGACAATTTGAATAGGCACCAAAATAATATTAAAAGGAATATACGTTTGAGCTATTCTCCTTTATATTTAGTATAACCGATAATGCTGTTATTTTAGTCAGTTTGTCCGATTATAGTCATGAGTGAAAAAAAAATTCTTAGAAAAACTTGTCTGTTTTGACATAGACCTCTTTTTCGATCCTTTATTGCTCGTGTTGTTTATCAATGCCAATAAAATGGACTTAACAGTTTAGTAAACAATGTAAATGTACGGACAAGACAAAATAGGTCTGTCAATGAAGTAATACTAGGGTCATGCAATAAAAATAGTGCTACAACAAACGACTCTCTGGAATAAATTTTTCATCGTGACGTGACAACTAAACGAACTGAATTTGAACGCGTGTAACTTGAATATGTCAATATGTCGGAGGAAAGAAAAAGCATACTTAACATACTTTTTGTGTATGTATTTATTTAATATATAATCAAATAAGCTGCTTGGGTGAAGTTGAATTAAATCCACTGTGTATCTCTACGTTGTAGGCGCTAAATTGTCAATAAAAGATGCACTTATTACTATATTATTTTGTTTGGGTTTTTCGTTATATAATTGGAAGAGTGTAGGCGATTAGTTTGTTTTTATATTTATTTATCTTTGGTTAATTAGATATCTTTAAGTAAATCGATAATAATAAGGTTAGCTTTTCCATCTGGTACAGTTTAAAATGCTCACAGCTCATCAGTACCGCTAAAGGGAGTAAACTTCATGTTTCATTAGATAACTTAGTTTAGTGTAACGTTGACGAGTTTAACATAAGCACCGATAAACGTATTGTGATTACTAATTTATACCCAGATAAGATTGTTTTTAACAAGCAAGCGATATTGCTAATTAGTTACAGAGTGCGTAAACATAACAAAAACAGGGCCATATTGGAATATTTTAAAATATAGAAAACTTTGCAAGAAGTTCTTATAAGATGTATATTCATTCATTGCAGAACATTCAAGCTAGACGTATATGGACACCAACTATACTGAGAACGAAATTAAAGTAATTGTTTTACCAGTAGCTTTGAACATTTAGGTTTAGTTTATAGTGCGCCTATAGACGAATACTTCACATTTTCTTTTAGTTTCTTGCAACAACTATCTTAGTTTAAAATTTTACCCGTATGATGCGAGCGAAGCCGCGGGTAAAAACTAGTAATCAATAAATCAAACAGTCGATAGAGTTATGCTTAATGCGTATAAATGTTTGTTTGATAAAATGTTCCTCCGAATAAATTCCTAAATCGTCACTAGCGTACCTTGGTCCCGTAGTGTTGTTTATTCGTGTCATATCGATATCGATATATTGGCAGGATTGACCGCCGCGACGTTGCGGACGGGGATCGCTTCGACCCAGACTTGTTAGATCGTGCAGTTCGGCTCCTCCAGCTGCAGAAACTAGACCGCATTTACTCCTACCACACGCGACCAAGGTACGATTTCGATGTTTCCCGCACCCTTCTTAAATGTAATAAATGTTGCATTTCCGTCTAAAATAAAATACTAATACTCATTTAGTTTTTGAAAATATTAGCCTACTTGGTTAATACATATGAGCTTAAGGAACTACAATGAAAATTAAATTAAATACAAAATAACAAGCTTTATTTATATGATGTATCAAATATTGCCTTACATAATAATCAAAATATATCTATAATATAATCGAAACAGGGTTAAATTTGCTAGAAATTCGGCCTAAATCTGAAATTTCATACCGGAGTATAGCAATTTGGTATCTTATATTATAAATAAATAAAGGCTGCACTCTATACTAAACACATATCTAAATCCTTATTTCAATCATAAAAATTGTATTAAGTAATTTTTAGTTAATAGGCGAAACTAATAAAAAGAAGATTTCAAAGTTTCTTATGTGTTCAAATCCAATTAAATATAAGCGATAAATGTTTACTTAATATATTGCGTTAGTGAATGAAATAAAAAAAGAAAATATAACAAGAGGTTTTGAATAAAATAATGAATTTGTTAGACATATCATACTTAACAATTTAGCCATTAATAACGTTGAAAACTTGTAAACATTGTATCAAATATTTCAGTTGAAACATTTGCGCTGTGGTATTAATTGATTCCGTCACGTAATTAAACAACACTCAGTGTTATAATGAATTTATGTCAAGCTACTATACTAAGTAAACTGTGTAGAATGTTTTAAAAAGGGATCTGACAGAAATCGTAAACAAGTATAAGGAAGACAAATTAAACTTTGTCGGAGTACAATACGTGTAGTAGACAAAATGTTATAATGATGGTAGCGCAGTGTACTTTAATATTTTGCTCTTCCATTAAACGAAAAAATAAACAATTACGTAAGATCTCAAAAGGAAATAAACAACACTTTTTATGAATTATCTCTGTTTACGTTAACACTTTACTAATTACAACTATTTAAGTAAAAAACACAGAAAATTAGCTTCGGTAATATATTCGTTTCGTAAAATTTATATTTTGATAAAAGATAGTCAATATCCATTAAGACAAGTATTTCGCATTTATTTTATATCAAAATAACTCTCTTGCATTGGCACCAACTCCTTTTCACCTTCTTGGACAAAAAATGTCTTTATCGATGATTTCAGTCACCTATGCACGTTGTGTACTTCTCTATCACTTGTAAAGCTGAACTTTACTGTTGTTTCTTTCAGTTTATTTCTATTGTAATGGTTGTTAGCAACATGTCAATAATATTTTCATTATTATTTATAAAATTTAGACAACATGTCCCTGTATCAGTTGTGATGGAATCTTGGATACACAGTATTGTGAAAAGAATTTTGGTTTACTATCAATTCAATTTTATGAGGATATTGCTATGTACATTTTATTTATCAATTCAGTGGAAATGTCTTCAATTTACTTAACTGTTTCATTATCGACTGTAATTGAATTTTATACAATATTTTTAGGTAAATTTTGTTAAATTTCCTTAATTGAAATTTGATCATGATATTATTTATTCGGTTTGAAATATTTCCTTCCTATTTCGGTTTCTCGATCTATAGATTTGACAATGTCCATTATTTATGTAATTAATAAATGCCCATAAGCATTATAAAATGCCGGTTTCAAAGTCATACAAGTATATTTAATGTACTATTAAGGTTAGTCAATCGGTTTGATAGTTAACAATGAAACGCAAATAGACAATCTAAAAGCTAGTAATTGCTTCAATCAAGTTATTTCAAAGTAAATATTACATCTGTTTGAGTATTACACAAAAGTCAAGTCGACGGCAGGTAATAAATTACTACTAACAGATACCTATTTAAAGTTTACCCGTTTCTAGTTTCTGTCCCGGGGTGAACACCAGCGGATGTACGTCGTAGAGAATACAACTTTGTACTTGTTAATTAAATAACAAATACCTTCGATATACATTAATTTGTTTATACATCCTGTTCGTCGGGAGATTATTGGAAATACTTTACGATTAGAAGTCTAATTATAACAAATGAAATTATATTTTAACAGCGGTAGAGCCGAACTATAACCAGTCAAAGAATTCAACTCATGATTGGGTAGGTTTGGCTGCGTTCCCGTCTTCACATTATATCACCACGAAGCCGTATCTAATGTTACTTTGTTTCATTGTGCGAGTGAAGGAACTGGAAGCCCATGGTAATCGGGATGGGAAAAGGCTAAAAATCATTGCTCATTAATTACCACTACACTATGGGCGATGAGATTAAATTTCTGGCGATTTCTAATATGTATATTATGTTTTCGCTTGATAGTGCAAGAACAAAAACTTAATTTTTGCTCTATAAATGTTATATAATTAAAAAATCTAAATATTCATGATTAAAGTAGGCTCAAAAGGCACTTTTGAATCGTCAGTAGTCTGTCTGTTTGTAACAAATCTATCACTGGTTTGGAAAGTAGAATTCGCTGAGAAGAAACCGGCAAGAAATTCAACGGTAACTCTTTTAGAGATAATGGTTGTATTGTATGTTACAATGAGTAATACTTTGCTTCTGGAAAAAAATCCGAATAAATTTTGTCGCTCAAATTATTTTCAACATTATAATATGTCTTTTGTAAAAGTATGTATTTGACATATTTCTTAAAACCTATGCAGACTGTATAATAAAAGGTTAATATAGAATATTATCATGAAATATTTAAGGGGCCTTCTTTTGATTGTATATCTTTTTTACTCGTACACAAGAGGTGGTGTTTTTATGTTGCGGCTTATTTATTTAATCTATTGGTTTGAGTAACATTTAATAAACATATTATGAAATGTATGGTGCCCTGGTGGACATCCACCAGGGCATGTGTCATACGAAATATAAAAAATAATAAGTATTTTTTTATTGACAGGTTCGGCAAACGCTCTGAAACTTTCTCGAACTGGGCCAAGGACCTAGAAGTAAGTAATTGTACACTTTTTCAATTTCCGCTCTACTTTCTATGTAATGCCAGTAAAAAATAATATTTTTTATTGTATTTTTGTAAATTGAACAGCCTCACTGACGTAGTGGTACTAGTTATCGCTTTACTAACAGAGGCCACGAGTTCGATCCTCAGCAGAGCATATCCTAATTTTGAGGCTGGACTGGTGGGAGGCCGTAGCTAGTTACCCCCATAACAGCAAAGACGTACCGCCAAACAAAGTGTGTTCCGGTACGATGTGTAGAAACCATATGAGGTAAAATTGCCTCTTATCACATTAGCACTCTTGCAACGTAGACTGTATCATCACTTATCGTTAATTGTAATAACAGTCAAGCGCTAACATGCCAGCAATAAAAAAATCTTTATTAATGATAAAAAAATAACTATTTTTACATTGCGGAGCCACAGTTTTACGTATACCAATTGTAATGAGTTTATAACAAAACAAAAATTAAATATTTTAGCATTACCTTGTTGATTGTAAAATTTTGAAAGTAATTCTATTCAATAATTATTAATCTCAAGTAGAATGCTGTAGCTAACATTATTTATTTAAATAAATAGGTGTTTATATTACCTAAATACTTATGTCTATAAGTTTCACTTTAAATGGACAAACTCGAGTACATTAATTATGTTTTACAAAATAACTGTTTGGCCACACACAATTTGGTTTAGAAGCGTGTAATTATATATTAATGTAAGTAGTAGACGTGAAAATTATATCGTGAGCAATGAAATTGAAAGATATTTTCTTTGTGATTAAAGAAATTCATTTCCCAAAGTACTCTCCGCTATTTAACTGAGTACAATGAGGAAAATGTGTTACAATATCTTTGAGTGACTCTACAATGCTATAATCCCTTAACATTAAGTTACGAGTGCGCCTTTTTTAATATATCTAGTACTCAGTTTGATATACAACAAGAAATCCATTACGATTTTTTTGTTTATTAGATTGACTTTAATTACATGAATTCAATTATATTTTTTTGTCCTTTAAGCACGCGTGAAATATTACCAAAATAAAACGATTCTTGACCCTTGTTGCTAATCAAAAATCCGTCAATAAATAGATCAATAGAACAAATAATAAAAAATTCAAGTTAGATTTGCAACCATGTAATTCTGATGGGTTTCACTAAATTTCGCAAATTTTAGACACTTAAAATTTTTTCGCTATTTTAAATTTCGCTTAAAAATATTAAAATTTATGTCCTGTTTGGGAAACAAACAGTTTTATTATACATTTTTAATAGACATAACATAAGCCAATAAAATTTCGACTAAAACGAATCAAAAGAATGAAATGAATAAAGTTAATTTATTAAAATTAAATCATAAAACTAAATGTTGTCTGCTAGAATGGCTCTAATTTAATTCTTAAATAAGGCGTAGTTAAATAAATCTAACCTTGTAAATAATGATATACGGTTCTGAGACGTGGTCGCTGGCTGTGGGCCTCATGCGGAAGCTCAGAGTCACTCAGCGTGCGATGGAGAGGGCTATGCTCGGAGTTTCTCTACGTGATCGAATCAGAAATGAAGAGATCCGTAGTAGAACCAGAGTCACCGACATAGTCCTGCGAATCGCGAACCTGAAGTGGCAATGGGCGGGGCACATAGTCCGAAGCACCGATGGACGTTGGGGTCCGAAGGTGCTGGAGTGGCAACCCTGCACCGGCCGGCGCAGTGTAGGCAGACGCTCCACAAGGAGGACCGATGATTTAAAGAGGGTCGCTGGTGGCCGCTGGAGCCAGGCGGCGCAAAATCGGGCCTTGTGGGCATCATTACTTCAGACCTATGTCCAGCAGTAGACGCTCATCGGTAGAAGCGACATGTACGAGTAAATAACATTTAAATTATCAAATTTATTTAGAGAATGTAACAATAGCATCATAGGTGTTTATAATTATATGGTGAAAATAAATTGTACATAATATTTTTCTGCATAGAGATATAAGGATAGAATCGATATAATTATGTCAATCGTATAGTATAGTATGTTTTTGATAAAAAATACCTTTAATTTTTATATTTCACAATGTAAGCTTAATTACTTATTGGCTATTGCAGATTGTAGGCGGACCCTTTCGTTCAGTAAACGTAATAAATGAACGGAGATGAATCAATTCATAATTAGTTCAAAACTTTGCTATTTAAATTGACGTTTGACAAACAAAAATTAGATTTGTTTGTGTAAAGGCTGGTTGCAGAGTCAATTAGACTATATTTGTATAAATATATATTAATGTGACCTTAAAGAATATTCAAAATTTCACAATTGCACTGCATTAGCCAATGGGTCAGAGATTCAGTTAGCCCCCTAAAAAAAGCCACAGTGCTCATTTGACAGTTTTGTTTTCTATAAAAAAAAATATCAAAATATTGTCCAAATTAAAATTATTTACAACTGCTTTGTATAAGGGTTTTCGTGACACCAATCATACAGAATTTTACACTCAGATTTTTTTTATTGCTGACAGTATAACGCTTGACTGTGATGTCACCTGAAGCTAAGTGATTATACAGTCTAAGAGGAGGCGTGCTAATCTGGGTAAAAGGCGATATACCCCTTACGGTTTCTACACAGCATCGTACTGGAACTCAAATCTCTTTGTTTTGGCGGTACCTCTTTGCTGGTAGGGTGGTAACTAGCCACTGCTGAAGCCTCCCACCAAACCAAACTCAGACAAATTAGAAAATACAATTTTCTAAATTCGCCCTACCGGGGATCGAACCCGGGGCGTCTGGTAGCAAGGCCAGTACTCGCACCACTCCGCCAGCGAAGCCTGTTCAATATGACGGCTTCGCTGGGGCAGTGGTGCGAGTATATGTTAAAACTATTTTGGAATTGGGTAAAAAAAATTAGTTATTTCAGAATTTTTTCTGCCTTTTGTAACTTTTGGACCGAATAAATTGCGAAAATGCAATGAAACCGGACGCTCAAAAATAAATACGGTACTTTACAGCGACGTGTATATAAGGGCGAGTTCGCGCTCATTACGGCTTGGATTATTAAATCTTGGATTTATACTAAATATTATTCAATGGAGATTTCAATTCATACAAAATTGTAGCGTATTATAACGCTCGGAAAAATATGTAATTGTATTATTCAGCTTATCTTTTAGAGGTGAAACACTGTTTCAACTCAAAGAAAAATAGGGGTTTCCTAATCTGATGTTCTACTTACTAGTAATAAGAGAGAAATACAAAGAAGGAGATTTTCATAGAGAATTATTTTACAAAGAACTATTTTATGTTAAACTTCGACTTAATTGAATTAACTTAATCTCATAGAGGTGCGAAACGATTATTTTCATATTCCATTAATATATAAAGGTTTATTTGTTGATACAGATCTTATGATTACCTTTGTGTCTTTCTCAACCATCTATGGATAACAAAATGCCTTGAAATTATTAATTGTATTCCTTACATTATTAATTCACAATTCTAATCTAACATAAAACAATAGCAATGATGTCTATTCAGATAAATCGTAACTAAAACAAGCAACAGACAGACAAAAATTAATAACTGTAGTACTTGAATGACAGAATAGACGATACGACCATTTCTTCGAAACGTTTACGTGAACGTGTCTTTATTTGGCTGACACAAAATTAAATATTTGCCGTTTTAATTAACTTTAAAGTTAACTAGTTTGTAAAGGACGTTTGGATACCCATCTTTTTAAATGTATTCTTAGTGAGGGTTTCTAGATAGGATCCCCTTTTAGTAAATTAATTTATATTAAACTCGTAAGGTTTTTTTTTACATATATTTGTAACCTCATATTATGTAGACTCTCATTAACACGTCAAATATAACTATTAAATATGCAGGCATCATATGCATAAAGACTTACATTATAACATGGACACGCGTCTGGAAAGAATAAAAGAAGATATTTTTGTATCATTTCTCTAGTCACCTGAGAATAACGACGCAAAAAAAATTTCATACCTCCCGGGAAATCTTTATATGGTATAAATAAAGTCGCTTCGTGTGTCTGTTCGCTTAGATAAAATAAACTATTCAACGAGTTTTAATGCAGTTTTCCACATAAATTGAATAATTTAAGAGATATATTTACATATAAAATACATATGGAAAAGGCGAAAATTTTAATGATAATGTTTAATGTGGTGTACTACAATAATAAAGTCAATGTAAATGTAATGTCATTATCAATGTATTAATAAACCAGTCTTGAGTTTGACGTCATTGTGTTTGCTTTCATAAACTACAAGTGCAGTCGGTCTAACAGAGCCTTGATCCAAAGATGGAATGAGGATCTCTGGTCCCCGGTAGCGGGCGGCGCCATAGTAGGGGCGATCTGCCCTCATCTGAACAAATGGTTGGGCAGAGAGTACGGATCGCTTTCTTACAGGTTGGTACAGGTGCTTGCCAGTCATGGTTGCTTCGGCAAATATCGATACCAAACTGTTAGCTTTGACCGTCGGCCAGAGGTCACGAGTGTGGTGTCTCATTAGACACAACCCACCACTCGATGGAAGAATATCCCGCCTTGAGACCTCTGTGACTCATTATGACATCGCTGCCTTTTGCAAGACAATCATCTCGCTTAAGGAGGCACGGCAAAGGGGGAGGCTGAATGCCGACGGAATACTCCAGCCCCGACGAAGCGTTGCAAGAAACACGAGGCGGAGGTTTATACAACTCCCTTCCCTGTAGAATATCTGTGAGCCAACTACAACCGAGGGGCCAGAGAAGAATGACTCAACGAACTTCTAGCTCCCGACCCATGGTTGATGGCGGTCCCGCTGGGTTTTAGTGGGTATTGCGAGTTAGTACCCTCGCGTAGACCCACACTCCCAACCCCACAGTCGGGATGCGTAAATGCATTACCCAGAGTCAAAAAATATTTTTTTGTCACTTCACTTTAACACATTTTAAAGTAGGACTTGACGTTTATCTTTTTATATTACTTATTCTAGCGGCAGTTCACTTTTTTAGACTGTTAATAACACCAACAGACAAGAAACTCTATATTGGACGTCTTTATATTCATACTCGCCCGTAGCTTTTATAACAAACGTTTATAGGATATCACATTAAGTTGCATTTGAAAAGGATTTTTAAAATCACTTATGCCTCATTCAACAGCCACAATATGCGGTGTTGAATCGCAATATTGCGTTCCGTTGTCGTTTACGTACACTAGGATTTACTAAGGTAGCTATTATTACGTTCATATATATTTCAATATCGACTCGAACGGAATTTAATAAATGCATTTACGTTTTCTAATGTTACAGATACTTTGATATTTGTATATAAGACTAAGCAGAGTTTTAATACCTGTTATATCTAAACATTCACTTTTTTATATATTTTTATGACAGGCTGACCCAGCAAACGTGTTATTTATATGGCAATTATATAAATATCGCTACTAAAAAATACGGGTTGGAAATAGAAAGGTGAAAATTTAGGGTTTATGTATTTATCAATTCCACAACAAGAAAAATAAAAACAAAAAAAATCATTAAGGGTGCATTACCCTTAATACTTAGGGGGGTGACAAATAGATGTCCGATTCTCCACCCTAGCTGATATGCACGCTAAGATTCACGAAAATCGGTTGAGCCTTTACGGAAGAGTTCAACTTCTAACACCGTGACACGAGAATTTTGTAGATATGTTGAAGTGAAACTTCTTTAGGCGCATAAGGATATTTTTTTACGGATGCAACGGGTGATAAGCTTTACGAAGATGAGAAGCGTTTTTAATGCTAACTCGTTTGAAGATTAGGTAGTTTTAATATTGTCAAAAAACACGTGGCATTTTTATTTACAATTCGCCATTTGAGATTTCAACAAATAATTTGTTGTAATTTTCGACACTGTTAATATTTTAATGACAATTCATTCATTGAATTCCAAACATGTATTTTTCTTCCCTCTATGCCTCGGAAATCTAAAGTTTTAGATTTGTATAAATATAAACAAGACTTGAAAATTAGTTTGCCAAAGAAAATTCAATTCTGACATGTGTGCTGAGTGAAGTATTCATATATCAATATAGCAACAATAATTAGTTATTTTCGAAGGACTCTCAATGTAATTACATTTTTGTTTTATTGCTGACAAGTTAGCGTTTGACTGTGATCACACCTGGTGGTAAATGATAATACAGTATAAGATGGTAATGCGTGAATCTAGCAATATACAATTTACCTCTTATGGTTTCTACACAGTGTCGTGCCGGAACACAAATCTCTAGCTTGGTGAAATATCTTTGCTGGTAAAGTGGTATCTCCACGCACTCTGAAGCCTCCCCACGCAGACTCAGACAGTTTAGTCAATGAAATTCCTACTTCTGTATAAAAGATACAGAAGTAGGAATTTCATATTGTTTAATAGTTTGTCAGGATATTTTCAAATCCCATGTATTACAATACTCAATAAACTAAAAGATACTATATATAATTGATATATATTCTTTTAAGGCCTGATTACTAAATTACTATAATAAAAAAAAGGTACTTATAGATGTTTCTGGAAGAGGTTAGGCGTAATAATAATTTTTATTCCAAGTTTATGAAAATTTTAATTATTTAGTAGTTATAGTGACATTCGATACTTTAATTAGAAACACGCGTTACCTTAAATCTATTTCTTATTTACTACACAGAAGGCCAAATGTAGAAAGTTAATTCACAAACGCTTAATTTATGTGTTCAAATATATAAAAGATGTTTTATGCTCGAAAATGTTTGTAAATTTATTTTTATATTGTAGCCGATAGGATAATCTAAGCAAAACCAAAATTAAGTATTACGGTCGTGCTACTAAGCCTATTGCTTCAATTCAATCATGAGAAGGTCGCAATTTACATAATGTTACGCTAAAGCTATTAACGGATTTTCATCGGTAATGTTTAACTGAGTTATTTCCTTGCGTATCGATAAACCAATTTCTCCTTTAATACTATTAGAATCGGTTCCTTTCCACCACAAAGGTAGCTTTGAAAGGAGTGAGCTTACTGCATCCATATTAAATATTTGCTTAATTAAATAATATATTCTATAGTTTGTAGTGTTTATACAAATGTAAAACTTGTACAATAAAGTATTCCATTCAAATCGATTTGTGCTTAACATATTCTTATACAACTTTCTATAATCTATGATATATATCATATAATTGGTATTCAATCTAGCAAATACTTGACAAATTAAAAATTAATAATTTGTACAAAGGTCTGTTTTAAATCATAATGTTTTGTCAAATTCCGATATAATGTTGTTGTAATAACGCTGAAATATCGTTTAACATTTTTGTAATTAAAACCAGACATATTATAAAACTGATATGAAATTATTTAATATGCAAATTTATATAAGGGAAAGGAATCTATAGATTCCAATAGAAAAGTTTCAAAGGTAAAGTTCAAAGAAACCTTTCGAAGCAACACTAGACAAGAACATTAGTTTGTAACTAAGAGCGGATCTTATAATACCAAGGAATTGTAGTTTATAAGACTTCTTACTCATTATTGGTAATTAATACGGTTAAATGGTTTACATGTTAAAGTGAGTTTCCATTAAACCTGCGTCCAAAAATACGTAGCGTCATTTTGTGAAATACCTGAAAAATTAAATTTAAAACGATTCTACTTGTATGCGATGTGACATTTTCACATTGTTTTTACGAGTTTTTCAAAAAAATGTATAATTGGGTCAGTGTCATAGTTAAGCACATCATTATTATTAAACAGACAAAATACCTAAATTACCTAAAGTAACCGGTGACTCAGTTTACGATTACAATTTTAGGAGTCATCGATCTTGTAATTTTATTTAACATTCGCCATAGAGTTTACTAATTTTAAACACGGCAATAAAAATGTAGCTAAACAAAACCACGTTATATGCAAATAAATAATATGATTAGATCTAAATTTATACCTACATACATAGGCATCACGCCTCATTCCCATAGGGGTAGGCAGAGACAACGTCCTTCCTCTTGCCATGATCCTTGCATATCTCCTTCGCTTCTTTCTCATTTAATTCTCATTTAAACTTTCAGACAAGTTCGTCGGTTTAGAGTGCTCTTGACCTGGTTACTTAAAATGTCCTGGATTTGGTCCAGGAACGTTCGCCTTGGTCTTCCCCTTCCAACTTTCGCATTCACTCTTGACTCATAACTCCTTTTTGTCAGTCTCCTTTCGTTAATTCTTTCTAAGTGCCCAAACCATATAACCATACTTTTCTCAATTTTAGTCACTACATCTTCTTTTAAACCACAACGTTCTCTTATCACACTATTTCTTACTTTTTCACTCAGTTTGAATCCACTCGTAATTCTCAACGCTCTCATCTCTACCGCATTTATTTTACCCTTTGAGACACCATCTAGCTATTCAAAAAGGCGTGCAGAACACCATTTACTATATTCCCTGCATTTACTCTTCTTTCAATATCGCTTTCCCTTGTTCTATCTTTTGTAAATTTAAACCCCAAGTATACAAATTCTTTCACCTCTTCCACTTGTTCGCCGTCTATCAAAATATTGCCATTCATCATAAACTCATCTCTTTGAAAAATCATAACTTTCTTTTTGTTTACATTAATTCCTTTCCTTTTTAAAGCTTCATTCATAATATTTGCCATCTCTTGTAGTTCATTAGCAGATATAAATTTATATAATATCACAAAAAGTCCAGAGTGATAAATTTTTACTTCATAGCATAATTTGGGTTAGTTGTTTAAATATGACATTACAAATGGCGCTTATACGTTGACCTAGCAAACATCGACTCCGGAAACCATTAAGAATGAACCAAAACGTTATTTGCATAACAGTTTAATGTACAAACAAAGGCATTTTTAGAATTTAATTAGGCTCTTCTTTTTAGTTTCGACAAATTATCGATATATGGAGTGATACACAATTCCAAAATACATTAGGCTAACTCCGAAGTACGAAAAGATGAAGATTTAAAGACTGTACTGCGTGTTTTTAATTTTTTCAATATGCATTAACCAATTTTATCTTGCAGAAGCCGGATATACCAGCTTGGTTGGCATACGCTAGGAGATGAGGGGCGCAATGTCATCGAGCCAAAACACATCATATTTTACGCCGCACTCAATGGTTCTAAAATAAAGAATTGTTTTCCCCATATTTGCAAAATTATTGTATTTCACTAGTTGTACATCATCTTCTTTATCATTAAATCCTAATTTGTTTTCTGTTTTCATGAATGTGCCAAATATATGAACAATTTTCAATTCTTGTTCGAGTCTATTACTAGTCAATTGATTATATGTATGTCATAGTCAATGTACGCCACCAGTAGGCTTAGATCGTAATATCAATTGTTCCACTTAATCATTAAAATGTTATGAATACAGGCAATTGAAAAAATGTAATTTAAAGATATTGTTTTATTTACCTGTTCCCTATTACTCTAAAATATTTCCACTTAGAAAATTTAAGTAATTCTAATAGTCAGATAATTTGCAGCCTCTTAACGTCTCATTGCTGGCCACAGGTCTCCTCACTCACTGCAGAGAGCATTTAAGGGGAAAAAACCCACCACGCTGCTCCACTGCAGATTGGCAGGCAATTAATATAATAATTAGTCATATTTTAGCAACAATATTTAGACAAAAAAAAAGTGAAAATAATTAAAATTAAATAAAAATTACAAGAGTATGGAAAAGAGTAACTATAATAGATATATGTATAATATATTTATTGGGAGTAGACAATTGAGAAATAGAATTGACTTAAAAACATTGCCTTGTCTGTCTTATAATGCCACATCAATGCCTTACTGCGACCGCGTGAAGAATTTAGGAGTTGTTAATGACTGCAACTACCTCGATCCATGCAACTGGGCCGACAAAATTCAAAAACGCCATCCTAGTGTGTACTCGTTAAAACAGTTTTCAATATGTCGTTAAACCACGAAAACTTAAGTTTATAACAATTTGGGTACACAGGTTCTGCCTACACAGTGGTGCAGCGTGGTGTATGATTTAAAATGTAAAAATCCTATATGTCGTCATCGTCGTCGCTTCAACTGATGGACGTCCACTGCTGGATATAGGTCTCACGTAATGACATCCACAAGGCTCGATCTTGCGCCGCCTGGCTGCAGCGGCTACCAGCGACCCTCTTTACATCATTGGTCCACCTTGTGGGGGGTCTGCCTACACTGTGCCGTCCGCTGCGGGGTCGCCACTCTAGCACCTTTGGCCCCCAACGTCCATCGGTCATTCGGACTACGTGCCCCGCCCATTGCCACTTCAGGTTCACGATTCGTAGGACTATGTCGGTGACTCTAGTTCTACAAAGGTTCTCTTCATTTTTGATTCGATCACGTAGAGAAGCTTCGAGCATAGCCCTTTCCATCGCACGTTGAGCGAGTCTGAGCTTCCGCATGAGGCACATAGTGACCGACCACGTCTCAGAACCGTAGGTCATCACTGGCAACACGCACTGTTCGAAGACTTTGGTCTTCAAGCACTGAGGGATATCAGACGAAAATATCCTATATGTGAGGAGGCCTTTTCGCAGCAAGTGAGATGTTAATAGGCTTCTTCTTACCTTTACAGTCTGCTAAGATATGTAATTTTCTTATGAGTTTCTTGTGCAGCTTAAGTAGCAGTATTACTTTTATTTATACTATATTTTATATTCCTAACGAATGATTTGTGATGTTGTCAGAAAAGCAGTAATTTTCAAGCTTCACTGCGACCTTTATAGTTTCGAAAGATCGCAAACAATATGACATCACAACGAAAAAGCCCACTGTTTGAGCATTCAAACGAATCCTTTATATAATTTGTAATGTTATTTCCTTTTTATTTGTTGTGATGTTTTGATAGTATGTCTACTAAATTTATTTACATGTTGGCGTACTGATTTTATTTGCAACAAATGTCATCATACTGCGTTTGTTAAAAACAGACATAGTCTTAACGTTTGTAATGCTTTGTTTTGTAGAAATCGATATGATGTAATGCTGGCTATAACAGAAAAGGTTTAGAAAACGAAAACCTCGTTGCAATCATGAAGTGGTTAATAATTGACAAAATCTAAGTATTTTTAGACTCTAAGAGTTCATCCGAAGACTTTATTCTTTTTCGTACATAAGACTATAACCAGGAAACTCTGGACATCAAAACTAAAGTAATGCATTAACCCACATCAAATCCTATGTCGAATGTCCTCGACATTATAATAATTAGTTCTTCAAAACAATTTAATATTATTCAATATATATTTTCCTTTCAATACCAAATCTACCTTGTTCTAAATTGTATGTATTCGAAAATATGTTAAGTTCAAAATTATCGGAAATGACTTAAAATAAGGTATTATATATTAGGGAGTGCAAAGGGTTAAAAAAATAAATTAAATTGCGTGCATACGAAGTACACATGGTAAAAGTGAAACTTCTTTGGCAAACTAATTTTTTAGTCTTGATTATATTTATCATTGTGGTCGCTAATGACCTTAGTAGTTAAAAAGCGACCTAAAATAAATAAATAGAAAAAAAACAAATCTAAATTTCCCAGAGGGAGGGAAAAGGAAGATATGGTAGAAATTTAATGAATTGTCATTAAAATATTAAATTTATTGAAATCTCAAAGCACGAAATGTAAATAAAATTGCCACATGTTTTTTTGTCAAAATTAGAAGTTATTAATAAAATTTTGTTTTAGAATTTAAAATTTAGAAAAGAAAATTTATGAATTATTTTTATTTTATATTTTATGAATAATAAAAGTACCTAACCTTCAAACGGATTAGTATATAAACGCTGCACATCTTCGTGATGCTAATCACGTATTTTATCCGTAAAAATTTTACCCTCATGCACCTAAAAAAGTTTCATTTCAACAAAAAGGATGCGTCGCTCTAGCATGTATTCAATAAAAATGGATTTGATAAATAAAACACTAAGATATTGGGTTATCATGTATCCATTCTAATTTATCTGTGTCAGTACATCGAGTTATTATTAGATAAGTGACTAGCTTATAGGTAAGCATAAATCTTAATTAAACTTTAAAATTATACTTTGATACAATAAGTCATCAAATTGTAATTTTTTTACATCGAAATTGACGAGAACCTTCCGCTCAAGCACCTATTTTCATACAACCGTACATTTATACGAAATTACACGTTTATTAATATTAAAATTACACATTACCCAATTAAACAACTACTTAGAAAAATACAAGCCGTTACATTGGTTTACTATTTTAGTAATCATTATCAGTAATTAAAGTAAGTTTTTAATAGTACACTTAAAGATTTTAATTTTGCTGTTGAGATTACAATTAAAAACAGCATTTTTAATGATAGGAAAAATTTTAATAAAAAAAAAAGACTAAAACACTAAATTGATAGAAGAAGAACAAAAATGCGATGGAATTTTTGTATCTACTAAAGCTAAGATAGGTAGATATAACACTAGAAACGGATCAAAGTCTAATTCCTAATAAATAAAAGGTAAAACTACTAAGAACAGCTACAGTAAGAAACTACGTTACATATAATAGATACAGAAGAATAGATTAGACGGATGGAAATTCTGGGGCATCGCATTATTATGCTAAAACTACTTTTATTATCACTAGAGGGTTAATACAAATACTTTCTAAGAAGACGTAGGACTAGAAAAAAACTATTATAACAAGTAATGCGGGTTTGGCAACTTGAAATTATTTACAAATCGTATCTTAATCTGTCTATACTAAAGTAAATATCTTTACAACCATTGGACTTATGCATAAATCTTAGGATAAAATACTGCAGTTAAAAAATTAACCTTAAAAATATGTATAAGGATACTAAAACATTTTCTCATTACAATTTGGCGTTTCTAGCAGTTTCTAATAATTATTATTACTAACTCAAACTTGTTGTCTTTTAAATGGAATATATATAGAAGTAAAGACAACTATCTACTTCTAAAGAAAACTTGAACATTCAAGCTTGTATTTGGCATTTATTTCATTCATATTACATTTTCACAAATCTGGTATATAATATCGAGACATACGGACAAACATACATTTGGAATAGTCACAGCACATGTTCATATTAAATTTATTGTTTTAAATAATATCCCAAACACTCCATTTATTTACATACTAAACAATTAGTGCAATATTACTGACCTAACAATCAACAATGAAAGTGCTATAGAAATTTGACTTTGAAGTATTATTGGGTAATTTATTAACGTTTTATTTTTATATGGGAGTGAATATTATAAAAATATGTTGAAGTCTTTGTGCCTTAAACATTACATAACAACAGAGTTTATAATGAGCGATTGCTATTTTGTGTTAAATTAGATACATCGTTTATTTTATTGTGAATCTGGTTTTTATCGTCAGTTTTGACGCTGCTTAAATCGGGCGCTTCTTTAAGGAGTTCCCAAAAGTTACTTTTGTCCAATATTTCAAAGCCCCCTTTATTTTCTGGTGCTATGTCAGGTTTTTGTGGCATGATCAAAGATCTTGAAGTTTCAGAAATAGGAGTCGGTGGTATTTTATGGATTTCTTTATTGATTGACTTAAGTGATTTGACTGTATATTTTTCAACTTTGATGATTTTTGCTTTGGTTTTATTCAGGATCACTTCTGGTTTAACTGTTTTGTTGTCATCAATGTGTTTTTCGCCGCTTTCGTTGAGGTATAAATCTGGTTTTCTTATTTGCGTCTTTGGTTTTGGTTTTTTCGTCCTATAATGTATCGATTTAATGTTGCTTTTCGTGATGGCAGCTATATTATGTGGCGAAGGTGTAGTTTCTTTTTGTTTACTGAGGAGCGTAGCTTTTGTTGTTTGAGATGTAGTTTTATCGGATGCGGTGCTTATCAAGGTATGTGTAATTTTCTCTTTTTTCTGCGTAATTTCCGAATTCAGTGCAACAAAGACATCGGGAGCTTGAGTTGTTTTCATATCAGATGTAACAAGTATAGCATTTTTATATGTTTCATTAGTGAGAAGAGGCTTGCTTGTTGTTTTATTCGTAATATGAATATCTAACGCTTTTATATCAGCAAAAAACTGATCATGTTTTTCTCCGTATGTAGCTTTAAGAGTGCCCTTACGCCTGGGCATAGGTTTCTTTTTGAACTCTAACATCTTACTGTAATTTACGTATGAAGGAAGTTTTTGGATAATAAGCTCTCCATTTATTTTCGGAATAACCGAATTAATATCATTGCTCGTTTTTTGATTGTTAGTGATATTTAGATAAGTCATAGTTGGAATTATAATAGAATAATCGCTATTGTTACCTTTGTAATTCGGTTTGATCTGGGTGGCGTTTATTAAAGAACTTTTACTATTAGACACATTGAGAGGTTGACTGTTTACTTCAGTTGTTGAATGAGAGGTAGAAGTTAATATTTCAGCTTCCGTAGTTGTTTCTTCTGTAACAGTATTTGTACTTTGTGTTACATGTGATGTAGTAGATTCTATATTAGTTATTTCAGTTGTACTGAAACCGTCATCCACTTTTTGATTTGTATGATATTTTTCGTTTTCTTTCCTAAATTCGTAATCCCTACTACAAATTCGTCCACATTCGCATATATTGTCAATATTTACACTAAATTTGAGACTTGCCAATTGAGTTTTGTCGAACCAAGTAATGAAGTCGTCATCTGTAATGCCTCTAAGCAGAGGGCTACCAGGCCTTGCATGAAAGAATGTTTCAACAGCTAAGTCGGGTCTACTGGATGGATAAATTTTAGCAAATGCCGGCCGAAGACTTGTTATAACAAATTTAGATCTTGCTTCATAGGTTACACATACTGGACAGGTTGAGCTTATCTAAGAAAAAATACAATGTCATTAATTAATAGTCATTTAAATCATATGAAAATCCACGATAAAATAAATCTTGTTTTTTATATCCGCGCGTAATTCGACAATATTTACTAAATAAACTTAGTTGCGCATTAAAACTGTGTGGTACCTAACTCTCTCAATTTAATTTCAAATTAAATAATAAATAAAACTATTTTAACATATTCCTCTATTAAAACACTTTATTATTAGATACTTACATTTGCAAAGACAAACCAAACTGATTCACCACGTGAGCCATAATGTAAATCCGCAAAAGTGGCTCCATCTAACACCACCGGATTTACTGAATACAATTCATAGCCAGAGAACAAGGAAGATTCAAGACGTAGTATACCAGATCTCTCTTTGCCTTTCCACCTGAAAAGTAAGTTTTTATCAACCTTTTCAAAATTACATTAATGTTAAAAACATCATAGAGAACATTCCGTTTTGCTAATTGAATGACTTCAGTAGCAAAATGATGTTAGAAGATTTTTCGCTAGTAAGCGTTCTATGACTGGCTGGATTATTTTAGAAAACTATATGTGAAGCGATGTGGTATCACATATATAAAAGATAACATATTTCCCTTTGCCTGGTTTACATTTGTCACCACAGAGATTAACGAGATCATACCTTAACACTTACACCAGAAAAGATACACTAAAGGAGTAAGTAATGTTTATAGGATGTATACTCGACGAGCTATTTATTTATGTATTTTTGTCTTCAAAACCCGGGTTCTTCGATGAATTGCATCATTATAGGGTAAGGTATAAAAGCCTTTCAATATCCCAATGTGTACTATTCATTTATAAGAGAGGTTTGGAGCTTAGATCCACCGTGCTGCTCCATTGTGGATTGAAAGGCTAAATACACATACCTCTCATCATTCCTAGGATATGCTGGCTTCCACAAGGTATTTTCTTCACCAAAAACCATAATGATGAATATAAAATAACACACATCGGTACATATACGACCAAGCGTTTTATAAAGCTACCAGGTCATTATGGCCACAATTAAAACATAACCGTATAAGAATTATCGGTCTGAATCTTTGATTTGATTGACCACATTATTCGGCTACATTGTACGACATTATTCGGTTCAGAAAACGTTCACGTGTAGTATTCGACTTGGGCAGTAAAGCAATAAGAGTTATACGTAAAAGAGTTATAACGTTATATTTCTCTATTATATTGTATATAATAATATATCATATTAACTACGTACTTAAAGCAACTTTTTATAATCAAAGTTGGCAAGTTTCCTTGTAAATCCTCGATGCTACTTCTTTCCGGTCGAATTTCTTCAATTATCGCAGCCTGTATATTTAACAGTGCGTTTTCTGCTTTTGGTGTGTAGGTAGAGTAAGATATACTCCCCTATAAGAGAAAATAACTCATAAAATATTCAATCATTTATCGGAAATAGAAAATCTATTTTTCAGATACGAAGATCACTTCAGCATAATACGCAAGAAAAATGTTACCTCTTAATAGAGGTAACATGACATACCTGTACAGTTGCACAACCAGCTCCAGTAGCGTAAACAAATACTTTAGTTGGTAATCCAGGTAATTGTAGTGGCCTGGGGGGAGTTCTTGCGCGTAGTTCTAGTGTATCTGTTAGTTCCATCCCAGCTGTGGCGAGAGATACTGTGAGTGCTCGATGTCTATAAGCAATATATAACATCAGTGTTTGTTAGCAGAGAAAATTTAAGAAATTGTTTTATATAATTTTTCTTAATCTAAAATGGAAAGGATGAAATATTTACTACCAGGTAAGACAGTAAAAAATGCGACATATTACGATGTTATGTAGAAACCACTAAGAGATAATATCCTCATGTCAGGTTAGGCTGTATCATTACTTATTGTCCTATGAGATATCAATCAAAAGCTAAGCTAAAATCACGAAATATTTATTGTCATACTCGTATGTAACTTGAACGTTTTTTTTATTGTATTTACTATTGTGATAAGTGGACATTTACGTGTTTAAGCAATTGACAATAGGCCCATCATTTAACGTAAGGACTAACTGAAAGCCGGTTTTCTGAAGATGAAGGGGCAAATGCCAATGCAACGCAATTTGTATTTGTTTTTTGCAGCACGTTTTTGCTGATTCGTTAGTAATCTGAGCCCAAGCCTTTCACTTTGGATGAGCGAAAGGCCTGGATAAATTAGAAATAACAATTTTCTAAATTTAGCAATATTAGTGCATGTAAACGCACTACTAATCATATACAGTAGCTTTGATAGTCCAAAGGATAGGCGCGTGGATTCAAGTTGATAGTCAAGTTGGAATCTCAAGCTTTAACCATTAATTTCTCTTTGAAAAAATTATGCGCCTAATTTTTATTTAAAATTCATCATTGTGCTTTTCTGTATACGAAAATATTATAAAGAAACCTGTAGCCTACCAGCCCACATCCGCCTTAGTGTAGAGCTGTGGGACAATAGGCTGCTAACCAACTGTTATGTATGTATGCTTTTAGGGGATTTTTGCATATTTACCTATCATGTGCCAGGGCAGCATATTGTGCAGCTGCTTTAGTGGCGCTGTACGCAAGGCTCGGGTGTCGTTGCAAGGTCGAGGCTCTGTAGTACAAGAATCTTGCCGCGGCCTCTCCTTCTGCCAGAGCTCCCCTAGCGCAAGCTGCTAGGAGTACTCTAACTCCAGCTACATATTGCTCCATGGTTACCGCTTCTGCAAATAAAATATTCTACTGTTGCCTTGAGTTCTAGTTCTTTTGGGATGGTCCAATATAATTTTGTGTATTGCAAGATGTAGTTATGCATACAAAATTATTGTAAGATACGGTAAGTATGTATTTATTTCATAGTTTAGGCGTTATTCCTAGAAAGCTAAGTGATAAAATTTTTAAAGGACATACAGTGCTATAGAAAACAGATATAAATACAAAATATTTTATTTGGTTATTTTATTTTCTACTACATTTCATGAGGTTGAGACCCTCTTTTAAATACATGCGTTAGAGGGTCTTGCATAATCTGAAAGTACTACATACAAATTAAGATACTCTTGAGATAAAATAAATACTTAAGTGCGTGGATTTTCTATTATAACAATTTCATCTACATTTTTATAGGAAATTGAAACAGCGCCATCTATTAGATATTTCGAAAACTACGCCATATGAATTTTATCGACACAAAGCGTACAGGCGTTTCCTTGTCCCAGGCAATCTTCGGCAGAAATGAATTTGTGCTTTCTTAACTATTATGAATAGTTGAACTAATTTTATGCTAAATTGAACAGTTTAAGTTTTAAAAGTAACGAACGTTAATTTAGAAAAACGTAATAAAAATTGACATCATTAATTGTCTTATTATGTTGAAGGGATTTTTATAGACCTAAGATCTTGTTATTTACAATAAAACGGTTAGAATGACAGTCGCGACAGGTAATTATAATAAATCATTGTGTTTGCTTTTTTACCATATGAAGTAGTTTTGATATTTCTAGAAGTTTCTTCTAAGAGCCAATCAGCTGCATCCTTTCGTGGCGCTGGCCATCCGAACTCTCCTTCTTCAGTTGTAGACGCATTTCGCAGGATATCTAAAGCTTCTGGCACAATAGGGCTCCTGTAAGACAATATTAGTGAATTATCTTCTAAGTTGATTTAACATTTGAAAACAGATTAACACCTAGGGGAGAAAATTTTACTAAACTGCTGTTTCTGCATATTTCAATAGTTAATTAAGAGAACTAATAAATATTACCTGGCCAATACAAGACCCAAGACGGCTGCAGCGAGTGCAGCTGGTGAAGTGAGATTATATAGATTCTTTTCTAAATATGTTTGTGCTCGTTTTGCTACATCTGCATCCATCTAAAAGACATATTTTACCAATTAATTCAATAAATAAAACAAATATTTAAAATAACTTCTCCAGCTAAATAGTACCAATATGCTTTTATTACTTAAGTCAGTGTTATATTGCTTTGACTGGAAATAATATAGCTATAGATACATTTGCATAAATTCCAATTATGAATGGAGGTTTACATTTTGTTACTGCCAAGAAATAAAAAAAACTAACTTGGTTTTCAACGCCAACTTCGAGTAAAGTCACTAAAGTTTCGGCAGTTACTTCAACTGTTCTTTCCCAGTCTATTTCTTCTTGTGTCATATTTCCATCTTTATCATAGTAATAGTATTCGTTAACATTAACTTCTTTATCAGAACTATTCTTAATTTCGACTGGGTAATAATCTACTTCATTATCAGCAGCTAACGGTGTAAAAGATCCATCAGAATTTTGTCTAGCTTGTATCCAATGTTTGATCGATTGTAGTAGATTTGGATCTATCGGATAGTACGATTGAATTTTGTTTAAAATTTCTAGCATTTTTATTGTTGATAAATGACTGCTTACAGCTGGATGATCACTAAAAGAGTTATCGCTTTTACGAAAAGAGAGGAGTATTTGAACCTGAAAAAAATATAGGTTTTAATCCATATACAATTTCTTTATATAGTTAATGTGAGTTTTGATTGTTGAAATTTGATGTAGTTTTTTAATATATTCATATAATTGAATGTCCATGTTGAACATGTTTTTTGTAATATCTTTTTGAACTAACCTGCTCTGGCAATTTTTTCAAAATTCGCTCCCGTTCATTTTCATCTACCAAATGCGGAATTTGTTCCAAAGCCAATAATGGAGCTAAGCTAGCTGATGCAGCTGATAATTGTGAATCTCTCCAAACATCTGCCCATTGGTTAGTAGAATCACTTGTGAGGCTATATAAAGGAAGATGAAGACCGCCGGAGACAAGTAGAGTTCCGCTTGCAGAGCCAGGAACAACTCCATGAGGAAGCCCTAGCTCTAGGACTTGAGAGAAACCTGCTTCTTCATTGAAATTCCAAATTCTGAAATAAATAAAAGTTACATTTTCCTTGGTAACTGAAGTGATTTTAAACTAAAAAAAGACTGTCGATGAAAAAAACAAAGTAATTATAAATCACGTAAGAATTGGAGACAAAGAAGCCAGGGTATAAAAATAACCTTTATGGAAAAAGAGTGTATCTAAATAATGACATTTACCAATTTACGATATTTGCGATTTAAACTATACATGAAAATTTATTTCTGGCACTGTTCTGCCCCATTAAATTATATATTGAGCATCCACTTATGCAAAGGTTGTTTGGAAGAGATTGTTTGCAAGAATAATTTTGCAAGTTTCTAGCTATAGTTTTTGATTCTAAGTTTTTCGTATTATTGTATGTAGTTGTATGCAATAAAGTCTTAATATTTCCTAGAACAGAATAAAAATTGAAATAATTACAATGATTGTGTGGTGAAGTTACCTGAAATCTGCTTTATCGCCCCAAAGAGCACTAAATCCAACGTATTTAATTCTCAAATCAGACGTTAGAGGCCAAACTAGTAGTCTTCGTTCAGATGGCACTGCTCCACGTCCAACAGATAGCCTACCACCTTCCCACCAAACCCACCACGCGCACCAGGAATTGGCACCGGCACATTCTTCATCATTTTCGGTTTGCTCTGCACTTGCCAGGTGGACGTCATATCCTGTAAGCCAATAATTAATGTCTGTGCTATGAAATTATTCAAAATTTTTTGATGATTAATGGTAGAAATAATATTAAAACAAATTAAGTTTATTGATTTTCATCGGGAGACGTTTGTGTGAAGATGGTGGTTGCATTGGAGAGGAAGAAAGACACGAGAAGGGAAATGTTGAGGAGAGGAGAGGAGTTTGTGTATTTTCTGCTAGTGTTATATTAGTGTTATGCTATGATTGTGGAACAAGATGATTTAAATTTAGTGACTGTTAAAATTATACTTCTTCGTTATATTGTCTGCTAAAGTTTTATAGTAAACTGTACATTTAAATCTTTCAGCCAAAATTTTTCAAATATTGAATGACTGAATTTAGTAATGTATTATTGCTTGTATATCGTACTTTAAATATTAACGTGCTGTAAACAATGAATATTTATGTTAACTTTTTATAACATATTATTGCAAGATTTGACGATATTTTTTACTAAGAAATATAAATATTTATTTCTTTTTAAGTAATTTAATTTATGTTTTTCAACTCGTGTTTCGGAATCTTTTTTATAATATCGAGTAAATAGCAAATTTAATGTCTATATTTATTAATACGCTGAAAGTTATACATACAGAATAAAAATAAATATATGATACACAGATAATTAAGGACATTTTTTGATCTTAAATATATTTTAGCACCTACTGTTATATTACAGCATAATTAAAATCTCGACGACTAGAAAACCGTTGATACTGAATATACTTTGATTTGGACTTACCATGTCGCCCCTTAGCAATCCATACACGAGTTCTTTCGAAAACGATCCGATACATCTCGTCAGATGGTTCCCTAATAGATGATAAGGCGACATGAGCAGCTTTTTGGGCTCTCAATTCTAAAACAAGTCCTGCTCGATTTCTCGGTGCAGCCACCCACTGCCATTCCCAGGAGCCACGTGAAGAAACCGCTAGATGCTCTGTTGAATAAATTATAAAAGTGATGTTAGTGTTTAATTACTTGAAACATCAGCTACCAGCAAACTTCTTTCTCTTCAGAAAATAAATAGTGCATTTCTCTATATTTTTTTAAAATAAGAAATACCTTTCTCTATGACCAACGAAGAAAACAAATATTATTCCTAATTTACGTACAAAAGTAACAGGAGTACTTTGCATCCTGTTGTTGTATGGTTGCAAACGTTACAATTTTAATGTTTGAATCCGCATTTTCGGCCTTTGTAAATGTTACAAACCGGGATAAGGTTGGTTAATTTTACAGTTACAATAAAATTTTAGAAACTCACTGCTGATACATAGGCTAGAGAAGTTTTATATCAAAAATAATAACGAAGTTAATTTTATATTCAATTACCAATTTTTAGATTTTGTAAGATTAAAGCAAACATGCATTCAGGCTAGTGAATTTATATTTTGTGAATTTGTAATAATGTAAGTGTAAATATGTAAGTAATGGCGATTAAGTTGTGATGCCAGGGCCCGTAGACAAGGTAACTTTCGAAGATAAGCAATCTTCAAGCAAGCAAAAAAATTTATGGAACTGACTTTTCATTTTTCGATATGTTTCGATATGAAACGTTCAATCTTATGTATATCATTGTAGGAAATGTTATACCTTCTTATAATACTCTTTTAAAAAATCACTAACCGTTAGCACAAAAGTATGCGCTTTGTGTGTCGCTCCTATGGAGCCCTTCGGGAAGGACTAGGACGCTTGCAGACCGAATCACCGATCCAACAAGAGTCTCGTTGTTGAAAGAAGTATAGGACACTGAGCAGTTATCAGCGCTGTATCCTGTTACTTCCACTGAAACAGATATAAGTTAAACATTCAGTAATTTCGAATATAATACAAAACCTTATATCATTAGAAATGTATCAGTTTTGACGTTTGTTAATCAATACCGCAAAAGATGTTTGATGAATGTGACTGAAATTTGTCCACTCCAATTAACATTTAGAATCATTCTCAGCTTGCCAAATAATGTAGTCTAAAGGATGGTTATCTTTACGATTCTTCTTATTTTTTTTACAGGCGGTGCTGGTCGATGTATCGAATTTTTAAAGTTGAAGCAAAATAACCGACAGAATTCCGTATAAATACGAGACAATATCTAGCCATTTCTTAAATAGAAAAATATAATTCATCATTAGCTAAAAAAACATAACAAAGCATTAGAAATTGACCTTATCTGCGTATCGCTCGCGTAGTTCTCGATCCTAGCGATTTCTGACTAAAAGCAAAATCACGTATAGCGATTTCTTTTTCATAATTTTTTTTATTTCTTTTTTTTATATTCCTTATATTTTATTGTATTTCCTCATGTTTTGGCTACCTTAAAAAGTTGCACACTTGCACCAATTTCTAGATGTAAGTTTTATATTATAAGTACATTAAGTGTGTACTGGTGGTCCCTAAATAAATAAAATAATATGAGGCAATCGAATCGAATTGTAAAATCGGTGCTTTAGTATTACTGTAATCAGAATTTGAGATTTTTAAATTCGTAACTACAAAATATAAAATTATTCTACCATTGTTAAAGAAAGAAAAGTTTATAACAGGAAATGTCGTAAAATGCGGTTATGCGAGAACAGCTTTCACCTAGAACTAAATAAAGATGTTGACGTTGGACAAGATAAATCGCTACATAACTTTCAACTTAGTTTGTGTTTCATTTTCTACCTCGGTTTAAAAGTAATAAAAACAGGTACATTATGGTTAAAATACGTTATTTAAATAATAAAATAATTAAATCAACCATGCATTATATTTATGAGTAAGAATATGACTTGTTGTATATTACACGTAATAACACCCTAAGGTGGCATTTTTTGTTACCTTCGTCCATGTAAATGACTATAGTCTGCCGTCTTAATTACGAATTGAAGTATTATTTTGTCATCATTTTTTAAGTTTAGCCTAATACTATAATATAATAAATGAAAAATATTACCTAACACATTCACTCTGAACGAGATCTACTAAAATTTTAACGAATAACATAGCATATATATACAATATTTTTTTATACCTAAACTAGCTGGACTCGCGGCTTCCTCTGGAATATTATTTGGTAGCATTTCCATTAATTTAGGGAAATTGTTTTACTAATAAGAAACATACGTATAAATACTTCAATGAGTTATTTGCTGTGTAACCACCCACACCCCCCTTGCGGGTGGAATTTCGTAAAAACCGTTCTTAGCTGACCTCTACTCGGCAAATGGAATATTTCTACCAAATTTCTAGTCTCTACCCCTTATGGTTCCTAACACCTGGATATCTCTTATATATATAAGAAAATTAAGTTTGTTTATGTTTATATTTGTAATTTCAATCGGCGTTACATTCAGATATTCGTCATCGTCGTCATCGCTTCAACCGACGAACGTCCACTGCTGGACATAGGTCTCACGAAATGATGCCCGATCTTGTGCCACCTGGCTCAAGCGGCTACCGGCGATCCTTCTTGTATCGTCAGTCCACCTTGTGGGAGGTCTTCCTACACTGCGTCGTCCGGTGCGGGGTCGCCATTCCAGCACCTTCCGGCCCCAACGTCCATCGATTCGTCGGACTATGTGCCACGCCCATTGCCACTTCAGGTTCGCGATTCGAAGGGCTATGTCGGTGACTTAGGTTCTGCTACGGTCTTCCTCATTTCTGATTTGATCGCGTGGAGAATCTCCGAGCATAGCCCTCTCCATCGCACGCTGAGTGACTCTGAGCATTCGAATAATGCTCATAGACAGCGACCACGTTGGAAATGTGGTCGCTGACTATTCAGATATTATGCAGACATATTTCAATGAATTTTATATCTTTTTGAATGATTAATAACATAACAATGTTCTGGGTAATAATTCAATCATTATTCCTAATTATCTATAATTAAGCCACTATATTCTATCGCTTAAATACTTGTACGTTTTTTAAGTCGCGGAAACGTATCCTGGGTGGGCACAAACGCTTACTATTATATTGTATCATAAAATTGGCCGATACATAATTGATTATATATAAAGTGCATATTGGAAAAATACAGTTGTATAAAAGGCAATGACCAGAGATACTTTATATCTTATAGATGCTATATGCCGTATATGCCGTAAATATTCAGAAACAAAACAGTTTTGGCCAAATAACATTCTCGAATACAAACATTGGCAGCATAAATTGCTATATCTTATGACTTTGACAAGTAAGATAGTGGAGATTACGGGCGCCTTCATACAATACTATAATAACAGAGTTTGTGTACATTGTCTTAATAAAACCCCGGAGATTTCAGTGCTATAATAATGATAATATCTTTTCGACTGCATATATGAGTATTATTGTTTTATATTTTTGTTACGAAGAACGTTCTGTTTGCGAATGGTATCTAATAATGATGACGTGTTTAAAATAAGATTTGATGAAACATATGTTAGTTTGCTTAGTATTTCTAATAAAATATATAACATATATTGTAAAGAGGATAGCCTTATTGAATAACATATTAACGTCCAGTTCAAAATACTACAGCTACATTCTTGAATATTTCCATGTAAAATCCTTTTGCGATGCACATGAGTGTTAAGGGAGAACTCTCTGAAATTCTATCCGTATTGCTTACAGTATTAGAATTTGAATCTTCAACATATAAATGACAAAAATTTGTGGGATAAACCAGGAAGACGGTATTATTGCTATTTTTCAATTATTAACTCTGGCGTTATCATAGGTCCAATAACTAATATTATATGAAGTTATTTGTAACTGAAAAGTAATTTGCATACACTTCATATTAGGTACAAAATATATATATCAACGAAAGAGACTATGAAGTAAATAGATTAGAATCACAAACTGAATATTTTTTGCTTGCTTTGTTTTTCCTATTAAAATAGGCCTGGAGGCTCCAGAAAAAACATAGTCTACATCTCCACTTTAATAAATTTTAGTGTTAACCACTTATGAAATAATTTTCTTAGGTAAAAATTAAATAAAGTTCGTGTAATAATATTTTCCCAAGCTAATTTATAATAAAATATGGATATTGAATCAAGAACAAGATTTATGTATATTCATATTATTATACCACATATACATAAAATTCTGACATTTGTAATATGATACCGTACCAAATCTATTTTGTGCACTTAAATCGCAAACGCTAGTTAAACCTTACGAGAAAGATCAAATTAATGTCGTAAAAAGATCGATAAAAAGTCTGTGATGGTATATATTTATCCACTAAAGGATAACCCACACTAACAATTTCTGTATTTTACACTTTCCAAAATAATGTCATTGACCAAGCTATTTTATACTAAAGTATTATTTATGCAATGAAATAGATTACGTGAGTGGTAAATTTAATATTGATCTAAACGGGCTTTAACGGCGGGCGGAAGTCTTCGAAGATCAGAGATTTAAAGAGCGTAGGCCCAAAATGGCACCATACTTTAAAATCCACTATTAAATGTACGCAAACGCAAACGCAATTGACGCTAGTAGTATAAATAGAAAATCCTCAACGCAAACGACAAAAACTTTGAAATTTAAAGTGTGTACTATATTGATAGACATCCACTCAATACCGCAATTCATTGTGATAGCGGTTGTCATTTGCATAATTCACAGAATGACGTCATTAAGCCTGATTGTGCTGACGTGTTCCGTATAAATGTTAATTCGGATATTGGGTTACATAAATCAGACATAATAATAATTACATAATGAGATAGATAGATAAATACTTTATTGCACATACAATATTAGGGAAAAAATACAGGAAAACTTAAATAATAGTTTGGGAACTACAGCATGCAAAGGCGGTCTTATTGGATAACTAATCTCTTAACAGGCAATCTTTGGCTAAAAGAAAGCAGGTTGCGCGACAAAAAAACCAGGTAACCAATAAGACAGTACCTTATATGACTGTAGGAAATACATAAATAAAAAAGATAAATAAAATACAATGTATAAAACAAAATTATATATATTCCGAATGATTTGATATATAGTGGCAGTGCCATCGTCTTTTAAAATGAATACTATGAAGAGACAAAATTATGAAGAGACTCAGACTGGCGTATGTCTGTCAAGTGGTAAGGATGATTCTATAGCCTTAATGATTTGGCTATAAAGGAGTTGCTATAGTATTTTGTGTGACAGACAGGGAACTTAAGTAGACTATTTCTACTAGCTCGCAGATAAAAATGACGTTCAACCTTATTGTCAAGAAACGATAACCATTCTTTTAAATAATTAGGAGCAAGGGGATAGAAAATAATAGAGTAAAGATAGGAAAGGACACGTAGATCACGGCATTGCCTTTTGGGAAGCTATTTAATGTGACTGCAGCATTCAGATATGTGGTCGTATTTTCGCAGACCAAATATAAATCTAATTACCAAATTTTGCAGCCCCTCAAGTTTGTTCAGTTGCACTTCACAGAGGTCTGTGTAACAAGAGTCGGCATAATTTAATAGTATTTAATAGTAGCAGAAGGCTAGTATGAGCAAGAGAGATTTTGATTTTAAAAGGTTGCAAGTTTTTCCATCTCTTCGGAGAACCAATTAAGTTGCTTTAAGAGAATGAGTGATTTTACCAACGTCTAACATTATTATTTGCATTGGGTATTGATTTCTAGATTATTTTAAAGGTTTATAAAAGTGGGCAATAATTTATTTCATCTAGTTTGAGATAAATAAATCCAGAAGGAATTAATGTCGAGCACGAATGCACCTAAAAATGATTAGTCACTCATAACACTATAACTATTTGTCTGATTGACTTGATACTCGGTATACCTATTTCATTCCCGATGTAGAAGCTCAGTACAAAATCATTTCTTCAATTTACAAAGGGATCAGGAACTACGCGGTTGATACACAGTTAACCGCTAGTATGTATATATAATTTACTTAAATCTTGAAATGAATGAGAAACATAATGACAAATATAATAGAAAATATATTATGTTCTATTTTTATGAATATTATGCTTTTATGCTTAATCACATCGGTTTCCACTAACAAATATATGAGAAAATTGCTTCAAGAGTTCCAAGAAATTGATGCAATAAGGAGCAAAATCGCTTGCGGAAATACTGCCGCGTTGTTTAGTAACGAGATTTCACCCAACCTGGCTGTGCGCTATTTTTACGAAAACATATAGTACCTATATTACTTTAAACCAAAAATATTTTATAAAGTTTCTTTTTGGAAAATACATTTTATAGAACAAATGGTGTCTTAGTGAAAAGCTTGTATATATTGCAGTCTGTATACTTTAAAATATATAGTAACACGTTTTATCAACAATTTAAAATGTCGTAAAAATAAAAATTTCCGAACTATAAAATTATTTATTCACTTGCTTCGAGGAAATTAAAAAGTGATAGGAACTATTACTAAACTAAAATAAATTCAAAAAACATATAGAAGTGGAGAAAATTAAAGGATCAATAAAAATATTTCAATTTTTAACGATGTTTTTCAAGTGGCTGTATTTGATAAAAAAGTGGTACATCAAAAATTCCTTTTTTTTTTCATCATATTCATTACGATGGCGCGATACATATTACTTTGAAAAAAACTTTGCAAGATCCTAAAATTAGAAACTTCAAGCTTTAAATAGCTTCTTACTCCAGTACGACCATTTTTTTAAATACACCTAGATGATCCTTTAACTTTTTCCGCTAGTGTATTTACGTTAAACGTGTCTTAGTGAATTATTGTTAGTTATTGTATGTTCCTTTTCATATATACGTATAATATGTTTAAGTATTTAATGGACATTTAAAAACTATAAATTGTAGAGTATATTATATAAATGTCTGTTGGGCTTAGTAGTATACTGAAATAAATTTATTACTTTGGTATATGAGATTAAATTAAAATAAAATTATGTTCGAAAATTTAATCTAATATAAACAAAAGATGTTTCACTTCTTTCTCGTCTATACACTGATACACGCACACTTTTTAAATATTTTTTTACACTATTTATTAAATATTACTATTATATTTATTAATTGGAAGTAAATTAATATTTTACTACGGACTTCCCAATGGTCATGGTGGTAGTCTATGATGGCGCACTGATATATGGTTATAAAGAAATAAAAATTTCCCACATAACAGCTTTTATACATCTTAATGAAACGAAGGAAGAATCAAAAATAAGAATGACTGAAACCACTGAATGAATTTTCCTAAATTTGCAACAGTGGGAATTGAACGCAGGGAGTACTGATAGTACAATGAGTACTTCCCTTATTACCTCATGGAATCCGTTAAAAGAAGAAATTCCTTTGTCAGTTGATTGTTTTGTAAGACAAAGTTTGGGAGCTTCTGATTTAACAATTAGAAGAAACGGCGGGAGCTGATGCTTGGAATTTGGATCGTGAACTTCATTAAAATATTTGGCTTCAGAGATTGCTCCGATGAAGATCGCGAATAATTTTTCAGCCTTTGTCCTTCGCATTAATTTAAGTTGGTAACTTCCTTCGAAGCAAAATGACTTCATCAGTGAAATATAATTAGTTGCCCTGCTGCTGTTAACGTCAACCTAATTATTATATTTGTGCTCCATAATGCGTATTTATAAGTATTTATGTTCTATGTTTTAAGCATTGGGAAAAAATTCAGTTGGAAAACTTTCTGGGACCTGTTTTGTTATAGATGTATGTCGGTCTTTATATATAAACTTCATTTTTGACTCTATTCCATTATTATACTAAATTATTATTAATCTCGTAAGGGTAACAACTTTTCTTTCCCACCTCTGCCTTGTAAATCACCAAGGCACGGATAAAAAGACAAGTTTTAGTTTTTCATAGTCTTAAGGACTTGGTATTGTTTTGTTTATTGTTTCGTTATATTAAAAAAATCTTAAATCGTAAAGAAAATGGTATTTGTAGTTTTACTACAAAATAAACGTTTAACGGTCTCGCTGGTTCAGTGACGCGAGTACATGCTTTACAAGCAGAGGTCTTGACATAGATTCCCGGTAGGGCAAATTTAGGAAATTGAATTTTCTAATTTGTCTGAGTCTAGACTGGCGCGAGAGTTCAGCTGCAGATAGTCACCACCCTACTAGCTACTAGTACCGCCTAACAAGAGCTTTGTATTCCGCTACGATGCCTCGTAAGAACCATTAAAGAAAAAGTGTCTCTTATCAGATTAGCGCACTTCCATCTTAGACTGTATCATCACTTACCATAAGGTGTCATCACAGTCACGCGCTAACCAGCCAGAAATAAAATAGAAATTAATATAAATACCCATTTTGTTTATTTTTCACCCATATCAGTAAATAACAAAAATATAAAAAAGTAAAAAAAAAATATATTACACTGATGGTCACTTTCTATTACAATATAAAAAAAGTAAGCATAGATCCAATGCCTTTATATAGGAATTGAAACATCATTCGCGACAGCCCTTAAAATAGTATTTTTAGAATTTTAAAGGCGTTATTCTTATGATCCCGCAAAAGTTTGGACACCCTGCTTCATCGAAAATGCCTAATGCCTTGCAATACCTCGGCTTTATAAAAGTACGATGTGCATCATTATCTTACACTCTTATTGTGGTATTTATGGTCTTACATATATCATCCAGTTGAGACTGTACTTACCAGTTATATTTTTTCTTCCAGGAGTATTAACCGCAACACGGACGACTAATTGGGTACCGCCACGAGGTCCCAGTCGAAGGCGTTCTGTAACGTACAGGGCACCAGTGCTGGCAAAGGCTGCACCTGCACTTAGGGCCAATAGAGAGGTTACCTAGAATCAAGAATATTTATTAATAAATGTAAAATCAATCAACATAAACACGTACATACATAGCGCACTATATTTAGATGAATTTGATAGATTTTCGTTACAGTGCTACGTTAAAGTGCTATGGCTTAACGTGCTCTCCGAGCCCGGGGGTGACCACAATATATAAGTACTAGCTGTTCTGCCTCATTGGTCTAGTGATTAGCATGTTCAATGAATTCATGAATGAAAATGAATATCGAGTTTTCTCAATTTATTTTTATCGACATTTACTCAATATTTGCCAAAAGTTGGGAAGTTGGCGGTGTGTCCCGCCCCCGTGCCTAGGAGAGCACGTTAAGCCGTCGCTCCTGCACCTGATCCCCCTCCGGACGTGTCGGATTCCCGTCATCGGACTATGAGAATAAAGGAATAGAAAATACACTTATGTATTATGCCTGCCAATCCGCAGTGTAGCAACGTGAGGGGTCTATGGTCTAAAAACCCTCTCTCCTATGAGTTAGACGGCATGTGCCCAGTAGTTGGATGTTAATGGGCTGCTACCTACTTTAATAGATGTTTCCTACGCCGTGACCCACATAGTTACCCGCACACCCGCATAGTACAAAAAAGTTTATAAAGTTTTCATATGTTAGAAGGTACTTTATTGAATAATTAAAATTGCAATTTTTTTTCGTTAATTTTATGCCTACAATACATTTAAATCATGAACGTTCTTATATCGAAGGGTATTTTGAAGAATTCTCTTTTTAGAGATAAAGTATCCTACGTATATAATATCGTTTTTGTTATTTTCTATTATCTTTGGTACATAAATAAATAATATAAAGTGGATAAGCGGTAATAATAATTCATTAGTCATACATTAGCAATGGCCCAAAATTAGTATTTTAAATAGAAACATTCATCTAAGTGGAATAGTAATAACCTAATTAACTATATAAATATCTACAACAAACGCGGTCTTGTTATGGATATACTCGGAAACTTGATAGCTTAGGGATTTTATTAAGTACCCCGAAAGAAACTGCCGCATCAGGAGATAATATGAAGTGAAGCATCAGCCCTTAGCTAATTCCGGGAAAATATCCCCAGAGTATCGTTGATATTACTAGCTTATTGAAGTGTCTACTCGATTCAGTAAAGTGGGGATAATTGCTCGTTAATATTTGAAGTAATAACCGATATAAGATTCATAATAAAGATAATTTGTGTTTCCTCCTATGAGATTACGAATAATGCAAGTATTTTTGTAATACAATTTAACTTATTATATTAATCATATTATATTAACGAAATAGCTACCTACATTCTACATCAAATAAATCAAATAATGGGAAAACAATGAATATAACAAAACAGCAACAATAAATAATGTTGAAAAACGTTCTTGAGTTTGGGACATTGGGACTAATATGAGCTTTCTCATGAAAACTAATAATATTGCTTTAAATTGGCTGATAATGTAATAAAAATTAAATTCTAACATACTGTATCGATATTTATTTAATAAAGCTTAATTTTATAATTATTAAAGTGAAAATTATATTTTTATTAGTACTGGAATTGATAAGTGTAGCCGATAAAATTGTATCGTTACATTTTTGTTGTCATGACATAGATAAATATTACAAAGGATTTAGTATTAAATCTCAAAAATGAATAAATAGAATTAAGTTACGCATATTAGATTTTTATAAACACATGTAAGCTATTAAAATTAAGAGAAACCACAATCAAAGATGGTCTTTATATAATTACTTATCTATCCATTCTTAACTATTGACTTGCAGTTCATCATGACAAAAATAAAAAGTAAATAACATTTAAATTTGTACAATTACGGAAACAACGAGGAAGCCTTACCCTTTTTATTTACTATTTTTATTATATTTAATTTTGATTGTAGTTCTAATTTAAAATTTATTTATTTGTCAGAGAATAAGAAAGAAGGAGAGCATAAAGCTGATATATTGGGTACAATTGTGGTGTACTCTGTCCAAACATACAAAAGCAATTATTTTTTGTTACATGAAAAACCTTTTTTAAACAGTCCCAATTTTTTAAAAGATATAATTATTATAAAAAATTTTGTTTGTAAAATCGATCGATTATTAATTATTGCACTAAAGCTTATGGAGCTACTTAGGCTTTGGTTTCAATAAATATAAAACCGTAACTATTGGATCAACTTTAGATTTGCGATTAGATTTGGGGGTGTAGGGTTCTCCGCCGACATCGTCCTTAATGGCATCCATAATTTCCATACTGTGGGCTTAATGTTCCCGATAGCAATTAACACACATTCATTAATAATAATAGCTAGGAACGCGACAGTTTCAATAGTCGACCGCTCCGGCGGACCGTCACCCGAGAACTACCGAGAGACGCGCCGGACTACCACTTATTGACTATGCCCCACGCCGACAGACAGGTGGCGCTAGCGATCCACAGACTATTGCACTCCGACATATCATTATTATTAATTTTAATTTAAGTTTTGGTTTTTTTTTGTGTTACATGTTATTTACTTGTATACACACCACTATATTTAGCGGAACATAAAAAAAAATATTTGATATCAGTTTCATAAGGTTTTATAAGGTTATAGTCATTTTTATATCATTATTTAGTATCATTTTTATAAGGTTTGATACTGATATCAAACCTTTATTTATTTATTCTTCGTTTAATATGCCAGTGTGAGATTTAACGTACCCTCTAATAAAGATAAATAAATAAAAATATCAGTAGGAGATAACTTAGTTATATATAAGTCAATCTCCGCAGGATACGCAGAGAATGTCAAAGGCAAAGGAAATATAGATTGGTTAGATTCTGGTTAGCAGAAACACCTGATTCCCGAATAAACTTTTGAGCATTCAAGTTGCGATGTGTTTCACATAGCTGTTGAAATTCAGTCAACTCCCGGGAGAGTCATTCAGAGTACGGCAATGCAAACTAGTTCAGAAGTCCGCTTGATTACAATTCCTTCTTGTTTGGCTAAATTAAAACTTTTATCAACTCTATGTACATTTTGTCATTTGCAAATGAACGAAGTCTTTATACTTAACTAGATGCTAAAAGAAACTGTTTAAGAGTATTGCTAAAGTTTTAAAAGCAATTTTTTTTAAAAGAAAACGAAATGCGGAAAGTCAGTTTATTTTAAAAGTTTTCAGGATCTTTCTGCAATTATAGTTTGCCTCGTAACAAGGGAGTCATATACTTAAATTTATATCTGAAACGTGAATAAAATTTAAACGTGAATAATATTGTTTGACTTCGAACATCGTAAGGTATGAGTATATTACGATTAATCAAAGAGTTAAACATTGAATACTTGTAAATTTTATTTGCGTGTTAACTAAATTATTAAACCTAAATAGTGTAACATCCTCCCCCAAATATGAGTACTTATATACTAGATTTAAGACTCTGTTAACCAGCTAGCATATTGAATCTATTGCTTTATTACATATCGTTGACATTGGTATTAGGTCTCTAATCGGGGTCTAATATAGTGGAAAATTCCAATTACAGTCTAATCTATGGATTATATTTTCAAATATATCATTGTAATAATATTTATTGTACGTCGGAATTTCAAAAAAACTGTCCATTCGTTAAAAAGAACACGTAATTAAAACAGTAAAAATAATTTTACATGATATAAGTGATAATAGTATTCGCAACAGAGAACCAGTAATAGAAATGCAAACACTTTTAAAAGGACACGTTGTCTATCGGTCTATTTGGCATGTGATCGCAATGGAAATCCCCTATTGGAATTCGATGGACGACGCTATTCCCAAACAAATCACAATTGCACGAACACTTCTGTATGCATTCGAAATACTACGGTACGGCACTCTGTAAAATGATATTTTATTGCCCATGTTTTTTCAGTATCTAGGATTAAGGCAGTGTTAACTATTAGTTATTTGGTTTATACAATTGTGGTTTTAGGAAAATATTGAGAATGTAGCTTTATTTATGGATTACAAAATAAAGTCGTTAAGATCAAAATTCGTTTTAACCGATGAACGTCCACTGCTGGACAAAGATCTCTCTTAATGAATTCCAATGGGCCTGATCTTGCGCTGCTCGTATTCAGCGGCTGCCGGCGACCCGCCTGATGTCATCGGTCCACCTGGTTCCCACCAGGTCTGCCGACGCTGCATTTTCGGTGCAAAACCCCCCCTCTAGCACCTTCGGGGCCAAACGTCCATCGGTTTTGCGAACTATGTGCCCCGCCCATTGCCACTTCAGCTTAGCAATTCGGTAGGCTACGTCAGTAACTTTAGTTCTCCTACGGATTTCCTCATTTCTGATTTGATGACATAGAGAAACCCCGTGCATAGCCCTCTCCATTGCCCGCTGAGTGACTCTGAGTCTTCTTACGAGCTGCATAGTCAGCAGCCGCGTCTCAGAACCATATGTAAACACGCACTGTTCGAGGACCTTAGTCTTCAGGCACAGAGGAATTGTGGGTGAAAAGATGTCCCGTAGTTTTCAAATTTATATTGAATAAAAAACTCTTACACTATTTAAAACGTTTATTGTGCTCAAACTTAAGGAACATAGTTGATCTGTTAAACTTTGCATTTTAAAATTGATCTAATTTAAATATAACTGTAGATATCACTCACCAACAATCAACAGCATATAAAGATCTCCGTAATTAATTGTCTTTTCGCTTAATGTGATAGTTGTTTATAATTTTAATAATATTGTTTATTTGAACTGAAATCTAAGCAAATCTAAAGTTGATCCAATAGCCACGGTGGTATATTTATTGAAATCGAAGCCTAAGTAGCTCAATTAGCTTCCGTGCTATAATTAATAATCGTAACGACTTTATCAACAAAATTTTTGATAATAGTAATATTTAAAACAAAATTGAAACTGTCTAAAAAGGGTTTTTCATGTAACAAAAAATAATTGCTTTTATATGTTTGGACAGAGTACACCACAATTGTAGCCAATACATCAACCGCAAAGTGCTGAAATTCTATCAAATCCCGGGAGATACATTTTAACTATGGTAATGACAGTAAAGCAAGTCCGCTTGATTACAACATGGATGCCCTTGTTTCAGTAAATTGAAAATTTTAATAAGTTATTTTGCATATTTATAGAAAATAATGATATATAAATCTATGCCAGTCTTAAAGGGAGTTTAATAAAGACTCATTCAAAATAAAAAAATCTTTATTCAAGTAAGTTCAAAAAGCACTATTGAACTGTCAATAGTCTGTCCATTGGTACTACATCAACCATCGGTTTGGAAAGTAGTTTTCGCTGAAAAAATATGGGCAAGAAACTCAATGATTACTCTTTTAAATATAGTTTTGTAGGTTACAATGTGTCATACGTTTTTGTGTTTTTTTATCAGTTAAACAATCTTCGATATTATAATATGCCTTTTGTAAAAGTATGCTATTGACATATTTCTTAAAATTATGTAGAGGATAATCCAAAACTGATTGCGGTTTCTTATTAAAATGCGTATGCTCTAACCCACAAATGATTTCCGAACCTTCTTCACTTTAAAATATGGCATTACAAGTTTTTACTTCTTGTATTAAAATTGTGCATTTCTTTCTGCTGTATACGTCTATATTGATATTGTTGCGAATATATAAAATGTTATTCAATATTTAATACAACGGTACCGTTAAGAAGAAGAATATAATAATTGATAATATTCTAAATTTATCTCTAAGAGAAGCACGAGCACGTTAGTTGTTCTTACAAATGTAAAGCTATAACCTCTGCATGTGAACTTTTAAGAAAAGCTGCAAATTGTTGAAAGGAGGATGTTATAACGCAATAAATTGTACTTGTTAGGAGGTATCCCAACAATTGTAATATTATATTACTTCCGTTACCTGGCATTGTATCTTCGAATTAATTTGTATACTCTAACTGCGAGAAGTTTCAGTAGAATTTGAGCCTTATATAACTGTATTTGAGGTTAAAATGGTTTGTACTATCTATTTCTACCAAGTATAATTGTTATTTGGTGTTTCTGCACGATATTTCGTAGGTATATTTGCTAAAGCTAATTGACTTAGGGATATACAAACTAATTACTATATGATGGTTTCAAGGTTCATATCACAATCATATTATAACAATAACATATTACTATCATGCCGCTGTTTTAGATGGTAATTAGAGTATTGAATTTTGGTAACTAATTATGAGCTTAGTATAAACTATTCGCAGTGTCGTCGTATATCTAATCTAAGGTATATATAGCTTATTACGTTCTGCAATGATAGTTTTATATTTTCACAAAAGTACAATAAATATTTGATCTTGTATTTGTAGATGCGTGGATCAGTTCGTTCTAATATATATATGGTTGAGCTTTAAAATCTAATATATAAAATTTCCCTGCCACAATGTTAGTTACCGTACTCCTCCGAAACGGATATACCAATTTGTACCAAATTTGCGTATTCAGTAGGTCTGAGAATCGGCTACTATCTATTTTTCATACCCCTAAGTGATAAGGGTTGTTCACCCTTAAATTGTTTTGTTTTTTTAATTGTTGGACGAAATTTTTTTGTGATACAGCATACAAAAATACATACAACCCTAAATTTTCACCTTTCTATCACCTACCCCTATTTTTTAATAGCGATAATAGTAATTATATGGCAAAACAACGTTTGCTGGTTCAGCTAGTATATTTATAAATATTCAAGCAATTGCTTTAAAATTTTACTAAAGTAGAAATTTCTTAATTTCTCACTACGTTTGAATCTTTCATCAATGTATTCACTTTACTTCATCATTAGAAAAAAATTGGATTACTTATATCATTCGAGGTAGGCACTAAACCTTCGGGTATATTCACAATTTGCTTTTATTGCAAAAATCATTATTTTTTATCAAATTAACATAGGATGTTAAAGCAATACTTATATCGACTTTATTGGTGACAGGATTTGACTACAGTTTATGTGGACTGTAACGATTTTTGGAATATCAAAATTTTATAGATAATTTTAATTCAAAGAACTTGTACCTACATAATCAAGACATATAGTAATACATTTATGATTGCAATTTATAACACTGACCACAACTTAGAACCGTAATATCAGGGAAATCATTATGATAAACTTCTATTTATAACGAAGATTAACAATTTACTTCAAAAACCTGTTCATGTATTAAAAATTAAGGAATAGTGTTTAAAATATAATTAAATTAGAATTCGATACCCACATCCATGCAGTTATTTATGTTGTTTGTTATCTTCACGTCAACTTCCACAGTTTCTCCAACTTTCAATGCCGGAGGGAGAGAGAAATCCAATTGTATCGGTCGAAAAACATTAATCGTTCTTGGTGCAGAAAAGCGTAAACCACGATTGGAAAGTGAAAGAGCCCATAGAGACCACCGCCCAGCTTCAGACGGTGCTGCTATTGTTACACCGTCGGTAGACAATTGTGTACTGTAAAAAAAAAGAAAAACATATTTTCTCTTTTTAATATAAAAATCTAATCAATTTTATGTTACAAAATAATTAAAGTCATTTAACCCGATCTTCTTAAACTTGTTTAAAAGATTTCGCTTAATAAATTGAAATGTTTTATTAAGAGAAAGCTTATATTTAAATGGTACCATAATTTACAAGATTACTTAGACAATAAAAAGACGTGGGAGTGGATAACCTTCAGAAAATTATATCGTAATGATGACGAAAAAAAAGTCGCACGTTTGAGCTTGTTATGGACTCTTCTCAAAACAGGGTACGAAGGAACGCTCGTAACTTTAGATTCTAAGTCGTTCTTGAATTTCAACACCAATCATTTATTTTATATAATATAAGAAAAAAAGTAAACAAAAGCGCTGTAAAAGATATTACATAGAAAAAATCATTACTTTAAAAAGCTTTTAATAGACGGCGCTGTACAAAGGTTAAAGAAAGAATTAATATTTAAAAATAATATTAACATCGTGTGTAATCTACTACAAATATGAAAAAATGTATTGAATAGATGAATAATTGAAATTGTATTTTATTAACAATTGAAAATTTCATAAGGCTATTGTACTAGGTATTAAGAGACCGCTCCCGACAACGAAGACAGACGATAGTACTAATGACAACTTTGATGATGGTACGGAGATAAATCGATTTATCAAAATTAACGTTATTTACGCTCCATCGTGTTTGTACACCTAAATTAAGCGATACTTTCATAAAAAATACATTTACTTAAAAAAAGCAGCAATTAAAGACAGAATCTAAAACAGTAGATTTTTTTTAGTAAATAATGTTTTTTTATGAAACTATCGTTTCATTTAGCAAATACTGCCACGATGGAGCGTAAATAATACTAGTAAAACATTTTAAAAATTTGATTTTTTATTATTGAATCAGGATCGATTTTATTACGTCCCATTATCAAAGATATCATTAGTACTATTGTATGTCTTCATTTTCGGAAGCGAACTCCTAACAACTTGTATAAAAAGTTTTCAATTGTTACGAAGAGAGTAAAATAATAGTAAGTGAAGTGGAAATTCTTCCTTTAATTTCATAACTTAGAGAAGCTGATTTTATAAAATTGTCAATATTAACTTGTTTCATATTGGATCAAGTAACAAGTATAATTAACGGATCATGAATATGGCTAGCAGGATAATGCGTTAATTTTGTACATCCATGTTACAAGCCGAACCAGTTACTGTACGATAATTAAACTCAACAATGAAATGATTTTATCGAAAAACAATATCCGCAAACCAATTTGACGGGTTTAACTGACATAGTCGAATTAATGAATGTAATATTGAAAATGCTTTTTTGGGGTGAAACTGTCCTAACGATTCAGTTGTAAGCGGCGGTAATAAAAGTATATAATATCGCTCGTTAATTAGCTAGATATTATTAATTTTACATATGGGTTACGTAAATGTAAATACAATATTTAATTGTATTTTTTTTATATACGAAACAATATAAGTTAATGCAACCCCTTTTTCTAGTAATATAATGAGTAATATAATTTGAATAAAAATATAAACTTTCTTTATCTCATTCAAATCAATAGGCAAATAATATTTCTCTTCGAAATATGCTTGGCTTTCCATACTTAATTTCATCCCCTTTTTCGAAAGGAACTGTAATATAATATTGCATAGGTCTTGTTTTGAATATAGTCCACTATTTTTAATTTCATTTGAAGATAAAGTAAAACACAAAAAGTCTATCCTTGTATTAAAAACTCATATTTCATCTCAATTGTCGTTATGTTGTCGGTTGATAAAAACGTTTAATTTATTTTTCAAACGGCTCATACAATTAGCTTTTATTAAATGGATCACTATTCTTTCACACTTGCGATATTTATTTATCAAACTATCGTTTCGGAAATCCTATGTTACATTTCTATATTCCGAGCACTGGAGTTGGAATAATGTTGTAACAAGACATTACTATCAACATCTATGAGTAAATGTAAACGTCATTATATCCAAAATATAGACTTTTATGTTTCTTCGTCGTCGTCGTCGTCGCTTTAACCGATGGACGTCCACTGCTGGACATAGATCTCACGAAATGATGCCCACAATGCCCGATCTTGTGCCGCCTGGCTCCAGCGGCTACCGGCGATCCTCCTTATATCGTCGGTCCACCTTGGGGGGGGTCTTCCTACACTGCGTCGTCCAGTGCGGGGTCGCCATTCCAGCACTTTCCGACCCCAACGTCCATCGGTTCGTCGGACTATGTGCCCCGCCCATTGCCACTTCAGGTTCGCGATTCGTAGGGCTATGTCGGTGACTTTGGTTCTGCTACGGATCTCCTCATTTCTGATTTGATCGCGTAGAGAAACTCCGAGCATAGCTTTCTCCTTCGCACGCTGAGTGACTCTGAGCTTCCAAATAAGGCCCATAGTCAGCGACCACGTTTACGATCCGTAGGTAAGCACTGGCAACACGCAATGTTCGAAGATTTTAGTCTTCAGGCACTGAGGGATATTGGACGAAAACGTCTTTCGGAATATCCCGAACGCTGCCCAACCGAGTTGGATTCGGCAGTTGACCTCTTCCTCGAAATTGGACCTAGTCCAGCTAGGGACTATGTGTCCCAGGTATGTGTACTCGTCAACAATTTCGAGTGTCGAGTTCTCACCGATGACTGGGTGGAGCGGAACTTGGACATGCACATATTCGTCTTATCCATGTTTATTTTTAGGCCCACCTGTCGAGAAACTCTGCTGAGGTCATCCAGCATTGCGTTGAGATCTTCCAGAGAATCTGATGAATTCTAGTCTATAATCATCAGATAGAACCACAGCCAATTACCTCTTAAATTAATAGACAGTTGAAACTTATATAAAAGGCAAAATGAAAACTAATGGCGAGGCCAGCGATTTCCTATCTTATATTCATTTCACATTAAAGAATATTATAAAAGGAGAACTTAGCAATTTGAAATATGTAGGTACATAGAATACTGCTTTGGTTTCAAAAGTTTGGTTTAAATTTATAACAGCTATTTTAACTAAGCAATTTGTTTTCTAAAAATATTGCTAAGTGCTGCTTAATAGATCTTATTAATTATAATATTATTGCTTCAAGATATTCTAAAATTTAAACTTTCTATAATTTTTTTTAAAATTTAGAATGAACCTCCGTATTTTATGATTTTAATAATTTTCTTTTGCACCATCCCACCGTTGTTTACAGATACATCTAAATATATAATCGTTAATATATTTCGTTCGAGAGAATATTTGATTCGACTTTGAAGTCATATATATAGTCATAGTCATAACTACGCCAGTGCATCTTCATTTTTTTGGGCCTTGTTTCTTTATTGTTCGTTAAGTTTCTTTATAAAAGAAGTCACGAGAATATTTTAGCACAATATTGCTTAATTCAATTTTAATTTCCAAATCATCAACACTTTGACGCTTTCCACACAGCCATAATTTCATCAGGCGTCAAGTGGCTCTTTCATTTAACCCAATGAAAACATTCATGTGCGGTTTGCGCACTATGTCATTCTGTAGCACATAACTTACAATAAACAGATGAGTTGACAGTTGCTAGATTTATGGAAGTTACTTGTTTCTATTTTCTATAAAAGTTTGGTTCTTTCATTGGGATTAATCCGATATACGATCCATAGCTGAGCAAATTTAGGAAACTGTCCTTTTATTAATTGCCTCTAGGTTTAGAGATGTGGAAGCTATTGGAAATGGCTAGTAATCTCATCTTTTATGTCATTTTGATTGAGAAGTGTTTGTCGATGTGTTTGAAACACATATTCCTAAACTATGTATAGAAACATAATTCTGAATGCAGCTAAAATAGTCACGGGCTAGGAAATAATAATTAAACAAATAATATAAAACAATTTAAGTCAGTTGCTTGAACTGTATATTATATAAGAATTGAATGAAATAAAAACTGCGACCTAATGAGGATGAAATAAATAGGATTATGTTTGAATGAAAATAATTTCGTAAAGCAAGATACTGACGTGTAGTTGAAACATTTCCACATCCAAAGTCTGTCATGTGTAGCTGGAGGTACTAGATGCGCTGGGGAATGGGATGTAGATGCAGTCCGTTGCCTGTAGAGAACCCCACCACCACAAGCTCCTCCTCCAACGAACAATGATACTCCTGCTGATACGAACTCTGGACCAGGTTGCTCGTCGTGATTAGCTGGCCTGATAAATGTTTTCAAAGCATAACATTAATTTTAACTTCTTTTATGACTTTTGTTGTGTATATTCAACAACTATAGAAAAATCTGTTGGATATTATCACCTGGGCTAAATGATTATATATAATAAATAAATAAATTCTCCTATAAACAAGTTTTAGGACCAACCCTTGATTTATTTAACCTTTGTTTTGCATATTATCTTAACTCTCGTTCAATTAAATTTTGATCTTGTGTAAGCATCACTTTAGGACTATGCCTAAATTTAAGTTAAATGTTTTCATAAAGGATAAAGGATCTTGAATCTGAGTTTAAAATAGGGCCGGTGAAGTCATTTTATAAGTCATTATAATGACGACATCGACAAATAACAGTTACAAGAGACATATAAAATAGGGTAGTATAAAAGTAGCAGCTTATACTTCTTACTCTATACAGGAGAGAGGAGCCCACGACGCTGTTCCAATGTAGGTCCAATGTAGGAAATCTACCCATACCCCAGAATTATTCTCAGGCTATGCGAGATTCCTCAAAATGCTTTCCTTCACCGAAAAGAATAATAATTAATTTGAAAGAACAAGTGCAGGCGTGCAAAAAGACGTATCCGTCTTGCTAATAAATGTGCAATAAACTTTCAATAACAGAAAAAATATGACGCAATAAGTCTTTTGTCAATAACATAAAGGGAGCTCGATCACGTATCTCAAGACATATGAGACGGTTGCAATAACTGGTTAAATTGACTTCCGACATATCCACTGTACTATGAAATATTATTTCAAACTGGAATAGCATAGTAAAAAAGATTGATTGAAGCAGGCTTTCAGGGGTAACTCTACAAATTCTGTAATATAAAGAGAAATAAATCACCGTCTTTGCAAAACATAAAGGTACTTTGCATATTTTCTTTGATAAAAAAAGTGCGTAACATTAACTTTAGATATTAAAAGTCTAACAATTTTTTAAATTTATAAGTCGTCCTTGTCGATGTGATGGATCGATTTGATGGTGATGAAGTTTTTTGTGTATGTTCAGGTAAATTCATGAATGGTTTAGATACGCAATTTGAAATAGATTTCCCCGTATTTCTACTAGATCGGAAGCTACGCATCTTGGGAAATAGCTAATATAATATAAATATATATTACAATTTTACCTCTAAAACAATGATTAATTTTGAAAATCTTTTCGAAAATATTAAAAAATAACCCATTTGTCCACCACAGATTTTTCAGTTTTCGTCTGAGTATTTACAATGCAGTATGTAGGTGTTTTTTATCATTGAAAGTGTTAAAAGTCATATATTTTTTTTAAAACACTCTATTTCATTATTACAGAATAACTCATGAGTAACTCTACGTTAAAGAACTAGTTAGTGACTAGTGAAACGTTAACTGGCTATTATTTTCTTTATAACGACAGATAAGCTTATAGCTTAACATACAATATTAATATAATGTTTCTAATAAAATTCGAGACTTATTTCTTCCCTTTTTTATTAAAAATATTCAAAGGCAAGTGTTTATTAAGATCCTGAAATATCTGTCTAAGAAAAAATTCTTAATAAAACCGTCTGCTTATTAACATAACCTAGATAAGAAAAATTACAGTTCAGAAAAGTATTCGTATAACTTGCCTACTTAATGAAAAACTGGAAGGCGCAAGATTTCTATAAAATCGCTTTATCTGTATACAAAGTATCAGAACAATCCTATTTGTTACTATAGTATGTAAAATAATTTCGAATTATGAATTTACGTATTATTTTATTTCACAGTACATAGCGTTGAGGACACATATATAATGAAGGCCGTAATGACCCAATGGATCGACATGTGGATTTTTGTTGAGAATCCAGGGCAGGCGCCACTAAGATCTCTTAGTAAAACGTATGTGCCTATGTGATGAAGGAAAGCATAGTCAGTAAACCTGCACATCCTACAGGGAATTTAAGAAAATATGTATCCTGACATAGAAGTGTACCAGCGGAGTGGGTCTATGCTCTAAAAATCCTATGTCCTATAGTAGTATTCCGAGTAGGCCTATTTCCAGCAGTAGGAGGTTAATAGGCGGTTCGTTTACCTTTTTATATAATGAAGAAACTTAATATTACAAAAATTTAATTTTGTTCCTATAATTGCACTCATATTGCTATACAACATCTGATTTTACGTGAGTTCCAGATTTATACCGTCACTCGCCCTACCTATAATGAGGGTCCCGCTTTTTAATAGATCTTCTGGTACATCCTATAAGTTCTACATTCCCGGGTGAAGATTTATACTGGATTCTTCGCAAGAGGCATTTTCCAACGACAAAAATAAAACTTACGTCTGGTGGATATCAAAACGTGTATCAGGAGGTGCACGTGCACCGATTAAGCACATCAAGGAGTCTGTTGGAGCTAGAACCCTTAACTGTAGAGCTGCACGAGGGTACCACCAACGTCTTTCTTCTACTGCAACTGCCACCTATACATCATTGAAATTGTTATTTACGAATTCGTACATGACAAATATAAATTTAAAGTTTAGAATTTTATTCTTAATATTATGTTGTAATTCTGTAAAAATATTAAGCTGTCTCCACTTCACCAGCATATTCACATAAGTACATTTAAAAATATCTTTGCATTGTTATCTTGGAATTAACACATTGAAACAGATTGTGGCACATATAGTTTCAAAGACTTTAACGGACATGGATAATGGAAACAATTTGTACGTATACGCTACTATTGTATCGTATTTTATCATACATTTGAGTTTAACTTGAATTAGTTGCATGGAACTTTGGACGAAATTTTGTTGTTATACATCGTCAGACTCATTAGACTATTTTATATTTTTACAAGCTGATTCGAGCACTTCCTGTTCGTACATTTAAATGTGATAGTAAAATTACAGCGCAATCGATTTGTTGCGACTGCACAACTCATATTTAACGCATCTCTGATTTTAGCAATGCATTTTAATTTTAAATTTAATCTTATGCTCTAAATCAAGAACCGAGCAAAGTTTTAAAATTTAAAAGTGCGTGCGTAGAAAATACACATGTCAGAAATGAAACTTCTTTGGCAATCCAATTTTTAATTCTTTATTTTAATTTAATACGAATCGAAATCATATTTCCGAGATTTAGAGGGAGAGAAAAAGGAAGATATGTTAGGAATTTAATGAATTTAATTGTCATTAAAATGTCGAACATGAATACAATTAATTTATTGAAATCTCAAATGAGGAATTGTAAATAAAAACGGCAATTTTGTCAATATTAGAAATCTATAATTATTTTTTTTTATTTAACATTAAGAAAAAATAATTTATGAAAAAGTTTTATTTTATATTTTTTGAAAAATAATAAATTAAATTAATAAATGACGAGTGGCAAATTAAATGCCATACGTTATTTGTAAATTATAAAACTACCTAATAAATTAGTATAAAAAACGTTGCACATCTTCATGACGCTAATCACGCGTTTCATGCGTAAAATTTTACCCTCATGCGCCTAAAGTAGTTTCACTTCAAAAAACATATGAAAAGTTGAGTGAACGCGAATATCGTTAGGGATAAACACTGTAACAGGGAAAATAATACACATAGATAACGTGTGTGATTAGTTTAAATATTATATTATAGTAAGAAAGCTATTATTTAATATTTAACCCAATTATAAAGCTACCTCGAACCACTGCCGCCGTGAAATAGAACAGCCCCTAGTTTAATTAGCGTGTTTGCTTTCACAACTTCCCCCGAGACAGGTTTTGTTGGTTTCCATAAATTGAAAACGATTGTAAAATCAATTTAGCTAGTTAATATGATAATAATATTGGTTAATTTAGAACTTAATCCCCATCCTCGTAACAGTATTCTTAATGTCGTTCAACGTCTTATTACAAAAGGCGTATTATAATGTTGATGACTATTTAAGCGACAAAGATGTTTGGACTTGATTCCAGTTGCACGTGAAAACTAAACACGTTGTTACCTATATAAACTATATTAAAAGGAGTAACCGTTGAGTTTCTTGCCGGTTTCCTTATAGCGGATTCAACTTTCTGAACCGGTGCTAGGTGTATTACCAATGGACAGACTATTAAGGATTTCAAAGTGCTTTTTGAGCCTACTTAAATAGAGAATACTTTAATTTGGTTTGATATTTGATAATCTGTATTGCATACATAATAATGTCATCAATATTTGTCAAATAAACAAATTAATTAAAATATAGAATTATATAATTTTATCTCGAATTGATCCCGAGTCAAGGGAAACGAGTATCCCCAAAAAAATGTTTATTTTATTTAAAAAAACAAGTAAAATATGTATTATTGTAAGGGTATGCGATTAATTGCCTTTAAATTATTTTTGTTTTTGTGTACAGGCGCTTGACTTTGTCCATACGTGATAGTAAATAATTATACAGTCGAATATAGTAGAACGCTATCTTAGAAAGATATAATTACCTCGTAATGGTTTCTACGCTACTTCAAACCGGAATTGTTTATAGGATGGTAACTAGCTACGTCTGAAGTTTCCCACCAGATCAGATCGACGAACGAAAAATGGTATTTCCTAAATATGTCCTGTCGCAAATTGAGTCTAGGATCTCTGTTAGCAAAATCATCACTTGCAACTTTTCGCTAATGAGGACTTCGCGACCGTCCTCTTTATTTTCGAAAGAAACTAACCAATTTTAGACGACAACTTTAGCGATTGCCAAATAAGATATTTAGACAATATTTATAACTGTTGTTAATAATTCCAATGAATACCACCCTGTAAACATTTCTTTATTTGCTAAAAGTCGTAATTCTCCGGGTAAACTAATTGTTTTAATTGCGAGAGCGACGATTAAATATAAAATTTGTCACAAAAGGTCCTCCGGAATAAGCCTGCTAGAGGTGCTATTAGTGCTAATTAAAAGGAACGTTCCGATTAATTTACGTCTTTACATTTACCGTTTAGTTTAAAATTGGTGTTTTCAAACCAGTTTAAAAGGCAATAGCGAATTAGTGGAACGTTAAGCGTTTTCTATAGCGCAAAGTCTCATGTTTATCTAATTAAATACCAAAGCAGTGAGAACAGTATAAGGTTTTAGTTGCGGACTAAAAAAAAACTAAACAAACTTTATGGGTATATATTAAAATAATGATTGTTGTTGGTGATAAGAATATTGTCTCAAAGAATGTTAGTCTTTTTTGTTTGTAATTATATTTCTTGTTATTGTTAAATTGATGTGTGTTAGTTTATTAGTTTATGATGGGGCTGGCATGTATTATTAAAAATACAAAAGCCCCTTAAAAACAAAAGAATAAAAAAAAAAGAATTTTGTCGCTTCACAAACAATGGTTTTCAATATAAAAGCAAATTGAGATGCTGTTGGTTAACTAATGAATTTATTTAATACATACTCGAGATATTCAAGTATGTTAATAACCCTTTTTACGGTCGATCCGTATGGTAATAATGTGGTTAAATGTATGATAATTAAATAAGTCTTTACATCACCTTTAAATGTGGTGTGATAAAAGGATTTATTCTCATAAGTCTAATCGAATAACTCGAAAATTCGAATAATTTCAATTTTTTTTTAATAATTCGCTTAAAGCTATTATATATAAAAATATTATACATAATTTTTACGAATTATTCCATTCGATTCGAATGATATTTGCACACCCCTAATATTTATATCATTATTCCATTTTAGTACTTCTGGTACATTGTTATGTAGAATCGTTACATCTAATAAATTGTTCATATTATTTCTAGTGTAGTGTTTTTATTTTATTGCTTAATATTTTATCATCAGATTTCGCAATAAAAAGTCTAGCAACAAAACTCCTTTGTCAAAATAAAAGTGACCTACTAATCATCATTAACATACGAGTATATAGTGGACATGGTTCAAAACTTAAGCTACGTCATGGAGCTGTATATAACAATTAAAATAACAACCCTAACATGACTTTTCGTAATATAGCTTACCTCTTTATGCAGCAAACGAACATGAAAGCTAGCGACGTCACTAACTGGTTCACCCGCTTCTGTGACGTAATATACAAGCAACGAGCTGACCGGCGCCATGTCAGCTGTCACTGGGAACCTGTTAGTAAATGGGTAAAGTTTATTTAGTTTAAAAGCTCATATATAATATCTTCTGATGGTGAGTTATGATATAGCCTATCTTATGGCTACCTGCAGATTTAATTTTGAAATCCATTTCGTTCAATGAGCAAACCCATTTTAACATTATATACTCTCAAAAAATCAAAATATTCAAGTAGGCTCAAAAAGTACTTTTAAATCATCAGTAGTCTGTCCGCTACTAACAAATCTACCAGCGGTTCGGAACGTTGAATCCGCTGAGACGAAACCGGCAAGATACTCAACGGTTACTCTTTTAGAGATAGTTGTATACGTCACAATGAGTAATATTTTGCTTCTATATGCAACTGGAATCAAGTTCAAACGTTATTATTGCTCAAAAAATCTTCAACATTATAATATGCCTCTTGTAAAAGTATGTTTTTGACATATTTCTTAAAACTATGCGGAGGCAAATCTAAAACTGACTGGGGTATCTTATTAAAATTGCATATGCTCAACCCGATAAATGATTTCTGAATTTTCTTCACTCTAAAATATGGGATTGCAAGTTTGTTTTTATTTGTAGTAATTAAATTAAATATAAGTGAATAGATGTTTCTTTGAATTTATCTCATAGAGAAGCACGAGATCGTAATTGATATATGGCACGTATTGCTCTTTTTATAAAATAAATATAGTTTCAATGTCCGCCGCCTTACCCCCTAACAGTACGCCGTAAGACAACGCTACGAAAATAAGCGAAATACACCATTTTGATAGTTTCAATATTAACTAAAGATGGTAACTATTATTGTAAATTAAATGGAAATATATAGTAAATAAATTAAAGTACATTTTATAATAATCAATCCGTTTAAATGTTATCGATCCCGTCTTCTGAATGAAATTTATTCAGGATGGGATGGGGATTAGAATGGATTTCAACAGGAAGCCATCTGGTAAGAGACAAAGTTTCAATATAATATCGAACCGGAATTTTTTGCTGGGGTATACTTTTTAAGCGTAGCTTAGTAAATAAATAGTCGCATCATCATAACGCTAGGCACCATCATAAGACAAATACACAAAAATGGATGAAAATACCCCGATTATAAAATGTATCTCTGAAATGTATGAAACTATGAAAGTTCAGAAGATACATAGATAAGCCAAAAATTACAGTCAATACGAGTAATTTGGTGGTTAATAATACCACGAGCTTACAGACCCTGAGTACTCATTATAAAGATTCTAATTCCTGTCCCATATTACGAAAATGAAATAAGATATCTCAACGTAAATAGATATAATAGATAAGAATCTACCTTCGTGAATGAAAGGCTTTTTCACATCAATAAATACAATCGCGTCTATAGGATTAACCTGAATCGAATTTACAGACTGGTAATTATTCTTCGGGTCCACTCAATTTTCAATTCCCGCTTCCGTACTGTATAATTAAATGGACCAAATTTGTATCGTCCTCGTTGCGAGTAGGTATTAATGACCTCCCTTTTTTAATAACCTCGTAAATCGTTTCGGGATTTATTGATTTCGGGAATACTTTAACGGGGCGCTTTCATGATTTTATTGCTTTTAAATTATGCGCGAAAAGAGCGTTATTGCTTGTAGGAGGTTACATTTGATAAAGAATAAATTTAAAGTTACATTTATTAAATTCCTATTATTAGTAAATTCTATATCCTGTTCAAATTTTTAAACGTTAATGAAATGTTTTTCTTATATTTCAATCCAAGTTTATTTTTTCTAAACTGTAGTAACACTTGATTTTCACGTAGTTTTATCAAATATTAATGCATCTCTTGAAAGCTCACGCATGGGATTAAAATTTTCTTTATATGCAATGCGCTTAAAAAGTTCGTGCTAGATGGCGAATTGAAATAATATTGTTTATTTATAATACTATTTTGGCTATATACCTATATATCTGTGTGTTGTAAAAGCAGCTATTTCGAGTTTCATTAAAGTTTATACGTATTAATCGACGCAATATCTTGTACTAGTACCAGTTAATTATCAAAATTGCCCATTAAACTTCATAGTTCATCCACTGACTTACTCAAATTACATGTAACTTCTAATAGAAAACCGTCAAGCGCAATACATGGAGTTTATTCAATGATCTATTGGGGTTTAACCAAACTTTGCCCATTACGGTTTTGGCTCGCTTAAAGACGTCTCTTTAACTTAAATTACTTTGAAGTTAAATGAATAGTTTCACAATAGCAACATAAACGGATATTTTCCAAGTGACTTAGAGGAACACACCACAAATGGACTAAAATTTGTATTTCATTGAAATAAAACTTAACACTAAAATTTAATTTCATTTAAGATTTATGCAACAGCTGTACATAGCTTACTATTACTTATAATATAGTGATTTTATTAGTATTAAAATAGATTTATGCAAATTAATTATTATAGAATATATTCCACTTTAACCGTTTAAATAAGTGAAAACAGAGTGTACCTTACAAACAACACCATTGCTGTGTTTTGTTATACATAATAAATATGTACATGAATATTTTGAGTACGTTCTTAGGCACGATTTTTAATATTTACAGACAACGATTTCTTATATAGTAAAAAAGCCAATAATCTTTCTTGGGTCGGACAGAAAGATAAACCGGCCCCGAGGGCCTCATTTTTTCGCGTCTTATGAATTATGCTTGTCTTAAAGCCTTTTTACTGAACCGACCAACGTTAGAAGTTTTTCTGGTCTGAATAAAATTACGTATAGATTAAATTTTCGAAGAATATTTCAACGTATGTTCAGTCGATTATATTTATAAGTGAGTATTATAGTTCAGTGACATTTATTTGATGCTTGGCACTTAACATAATTTACATTACTAACTTAGATAATAAATAATTGTAACTAACATTTATTGCGTATTATAGATTTAAGTAAATATTACTAACAACATGAATTACTTTTTCTTTGAATTAAATGCATTATTATTATATATGCAACCAGGACGAAACGTAGGGCCCGCGAGCACCGTATGTGCCGCTTTTGAAATCTCTGATATCTTCTAAAATATCCATTTGAATGAAATTCTGTTAAGAGCAGATTTGGTCTACATGAAATATATAACAAAACTGAATAGGACACAATACAGTATCGAAGCAAGTAGCTCCTTAAATAAGATATTATTTGTTATAATATGTAAAAGATAAAAATTACTACTCTAGGATATCATTTAGAAATAAATATATACCACCCCGTAATTTTTTTATCCATCTTTCTAAAATATACAATTCCATGGCATATTAAATTAATCTATCTCGTAAGGTTTAGCCAGCGTTTACGATTTAAGCGCACAAAAATGTTTGTTACTACATCACATTACAAATCTTTCGGCTTTTCTGTACTATAATATGTATATATTATACATACAAACATTAGTCTTGAGCCACTCTATCTATTTCTGAAACTGCATATATTCTATAACAGCAAACCACAGTAAAATTATCTATTAAGTGGAATGAATTGATGCACATAGAATGTATGTAGTCAGTCTATGTTAAGTAAGGCCTATCCTGTGACATAATTAAATGAACCATGAACATTATACGTGTCCCATTGCGTTCGAAAACAATTTGTATCTTGTCAGCTAACGATACCCTCGGGTTCAAATTACATTGATTCATAGTTAACATGACGGCGAGGATTAAATTTTAACGAATTGTCTACAGTTTCTCATTTCCCATGGATAATATAATATTGGAATCTAACATGCTGAAATTATGCTATATATCATCAATATTTTGACATTATGCTCAGTTTGGCTTACAATATTACATACGCTTTACAATAACGGCTATTTTCGAGTTAAATAAAGTCCATTTAACTTCATACAAAATCGTATAGAAATCGTTAATTTTGAAAAAAGTAAGGAGGGTTTATGATTATAAATAAGCCGATTTAAGGTTTGGACGGAAGATAATTCTAAAACTATTATATATATCTGTTCATAATAATCACGTTACTAACAAAGACATTAACTAGAAGAAAATATTTATAACATTCCTATTACTTTTAAAGAGATTTCTTTTAGCAAAAACAAAATTTAATAATAAAAGTTTCTTTTATTTCAGTATGATTTTCATGAAAGTGATTCCGATATTCAATTGAATCTCGCATTTAGTAAACATGCAATGTATATTTACACTGGTTTATATTTCACTAATATACACAAAAACATATTAATAGGAATTGAAATGCTTATTATACATGCAAAGCTGCGTCAGCCAGCTCACTTATCTCTATTACATTACTGCAAGCGCTATAAAGTGTTTAACAACTTATGCATCATCCGGGATATGCGTAGATAGTGTGTAATGTCGCAAGAAATGACACGAGTGATGAATAAATAATAATCAACATATTATAGTTCAATAAACATTATAAGAACAGTTCTTGAATATGCTTTAACTGTCTGGAATTCTCATTACAAGATTCATATAAATAAACTAGAAAAGATTCATAACAATTTCCTGAAACATCCTAAATTTAAATTTCTTTCACGATATACAAACGACAAGCTTAACTTTCCCTTCTCTGCTGTTGATGGACTTTTTCTGCAGGATCATACATTTTTATATAAACTTTTAAGCTTCGAAATCTACTCCCCTTATCTTCCTTCAAAAATTAATTCATTTGTCGACAAATCAGTTTTCACCGTTTAACTAATATGTTTCATATTTCACATTCTAAAACAGGATATTCAGAGAATACATTCATAAGAAGAAGTTGTAAACAGTACATGTTATTCTCTGGATTTGATCCACTTCATCTCTCTTTCACAAAATACAAATTTTGTATCCATAATGGCCTACTTTATTAAGTTTAGTGTAGTTTTAACGTTACAAAATAGATTATGTTATCATTTTACTTTGTCTACACTTACTTTTTATTTCTAATTATACAAAATATGTATCGTGGGAAACTGTTTTGGTATAAGGTATTTCTATATTTATGATTTTTAAGTGTTGTATACACTGTTTATTTCCATAATAAAGCTAAATAAAAATATAAAAAGAAATAAACTGTTTCGTGATTTAGCATGGTTGCAGCCTTGCTTAAATAAATCGCCTCAGACATAGGATCTCTCCAAGGTTATTAAAGCATAGTGTCACCACGGCCTTCCAAGATGAGTTGCCAGGTTATATATACCCCAGAATTGGTCCATGGATATGCAGCTTTCTTTAGTAGGTTTTTGGTGACAAAAGTATAAAGATAAAAGTTAAACAAGGCTCTTGGTCTGGCAAATAACATCTGCCTACAATCCATAAAATTCCGGTGGCCACGAGTATTTTGATGAGTTTCACGACAAAGAATTTAGATACATAGGTTTTTTAAAGAGAACTTACTTTTCCTGCCCACTATTCGAACTCGTGACTGTTAACAATAATCCACATTTTTAAGCATTGCGCCATTATGGCTTCATTTAATGTAGGGTTTAAATTTAGTAAGTCATAAATATAGAATACTTTTGGGAGTTTATTTAAGAAACGTACACAAATACTTTAAAATGCATTATTAATTTTGTGTAGCCTACTAGAATTTGTACCAATTTTTTTTGCTTCGTTGGGTGCAATAAAGATTTTTATAATGGAAATGCAGGATAAACGTAGTATTAGCACAAAAGCGTAGTAGGAAAGCGTTTATGAAAGGAAAATGATAGGCCTAACCGTTTTTCTTGCCTTATAATGCTCGTTAGAGGAGACGATTTTCGTGTAATCCCGATCGAAGGACCAAATTGTTGCATATATGACGATCAGACTAATCTTTTCCAATGGGTTTTCCTTATCTTGAACAAATAATTTGATGTGACGAGTTAAAGGACGAATTAATACGATGATTTTATGTAGCTGGTACTTTAACGTATATTTTTAGAAGTTTTGAATCCGAAGGGCAGCCCGTGTCAACAAAATCTTCTTGACATTAACAAGTATCAATATTTTTATGGAAGTACAAGTTTTCATTCATGTAAATACCGTGAATCGTCATTATTTATCTGCTCCAAATTTTTCTCTTAGGTTTTGTCTTGGACTCGTATGACAAAACGTTCATAAGAGTAAAAAAAATCACTAAGGCGTTCTTGAAGGATCGGCTGAGTATTAAACTAAAACCATTAGAATACCGTTAACTATTTCTAATATTCAGTAGCCACTAACTGGGACAATCTAACTAGGTTCTATGCAAATTAGATCAGTGATAATGAGCCCTCGTATAAAGTGTATGAAGGCAATTTGATAATCGATCAAGTCCATTTCCAGGTCAATTAGTTTAACAAGCGTTTGAACTATACAATGGTATAATCTAATAAAAGTAGTACTTCAAAATCAAAATATTCTTTATTCAACTCGGCACAAAAAGCTCTTTTCAAATCATCAATAGACAGTTGGTAAATCTATCACCGGTTGAGAAACTTGGTTCCACTGAAAAGAGCCCTGGCAAGAAAGTGGTTGCTCTTTTAAATATTTTTTTTGGAATTAACAACGTGTAACGTAGAGGTAAATCCAAAACTAACTGTAGACATGGTAAAAAGGCGTATGTAAAATATTACTCACAATATTTAAACAACGTAAAAAAAACTTAAAATGGAATGTCGCGTCTGTTTTAGTACCGAATTTATTTTATTGATTTATGCACTTTATTGCACTTTCAAAGTAATACATTATAATAAACTTAATTAAATAAAGAAAGAAAGTACAACAGGCGGTCTCATCACTTAATAGCGATGAGAAAAATATTTCTTCGGATCACCGAACGAGGACAAATAATAAAGTACATGTGTTATCGTGTTTAGATTCTATGAATACTTCTACGAAATACATTGAAATTATACTGAAATGTACTAATCATTTACCCTTTACAATATTCTCGTGATTGTTTCTTTAATTAAAAAAAAAAAAACATTATTACTTTTTATAAATTGTGCATATGAAAAGAATTGAAATAAAAGTTAAAGCTATAAACTGTTGACTGATAAATGTGGGCTCAGTTATTCCTCAATTTAATTATTTTATTAATGACTGTGGAAAATTCATTTCGCAAATACTGAATATGCGTTGTATATATATTATATTAATACATTTATGGATGAACCCGCTAACGAGTCTGAAAACGAATAAAAACAAAACGAATGCAATGGTACGTTATGACCCGCGAGGCCCATTCATCACACCCATAATCTTGTTTCCGTCCTGACGCGGACGTATTGGGCGATATATTTTGTTTATATGTTCAGTGTGATTATTTTTATTACAGCTGGATAAATTGAAATCAAAGTAATGTATGCTTTCAATCATTTAACGATATGTATGAACGAATTGGGCACCATGTTGTACCAATAATGACCAATTACTGTAGCACTTGAGGCTTATGTCACCCAAGTAGAAATCTTTCTACTATTTCTAGTAATAAATTTATAAGGTTTTAATACTATTGTAAGAATGGCAAAGGAATGGATAGATAACAAAATTAGAAACAAATAAGGCGTTTAACTTCATCAACATCTTTGAAAAAAAAAATATAGAAAGTTTTATTAATTTAAAATCAAAGTCAAAATATCTTTATTCAAGTAGGCTTATTACACTTTTGAAACGTGAAATATCGATTTTTTTATATAATATTTGGATGTATGACTGATGATAACATCAAAGAACGACTTACAATCTTAAGTTACGAGGGTTCCTTTGCGTCTTGATCTGAGAAGAACCCACAACAAACTCAGTCGGGTGTACGTTTTTTTATGTCATCATTATTACAATATGTATTTATAATTTATTCTATGTCAAAATATATATAGACCAATTCATTCACTCCCACGCTTTTTAGTCTTCCAAGTATTCCTTCAAATTATAGAATTACTTCTCCATTAGCTTTCTTTTAATGAAAGATTTAAATTTACTCAGAGACATCTTTGTAACGGCTTCTGGGAGCTTGTTATAGAAACTTATACAGTTACCTTGAATGACTTGTCAATCTTATGAATTTACAGCAATTTTATTTTTATTTCTTAAGTTATATGAGGTGCATTCGCTTTGTTTCGTAAAAGAGTCAATATTTTTATAGACGTATAACAAGTTTTCTAAATAACTGTAGTGAATTATTCGTTAATGGTTCATCTTATGTGTGGTATATAAGGCGAGGAGGACAACTGATTTTAATAAGGGTTAGTATTTTGGAGCTAAATATAAGGATTCCTGGATAAACAACGCCTTTGAATCATCGTCATTATTAAAAAAAAAATCTTTACAAAAAAATCCCACATCATAAAGGAGATGAATAAACCAAATTCATTCCCATTTCACGTGTAGGGGAATTTTCTTTTAGAGACACTTTGTTATTATGATAAGATTAGTGTTTGGTACGATTGGAATTATAAAAGCAGACGCGCGGGTAGAGGGACGGTCGGTCATTACTACAGAAATTATAAGAGTTACCCTTTTAGTAAGGGATCTTAAAAAGGTGGCCAAAGATTTAGCCATATCACGTTTATCTGTATAAACAAAACTAGGCTTTGACATATTCACGCGAAAAAAGCCTTACTTAGAAGATTTATTTAGAATATCTTAGGTAAATAATGCACGAAAGATATGATAAGTTACATTTGATAATGTTGAAGCCTATACTTAAAAAGGAAAAAGTAAATGGTTTAAAACACTCAGGTTGTTTCAGGAAACAGGAGTAGTAACTCCTCCTGAGTTGCACTAGTTATTAAACTTAAAGCGATGATTAAGAACAGAACATATCACATATTTCGAAATAAATTTCGATAACTAATAATAACATTATATATAAGTAAGCATATTATATAAACAAATAAAGTTGTTTTACTTTATTCGTAGTCGCTCGAGTCCAATTTGACACAAGTTTAATAAAGTTAAAGGTCTTTGGCATAAGTTTTTAAGCATTCACATTGAATCTGAAACAATATTTGTTTCACTCACAAAATAATAGGATACACAAAGAACTCCCTGAGCTGCAGTTTCAATGATAACAGAAGACTAACTTTTTGACACAAAAGTCTTATTGGAGAGGGGAAGTTGCAAAACATTCCCAGACTTGAGAGATTGTTTCTGTTAGATTAGAATGGACATTGTATTTGTAGTATATTGTGAAATATAGTTTGATCTCAGATTTATATGTACATTTCTTCCGTTTACATAACGTAATCACTTAAAAGGGTACTATTGTCCATAAATAAGCAATGCAGTCGAATTAATGTACGTTCAAGTATTAAAGTAAAGCATTTTGATGCATTTGTTTCATATAAATTGTTATTATGCGCTGTTATTTAATTAACTCGACATCTTTGCTGTTATAGCGTGCTTTAACAAGGAAGCTCATTGAAATCAAAAATATCACATTTAAATAAGGGCAAGCAGTGTGTATAAAATTTACCCCTCAATTAGGGCTTAATAAGCTTTCTCCTGAACGAGGTGGCATTTTTATCTAAAGATGCTCTTAATTACCCACGGTAAAGTTTATTTATCGTTGCTTTTTATGCGACCATTACTCGGGCGATGCAATTTTCAGGGGCTAATTATCGAACGCAATAAAAGTAAAGTTTTACGAGCGACTATTTCTTTTCTTTTGTTCGTGGCGTAGATGAGAGACTGGAGAATTGAGTTATTGTAACTTTAGAAGTTTTTATTCTTTTGTCGCAAAGTTTTGTGATTATAACAGAATGAATATTTGTTTAAATCATAATAAATGTATACTTAAGTTCGAAACCTTATAGGAATGTTACTAGGGCAATCAATTTGCGATTTGTTTTACTTTTAATTAATTTTAGCATAAATATGAAATGCCAACTGCCTCATTGGTTTAGTGGTTAGCATGTTCGACTACAGACATAAGGTCTTGGGTTCGAATCTCGGGTCGGGCCAATTCAAAATCGATATTGCGTTTTCTATGAAGATTTTATCAATATTAGCCCGAAGCTGGAAACTTGGCGGTTTGCTTCAACCCCATGCCACTGAGTGCACGTTAAGCCGTCGGTCCTATGCCTGATCTGTCACCGATCGAGTGGGATTCCCGTCACATCGGACTATGAGAGTGAAGGAATAAAGAGTGCCCTTGTGTACTATGCCTGCCAATCTGCAGAGGAGCAGCGTAGTGGGTCTATGCTCTAATAACCCTACGAGTAAGGAGGCCTATGCCCAGCAGTGGGACAGTAATGAGCTGCTACTTACCTTTTTTTACGAATATTTTTACGAAATTATATTTGCAAAGAAGCTATTGGCTTTGAAGTGGAAATTAACATAAGATACTTTAGACACGTGCATACCATAATCAGCACACGATGAAGTTGTTATTATATCATTATTTCCTACAAATTTTAAATAAATTTTTGTTTTAATTATAAAGAAAATTGAAAATTGAAAAATTGAAAAATTGTTTATTTCATTACACAAACTATATACAAAGACAGTGTTGAGATCTCTTAGTAAGCACAATAGTACCTGTGTCAAGAGGTCTCACTCTTCCATAACTAGAATAACAAAATAAACGAAATGCTATACGAGTATATAAAAGGAAAACTATTAAAACAAAAACTAAAACTAAAGTGTACATGGTGTGTGTGTGTGTGTGTGTGTGTGTNATCGTGTTGGATTCCCGTCACATCGGACTATGAGAGTGAAGGAATAAAGAGTGTATTATGCCTGCCAATCTGCAGAGGAGCAGCGTGGTGGGTCTATGCTCTAATAACCCTATGAGTGAGGAGGCCTATGCCCATCAGTGGGACGGTAATGGGCTGCTACTTGCCTTTTTTACGAAATGTCTGTCGTAACCAACCTTTTTATATTTGCAAATGAGCTATTAGCTTTGCAGTCGAAATTAACATAAGATACTTTCGACACATGTACATACTATAATCAGCTCACGATGAAATTGTTATTAAATCATTATTTCCTACAAATGTTAAATACATTTTTTCCCCTTAAAAATATGCTCTACTATCCGTTTGATATTATTAGTCCACTTAGTTGATAGAAATTGAATATCACATTCGAATGTGCATTAATTCTTCTACTTATGTATTCTGCCCAATGCTACTTCAGCTTCTCAATCTACCACTCAAGCTACGAGCTCGCAATTCTTTAATTGATCACGACGACAAACTCCCAGCTTTATTGTCCTTCTCACGTGGAGTAACTTTGGTTTTTTTATAAAGCCCGTAATAAGTCTCCAAGTTACCATGACTACGTTTTCTTGATATAAGTAGTAATACTTACGTATAATTAAATCGGCATAAATCTGTGTTATCTGCTGGATCTGGTGCTGGTACCGCTGCCCAGTGAACTGCGCGGCCGCCACTTGTAACTGCTGTAAGCAATCGTTGACGACAGCCGCAAGATGACCAAACGCTCGCACTTGCTATACCACCCGCCTAAATATAAAAATGACCCAAACGTAAGCAAATACATATTTTAAACTGAAACTGTTCTGATGTACCAGCATATTTAAAATTATTATTTACGTAAATTTACCACAATTATGTATTTTTGAATTGAAACTTCTATAGGCGCTCGAGGATAAATTTTTACGGATGAAATGCGTCATTAGCGTTACGAAGATGTGCAGCGTTTTTTTATGCTAATGTAATCAATATTTAGAAATACGATGTGGTATTTTAATTTGCCACTCGTTATTTAATAATTTAATATACTATTTCGAATAAAATATAAAATAAAAATGTTTCATAAATTCTTTTTTTCTCAATTTTAAATTAAAAACATATATTAAATAAAAATTTCTAACATTGACAAATAATAAATTATTAATATTAATTTTCGACTCTTTTAATATTTTTATGACAGTTAAATTCATTAAATTCCTACTATATCTTAAACCCTCCCTCTAAGTCTTGGAAATCTAAAGTTTTAGATTTGTATAAATATAAACAAGACTTAAAAAATACTTTGTCAAAGAAGTTTCGCTTCTGACATGTGTACCTTGTACGCAATTTTTTTTTTTAATTTGTCTATATTTCGACCCACTTTCAACGAGATTGCAATTGATTGGTGTGCCAAGTTGAACAATTTTTCCAGTAATTTATTCTATTTTCTGCATACTTTAACAATGACGTCACTTTTTATGATGAACAAAAATACATAAATAAAAATACACATACGTAATCGTGATATGCACCAGCAAATAATAATGATAAACAAAAACATAGGTAAATTTTAAGTTTAGTTCTTAATTATATTAATCAATAATAAGGTTAAAAGGATTTAGCATTTTAAAAAAATATGTACGATCATTCCAAATATCTAATTCAATATCAATTGAACTCTTTATATATTTATGAACACGGTTTTCGTGAATAAAATTAGTAACAAGCCATAGTATTCGACAGAGTTTGTAGTAGGTTTTTTGATAGTTTGTAATTTTAGAGGTTATATCATAATAGGTAATTTATGGTTTAATTGTTACCTGTAAGGGTGTAGGCAAATTTTCAACAAGAAGGTAACATTTAGCCGTCGAGTTCCAACGTTTGAGGCGTTCACGAGCCAAAACGTAGTGTGTTTCTATTTCTTTTCCTTCTACAGCCACCAGCTCAGCCTGTAGAAAAACAATGAAATCAATATAAAATGTTGCTTATTAGATAATTGGTTATGTTGGTAAGATTCTGTTCTGGCATATATATAACAATCCGCACTGCAATATTTGGGGCTGCCGTGGGAGATTTTTGCTTTATATCTCATTGACATAAAAATTGAGTCATTTCTTTTATAATTAATGAATGTGACAGTAAAAGTATGTTTAATATTTTTGCATAACTTTATTTTAAAGAAGAAATCTATGTAGCAACTTGTGCTAATCCGCGGGTAAGGCCCAGTTGCAACCAACTGCGATAGCATAATAGCGTTGTATTTTCAGTAGGAGATCAGATTCACGTTAGCACTAATTAGGAAAGTTAAAATTTTCATTCCGTTTTGTCATGAAGTGATAGGCGTGGTCAGTTACCACCTTGCCAGTTATGACCAACTGCTAAGCAAAAGTAAATATGGAAATCAATTAAAAGCAGTAAAAATAATGACAGTTTACTGCGTATACATATTAGAAAACTTGTTGTTACATCCCTAAAAATATTGAGTATCATACGAAGAAGAGTGAATGCACATAATAAAACTTAAGAAATAAAAATGAACTTGTTGTAAATTATAGTAGGCTACATAAAATGAACAACTCGTTTAATGGCACTATAGTTCGAAGGACAACTTAAGAAGATAAAAAAGCGTGGGAGTGAATAAATTTCCCTAATCGAAATAGAATAAATTAAAAATATATATTTTAATAATGATGACAAACAAAGCGACATCCGGCTGAGTTTGTTGTGGGCTCTTCTCAGAACAGGGCGTGAAAAAACCTTGGTAACATTAGATTAAGTCATTATCAGTCTTACTTTGAAATAATATTTAAGAAAGAAACTGTATTTGACAATTGGTTTAAAAAGTCTACTTGAAACTTACTGAAAGATCTTTCTATTTTTTTAAATGATACAGGTAAACTATCTCTTGGTTACTGGGTACTATTAGATCGTATCGTCACTTACCATCAGATGAGATTGAACTTGAATTTAGTAAATCGGTTTGAAATAAGAATAGAACTGTCAAGGTTCAATAACTTTTCTCTATTTGTAATTTATACGACGTTCATACAAACCAGTATGGCTTAGCGACATTATGCTGTAAATAGCTGTAAAATGTCATCTATAAATTGTTACTAAACAAACAAATTTCATTTATAACCACTTATAACAATATTCCAAATATCCCCTAAAATTTCTCACTATGCAATAAGCTTTGGGTAGCCGTTTTATTAGACGACAATATCTATATTTATCACTTATTGAAAGCCTTTCGGGAAGTCGCATAAATATTGGAACGTTATCCTAGAGTAGCGTGCTTTTTACTGATATGAGGTTTTATTACGTTTTATTTTTATGTTCATAAGCTCTTCTCTATTGGAAGAATATCCGCTTAGAAAATATCAAACATTTTCCTTTAGCTAGGAAAAATATATTTATATTGAGCTTGATAAACTCGAAATATAAAAAATGAACTGAAAATTTAATCAATTGTTTTCTGTTTACCCTTCATACTATGCCACGTCTTTGTTGTACGTTCTCTAGTATATATACAAATACTGATTTAAACAACACAAATAACACATATTAAATTCACGTCAAGGATGCCATTACATCATTTATCCTATTAAAACCACCATCAAAAGGGGACAATTATAAGACTGCTATTTTTTCTTAATTCGTAAAATTACGTAAATGATTTACTGTACTAATTACTAAATGTGGTTTTAAATCAGTTAATCATTATTAAGACGTTGTTTTTCTCTAGAGTCTACTGAAGATAATATTTTTATAAATACTTTAAATGGCTATGATTATATTTCTCATAAAGGTAAGCAGCAACTCGTTAACGTCCCAATGCTGTGGCCAGGTCTCCTCTAAAATAGGAGAGTGGGTCTCTAGAGCATTGACCCATCACCTTGCTCCACTGAGGGTTGGCGGGCTCCTTGTATCCCCAAATTACTCTCACGAAATGATGGTTTCCTCGGTATACAGTTTAAATATAATCTACGAAAGTGTAAAACGATTAAATTTAATAATAATGATTTTTACACTTTCAAAATTCACAAGGAACAAACAATTTTTTCTCATATATTTACACTATATAATAAGAACGGAACTTAATAGAATATGAAAAAATAATAGTTAATCCTTCCTCAAAGCAAATACCTAGTTGCAAACGGATTCAGTGCCAAATTTACTGGAAGTCCTCTTCAAAAGAAATCTCTTTGTGAAAGGGAGCACGAAATTGCAAAGCGGTCACTCGTCCCAAAACTAAAATATAAGGACGTTCAGAGTTTGTTGATTCTATTTGACAGTGGAACGCTGCACTTTGAATGAGACCTTTGTCATTAAATGAAATAGTTTATTTTAAATTAATGTACATAAAACTAATGGGAAACCGGTAAGGATTTGGGAGTTTGTTTGTCATCACGAAAACTTTCTGATTGTAGCAGTTAACGTAGCGTAACAACTACTTTCAGATTTATTATACTTATATCCGGTTTCAAGGGAATATTCTGATAGATTTGCTCCTAAATTTTGTATTATATGAGTAGATAAACTCAAACACTAGATAAATAAATTAACTGTTGTACTTTGTTTCCTTAATTTTGAATTTTGTTCTCCATCATACAACCATGTAAATTTCCTTTTAAGAAGCTTTAATTGTAATTAAATTGCGTACACGGAAAAATTTGATAACACAAAAAATATCTGTGCAATACGATTCAAAATATTCTCAATGACAATAATTTACTATTGCATAAAAAATAATTATTTTTTATTGTTGTATAGCATCACAGACTAAAAATACAAATTGAAATTTATAGTGTATAACGTTTATGCTGGAAAAATCAATAACCCGTGAAGATATATACATTTTATAAGTTGCAACGACGTACATTTATTACAAGTTTTATACAAAAGAAATCCACTTGTTTCCAAACTTAAATACAAAGACGAACAAGTTTGTTGGTTTTGCTGTTCAACATAGGGGCTGTACTGTTTGAGTTCTTTCTAACGAAATAGCAAAGTTTCTAGTCAATTATTTCCATACGAAATGGGTAATGATACTATATTAATAATACACTTAAAAAAAATAAGAGTCACTATTGAACTAGCAATCAGGATTTATTGATACTCAATTTTGTCAAAGACGACATGATTATGAAAGAAAGGTGTTTGAATAAGATGTTCTGCCACCAAATCTATCAATGAGGAATTTCACCATTGTTATCATTTTTAAAAATTGTATTTATCCACATAAATTTATTTTAACTACATACAATCTTTTTTATGAAAATGTGTAGTTCAGAATGTCGTATTATATTAAAGATATTATTTGAATTTACTTTAATTGAATTAATTTACACAGATTTTTCATTGTATCAGTCTGTTTCAAAAAATATATATAGCCAGATAGTTCTAATTGTTATATTTAATTAAAAATGTTTATTTATACTTTATATTTACCATTTTTATAGTACTCTTTGAACCACACTTACTGAATATTTTAAACTGCTTATCTTTTTTTATTACTGACAGTTAAGCGCTTGACTGTGATCTCACCTGATGGTAAGTGATGATACAGTCTAAGATGGAAGCGCGCTAATCTGGGTAAGAGGCGATATACGCCTTGTGGTTTCTACACAGCATCGTATCGAAACGTCGTATCTCTTTGTTTGGCGGTATGTCTTTGTTGGTAGGGTAAGTAACTAGCCACGGACGAAGCCTCCCACCAGGCAGGACTCAGATAAATTAAAAAATACAATTTCCCAAGTTCGTCCTACCGGGGATCGAACCCGGGATTTCTGCCAGCAAAGCGAATACTCGCAACACTGCGCCAGCGTGCCGTTCTTTGTGAATTCGAAATTGTGGATTTGTCTTATAATTCTTTAATGAAAGAGAGTACACCAATGAAAACTAAAAGTATAATATAATAAAGTAGGTATATTAAAATGTCCAAACATCGCTAAAACGCTGACGGCGAAAAAGTCACTCAGCGGCTCATTAGCGGCAGGCTTATCAACATTTCTAAACCATTTTCCTTGTGGATTAAATAGAACTTGTTTTTTCCCCAAACTTTGGTCCTGGTGCTATTTATTATGCAGCAAATGGGAATAACTTTCGCGTCATTGATTTTCTATCGTTCCTTTAGTGTGTGCTTTATCTACTTCCTCTTATATGGAATTAGATTATTTTTTGTGAATTTAGACTTTAAAAACACATATATTGTTATTACCTATACGCAATTTTTTCTTCATGATAATATTTCTTCTTCATTTTTCTCACATAATATTTTATATTTTTTACATTATAAATATACCTTTAACTAAGAATGATATAGTTATTTATAAATCAAAATAGTACACTTACTATTTATTATAAATAATGTCAGATTGAGCCATGGTTATAATCAGTCAAATTTTGCTAGTACATAAAAATATCGCTAAAGAAATAACTAAGTTTTGTACCTACATCTTACCCTCAGTGATGATTCGTTGTCGACAGAGGTACTTGACAATTCAAAAGAGCTAATATACTTCTATGAAAAGAAGATGGTTCATTTTCTCACGGGATTTTGTTTTATTACTTTAAGGGTAAATTTATAACAAGACGACGTCAAAAAGATTATTTATGATTTAAGCGTGCCATGCCTAATTTTAACAGTGGCTAAAGTAAGTATTCTGCACAATATTGAGCTGAATGGCACAGTATGTTTATAATAGATATTTCTTAAACTCTCTGTCCTCAACAAGTTTATATTAACAATAAAGTAAGCATATAATTCGGGAATCAAATACCGCGTGGGTATTCCCCGGTATCCCAGTTTAATTGTCATTAAAATATTTATAGTGTCAAAAACTAATACAAATAATTTATTGAAATCTCATATGACGAATTGTAAATAAAAATGCCACGTGTTTTTATTTACAATTCCTTAATATTAGAAATAATTAATTAAATAATAAATTAATGAAATATTTATATCATTATACTTTTCTCGCTGACCATTCGGGCTTGTGTTCCAAAATGCCAAAACGTTTTACAGCATTCACATATACCCTTAATTATAAAAAAATATTCATTTTCAAGAATCAGAAGACCTACATGATTTTAAGAAATGCGAATTAAAAAATAGAATGGCAGTATCACGTTTGCAAGTACCTACTAAAAGGTTAACCACTTGGTTAAAATGTAGTAGCAATTTATAAGCGAAGCTTCTCAGCGGAGGTACGTTAGATGTTGACACTTGAATATTTCAGAATTCTTTAAAATCGAGGAAGAAGCACCGTTAAAAACTTTAAAGTAAGCAGAGAATAGCTTTAATCGAGTTATTTATCCTTAAATCTCATCCCGGGAGATGGATGAAGTTTAAAAAACAGCAAACTTTGTTATACTTTCCAAAGTGTCGTCAGACTAATGAGATTGATCTAAAAGATTTACTTAAGAATTTCACTTGCAAAGAAGTTTATACCATTAATGAAATTTATAAAGAAAATGCGGCTAAGTAGTTTACTTTATCACAATATTTTCATTCATTCTTAGAAACAGTGATTTAGTACAAAGGGATCACGGAATGGACACTTAACTGGTTAGGGCTCAATTTTTTGTCTCCAACATTATAACACTTGACTTGAAGTAAGAAGATAAGTTAGCTAATAATATGTAAAACTTTTTTTGAATTTTACATAAACTAACTGCCACGCCGTTTAAAAGTCAGCATTTTCTATAAAGGACAGATTTTTATCTTAAGTAATCGATTAAGAACGAGAGATACGCGGATAACATAGCGGGAAATAGTTAGTAGTGATTAAATGTGTGTTGACAGTGGGGCCATTCCCTTGCCTTCACTGAATCAAAATACGTACATACGAGTACATACATAGCATCACGCCTCATTCCCATAGGGGTAGGCAGAGACAACATCCTTCCACTTGCCACGATCCTTGCATATCTCCTTCGCTTCTTTCAATCTCATTAAACCTTTCATACAAGTTCGTCGGTTTAGAGTACTCTTG